>JAHDVE020002803.1:0-92451 GCA_022606495.2 Halesus radiatus
AATAATTTTCTAAAACCTTGTAATTTGTACACGGCTTCTTTTTATACATTACTGTTTGTTTCTAAAATAACGTAAAATTAAATGAATAGCAATTAACACAATGTAATGAATACGAGTACAACTAATAAGAAAAAACTAATAGGCAATCTTATTAAGGTAGCTGAAAAAAAATATGGATCGGGTGTAATGGACATGTCACACGCAATCAATAGCAAGGAAAGTGATAAGTAGCAACTAAATCGTTTAGTTAATTTTAAATCACTGTCCGCGTCTGAACAGTGCGTTAAGTGGTAAGTAGTAAGGTAAGTAGCAATTTAGTTGACTCGATTAGATTATTTTTTTCTTTAAATACGATGCGCGCGAATCCTTGTAGTTAGGTGGGGGCTGTTTGAATAAGCACACAGACAAGTTTTACTACAAATACAAGATATGCATTGTAATTGTGTTTAATCGGTTGAACTCCATTTATTAAAAATAAAAACAATTAAGTAAATCAAATTAATTAATTTAATTAACATATAATTCTGCAAGCATAAAAAACTACGATAAAATAATTCAAATTTTTGTGATTTATACCGATTTTGAAGAAAACTGTTGTCGCCGATTTACATTCCAAATGTTCAATTTCATCAGAAGAATGGACAAATTGAGCGTACTTCGGTTACACGGAAACGCCTATTACACACACCTACGGTTTATCTCATCAGTGACTGGACAATTCACAGAGAAAAATAAATCGAGAAAAGTGTATTTTGATTTTTTTTAAATGACATATATAGGACCAACAGGAGCTTTCAATCTCAGAGACCGAAAAGGGGTTATAAATTACTCGGGTTAAAACCTCCTTTACACAAAGCACTCCCCTAGAAAGAAGTGATCGAGCACCTCAAGCAGGATGCACACCTAATATAATTAATGTCCATTAAGTAATAACGACGTTGTTATTCTTCACTTACAGCATTTTTTCAATTGGCACGTGCCATAGTAGCGGATGCAGTTCATTTCAGGCTAAGCACACACTTACAACATGACGATTAGAGTAATGATAGCGAGGGTATATCCGGTGGATATTTTTCAATTATCGCATCGAGCTAATAGCAGCTCATTTGTGTGCTGTCATTTGATAGAAAAACAGGTAAGGAGGGTGATTTAAATCATTTCTTAGCGAGGTGATCGCGTGTTGTTTTTTTAGTGTAAAACTCGTCACATCGCCATAACTTAAAATGCTTAATGAGGTTCTCTTGTAGTACCGCATAATTTTATGTTTTTTTTACAAATCTTTAGAGCATAACAAAGACAGGACTTTTTTGAATTTTGGAAAATTTCGATTAGTACCAGTGTGTAATAGTGCTGGTCGGCCGATAAGCGTGTGACCTAACGGCTTATAAACTGACTGGTGCGGCCATAGATATCATTAGTGCGGCAGTATTTGAATTGTGGATTGTACTGAATTGTGACCCAATTTCACTTTGAAAGCTCACCACTTCGCCATTTTTAGAGATATCGAAAAACTAATTTTACTCTCACTATTAAATCTTAAAACATAATCCATATTTATCAACAAAAAAAATAGGAGAAAAGTTACGATTTGTCGCTATTTATTAAGTGTGATGTATATACAGATTTTTTTTTAACATCATAGCGTGTATCTACTGATACAAAAATTTAGTAAAGTTTTACAATCGTGCAGCATTCTTAGCACGCATTTTATTTAAAAAGAAAACATGCATTGAACTTAATTACAGTAAGAAGGAAGTAATTCAGTTGGGTGAGACATCAAATAATGAACTTAAATTAAGATTTCACAAAAATTAATATACACGTAAAAATCACAAGAACCACATGACGTCATGTTCAAAGTTATTAGATGTGACATTTGCCGATATGTACTGCCGACCCTAAGAACCTATAAGCTACATCTTAGATTCATGGTATAGGTTTAAAAAAGGCATTATTTGGAGTCTCCCCCAACTGAAATAGGGTATTTTATTTTTTAGGTTGGCAGTACCTATTGGCAAACGTCTCATAAAATAACTTTTAATATGGCATGCTCTGATAGATCAACAAAAAAATTGGATGCTTCTGGAAGCATACTAAGGCGTGTTGAGGGTTGTTATATTTAACTATTTGATGCATCCTCTTCGGGCTGCATCCCCGAGTTTCGTCGTCTGTTCACAAAGCTAAGTGATACGTAATTCAATCTTATCAATATTACTCAATAATATAAATATTTTTTTTAGTACTCAATTTTAAAAGCATTTTTTCCTCATAGCACCAACCAGTACCTATCAAACACATGTACATAATCTCTTTAATATTAATTATTATATTTTTTTTAGATGTACTATACTACAATGCTATGTCTATACTACCTTTTTTCCTTCTATTTTTGTATAATGGCACTCAATATCAACTAAACTCGTCATTTTGACTGTCCTAAAACGGGATATATTCCCAGTTGAGCAGTCAAAGCTTTCTTAAATGTTGATGTTAAGTAATGTGTGTTTCAAATAAACAAAATATTATTACTATTATTATTAAAATAAATAAATATTTACTATCAAGTTTGATGTTAACTACATAACCAAAGAAAAATGTATTTCTTATGCGGTAATGATATTAACAACGAGTATTATCAAAAATATCAACAGACTAAAAGTGCAAAATCGGTTTGCAAAATACCATTAATATTTAGGTGTATAAATCAGCATTGTTACAGTATTATCTATTCAATTAATAATCAATAATAATAATAATAAGAGTTCACTTCCATAGGGCATTTTTATGAAGATTCACATCACGTGAGCTTTTTAACCCTACTAAGCAACTGTTGAGCCGAAATTTTGCCTCAATACTGTTCAAATGCACAAATACGCTCATCCCAACGAAATTCTAGATCAAATTTAGGATCAATTTAGGATATCGATTTTTGTGGATTAAGTTGCCCTTAAGAGAAGACTAGTTATAAAAAAATGTCAACAGGGTGAACAAATGTCCAAAGTCATTATTGGTTGGCGATCTATTTATCGCCACTCAAATATTGAATGGCAAAGATTTATTTCCGTTTTCGAATGTCAAACCATGTTTTTTGTATGTTTTAAATAAAACTGAAGAGAACCTAACTCATTTTTGTTTTCTTATTATAAGCTAGTTTTGTCATGTTTTTCACGAACGAGAAACGTCAAATGTCAAATTTACGTCTATGAAAGTGGGCGGTCACTATTTTATAGTTTACAAAGCGGGCGGACACCTCCATAGACAATTTCGGGAAAAAAATGCTTGGAAACAGGCAAACATGGCGAATGCTCAAAAAAACACTTGTTTGATCGGTGCCTCATATTGATCATTCGAAAAGTTACGATAAACGACCGTAACTAAACAACCTAACTTTACTATAAAATTACAGATATACTATACAAATTCAATATAAACTATGCCTTAATATATTCTTGAACAGCAGATTCACTTATATGAATAATTTAGATAATTATATAATAATCCAGAATAAGCTAGGGGTATACATAATCAAATTGTTATGTACAAATAACAAAAGCAAGAAAATAAGTACTAAATAACCTAACCTAATATAATTAGAAAATACAACATAATTTAGATAGTGATGTGAGTACTGAGTACGAAACTGTACGTAACATTCTAATTCTAAAAGTCTAATCAATTACAAAAAATATAATTACAGATCTAATTCTAAAATTAAAAAAAAAAACACTTAATTCATATTTTCAGCATATATAGTAATGAATTTATGCATCAGTTCTTACAATAGTTGGTGATATGGATGATATGCAGTTAGTTGGTTAGTTGGTTATTTCAGTTAGTTGGTGATGTGGATGATATGCAGTTAGTTGGTTAGTTGGTTATTTCAGTTAGTTGGTGATGTGGATGATATGCAGTTAGTTGGTTAGTTGGTTATTTCAGTTAGTTGGTGATGTGGATGATATGCAGTTAGTTGGTTAGTTGGTTATTTCAGTTAGTTGGTGATGTGGATGATATGCAATGGTCAGCATAGTTGTCTTCCAAGTAGTTGTTCGGGGTTGAATTCTCAACGGTGGCAATATTTTAAATTTTAATATTTTTTTTTTAAACTCTATTGTTAAATAAAATCTAAGTATACAATTTTTTTATCAAATAGAAGAAGAGCGTTAGATAAGCATGCATCATATTCATAAAATTAATCAATTTTTTTATTTATTTAATACGATTATTTTTTTTACACTAAGTATATAAATAAAACATGATTCACATAGTGTAACAAAAACATAATATAGCTGTTCGTCACCATAAAGAAAAATAGTTCTTGTTTTTGGTGAGGGATTTTCGCTTAAATAATTAAATCATAACTTAAAACGTTGTTGTATAATAGCAGGAAAATATGAATTATTCTTGTAAAATTAGTAACTTATAAATAGTAATAGTATTAAAGAAAATAAAAGAAACCCAAGGTCTGTGAGAAAAATAAAAAGACAAAAAATCTAATAATAATTACGAATAAAAAACTGTTACAGTAGTTTGAAGTAATTTTTTTTAATATTGATAAATATACAAAAATATATATTTTTTAATAGTTATGAATTTAGTTAAAAAATAAAAGAATGCTTCCGAAGTGTTAAATATATATTACCTTAATGTTGCAATGAATTTTTTTAAAGCGTTGTTTATTTATTTATTTTAATTATAAAGAACATGATATTTAATTAAGACATAAGATTTACATAGAGTAGATACATTAGATCACCATACTAGGCGGCTGCCTGTTTCATGGTGACCAATGGAGTATAGTTACTTTGTATGATTTAGTAAAAAAAAAGAAAAAGACATGTATAATTTTTTTTATATGTTCATGCATGCACACATTTGCACATTGGTACACACACACGTAAACACATACGTATATATACCTAATAACTTCCTTGTTTTCAAATGACTTATTTTCTAAGAATGATGAAAATTGAGTAATTATTAAAAAAAAACTATTAATGTAAATTATTATTTTAACAAATTTAGCAAAACAATCGTTTTTATAAATAAGAAAAAATCAAAATCTAATGAAGGTAATTATTCAATTGTTCACTGGGTAGGTACATCGTACGTAATTATTCTAATTATGTGTATTCGACGCATCATTCTTATAGCTAATAATATCAGACAACGTACCTACATTTACATGAGTGCTTTACTCGGGATTTTTAGATGATTTTTCCTTATCATGCATGGTTACATTGGTTACGATTCTTTTTTGTAATAATTATGTCATTGAAGCAATTGAATCAATTATTCTAATGCATTTTACGGAGAAGTGGCGGCCGAGTGTTTTGTGATTGGTTCGGCTTCGGGCGCCTTGAGCCGTGAGTGCTCCGTGCTCCAGGTATTTATATTATTATTCATTTCTCAATATCTGCGCTGTTTGTAATTATTATTACTTATTTAGAAATAATACTTTGTGTTGTTACAGATTAAATATAAAATTTAATGCGTAGTAATTACTTTACACGCGATGAAACACTGTGATTTTAAGAAGCAAACAATTTAAAAACCGCCTTTGGTTAGGAATTTTGATTTCTGCCAGGATTACGTAATAAGTATATACTATAAGGACACGAGACACACGTAGATACCTTTTGAGATACACATATGCTCATATTCTTTATAATTCAAAGTTAACGTTAATTGATTTAACTGATATTAATGCCTGACCAACCCTGATGTATGGCTGTGAGACATGGAACTGGCAGCGAAAGTATGAAAGTAGACTGAATGCTCTAGAAATTAGATCTCTGACGCAAATGTGTAGTAAAACCATGTATTATCGTGTAAAAAAAATTAAATTTCTAAAGACTGCTAGCCTGATGTAAGTGTAATGAGGAAGATCCAGAAAGGGACCCTCATGTGGTTTATTAATGTAGAGCAAATGACCGAAGAAATGAGTGTAAGGAGAATGTATGACGCGAATGTGAATGGAAGAAGAAGCTGGGGACGTACGAGGAAGACATGGCACGATCAAGTGAATCATATACGTGAGTCAGGCCATGTCAGAAGTCGGAATAATGCAGGAGAATTTATGAGACGTTACATGAATATTAATGAAGCAAGAAGTGTATGTCAAAATGGAGTTGTTCGGGAGTCCGTTCCCTCTGCCTACCCCTTCGAGGTAACAGCGTAATGGTTAGTTGGTCTAGTTACTTCACAGATTTTTATATTTTTATATAGTAGTTTATATACAATTATATATCGACAAAAGTGAATAATCAGGAAATGAGTCAAACCGTTGTAAAGTCAATGTGTTGCATTATTTTCAATTAAATAACGAAGAATTATTTTATTTTAATTTAAGTCAATAAAGTTTTATTTCAACTTCAGGGCAATTTCATGGCAATATATAGTTTTTTTTAAAGGAAGTAGCATGAAGGTTCCTTAAATCACTAATAAAAATATGAAAAAAACGGATTCGATTTGAAACAAGCACCAAACAGCAAAAAATAAATATTCATACATGAATACAGTATGTTAGTTACATATTTGCATATAAAACAAAATAATAAAATACCGTAGATATTTGAGAGTGAAAGTTCTAATGGTTATTACGTTACACGTTTAATACAAATCTTCAATTGAATAAAACCAATTACGCAAAGTGAACCATCTGAATTTTCCTGCCAACTATTAAATACTATGTAATAAGCATTCATGTTTTGCATCAGATTAGCAGCAGGCAATATGCAGCTTCCAATAAAGCTCCTCTGACGAGTGACACAGGAATTAGCGCTGTCACGCACTAGTTAAATACACTCAGGCTCTGCGGGCACAAGACCAGCCGACTACTAAACTTGTAGACCCGCTCCTTACAGCCTAGAGCCTATAATACAGCCTCCAGCAACCACAGCCTTCGGTCACAAACAGCCGACTCATGGCAGATGAAAGGAGCGAAGGCTTACACGCGTAAACTGGCGCTCTAGGGTGCTGAATACCGAGGCTAGGAAAGATTATTATTCTTGAAGGATTATTTTTAAAGCACGCCTTAAATGATTTGATTTGATTGAAGTAGAGTTACTAATTGATCGGGTCTTTTCTGGAGATTGATTTCGTTCATTCTTTGGTCTTTCTTGCGATAGTTGTAAAGCCATTTTCAAATGTAATTCTTAATTCAAATTTTATATTACATCCCCAGATTAACGGTGTCACTTTTTGATGTAAAAATTATTTTGTAATACGTAATTGTATTTTTGGGCTGCGATGTAAATCAGGCTTACAACCCCTCTACTTAACTTCCATTATGCTACGGAGCTACTAGCTAACATGTTTTTTTATTTAATTTTTTTATGTTCGTGTTGGTTTATAAGACATTAGAACAACACATTTCGTCGCCTACCTAAGCAAATTTCTAGTAGAGCAAAAAAAAAACTCTTTTTTTTTGCCGCATTCTAATACATTTATTTTATTTTCTTTTCTCATTAAAGATTATGATAGATAAAATAATTTTACATATTTTTAATTCTAAAGCAAAAGTATATTATAATATTTTATTATATTCACATTCCTCCCCACTAGAGATTCCTGTTTCGAGGCGGATTGTAGATCATTGCATTGGTGTTACTGAAACTTATATTAATTAGTTAATTTCTATAGCGCAGTTTAGAGAAAGTGCGCGTCATTGTGTTACATATTTCGCTAACAAGAATTTAATTAAACGTTTATATTTACCCCTTTGGTGAAATATGTAATAAAATGTAAGAGAATCAGCAAAAAAACCGGTTTTAGCTCTCGTGGAAAGTTGCTAAATTTGAGATACGACTGTTTATGCTGCGAGCAACGATTTACTTTACACTATCACAAAATTGCACTATATAAATTAATTGCTTTTATTATTGTTGATCGATTTAATGACTTTTATTCTAAAATCATCATATTTTCCAAAGTATTTAACTAAAATATTTTACTAATTATTTTAATGAACACTTTTCTACAATAAATCCTTACTCATTTTGCAGTATTGTACATAAAATATGCACTTGGTCATAGATATGTATTAGTTTTAAATATGTACTAGGTTTATATATGTGTTAGGTTTATATTCTAGTTATGCCTACTTAAGTCTAAATTGTAAATCAATACCTATAAATTTAGTTGGTAAGTGACTACCTATAAGCCATAGATGTAAGTCACTAATTATAAGTCTCAGTAGTTAGTCTCTAGTCATAAGTCTTATTTGTTATTCGATAGTTATAAGTCTTACTTATAAACCGTTAGTAATAAAGTTTAGCTGTAAGGTATTGGTTGTACAGGTTATTTAATTAATTGTAAAGCGCCCTTGAGGTGATTTTCCCACGAAAACGGCGCTATAGAAGTAATCCAATTATTATTATTATTATGTATAAGTTACATCTATTTACGTGTCAATTACCCCAACAAATGCTTTTAAGTTTTTTTTTTTCATCAAAATGGAACTAATTATACTAAATTATAAAAAATCGTTTTAAGACACGATTGTGTTGAGTAAGTCTAAAACCCACAACTTAAAGTTTGACGTGATTTTGATGAAAACACAATTCGCAGACCGCTACACCAATACGCTACTGATATCATTTAAATATAATAATTCCATCGAATAATCTTCCCCTTGAATTAATTTAATTAAAGAATAAATAATCAGTATTGAATCAACAGATAAACCCTGAATGAATAATTCACCCCTCAGTTAAAATATGATTAGCAGCCTATCCGATCGCAATCTCGGTATCAGCCGGGCGCTAACAGGTATCACTGACTGCCAACTGGGACTGACATTAAGTAGCCGCGATAAATTAAGTGCAATATTGCTGAATAACCCATCTACTAAACATCGCGTCTGGATTATTATTACATGTTAGTACTTGTCACTCATTTCTTTCCGGTGGGTGGATTATAGCGAACATTCAAATTGCAAACGTTATTTACTTTACTTGACATTAAGCTTACACGAGTCTTGCATTCTTTCCGAACTCCCACATTTTTAATATTAATTAATTAAATTAACATAAGTATCATTTTGTTCACACCACTGTTTAATAAAAAGATATGAACATGTTTCGAAAGAAACGCTTTCCTCATCAGGATACACAGTATAATAAAAAATAAACATAGAAAAATGATAATAAAAGAAACGACAAATTACAAACATAAACAAAAATTAACAATAAGTGAAGAAAGTAGGTAAGGAATTAATAATAAATGTAAAAATTATAAAAAAAATATTATATAACGAATGTATATTAGAAACTGTAAAAAAATGTGTTTTTAAATGTTAATATAAATAAAATCAACAAAACAGCACGGCATAAAAAATAGTATTATTTATTAGTAAAATTTATGTTTATAATAATTAAAAAAATGTTTAGTTATTAATGTGAAAATATATTTAAGAAATAGCTATTTAAAAAAAAGAGATTATTAATAATATTTAATTTACAATTAACACTTTTTCTATTTTGTAAAATTTCAAATTGATCTAATTGTAAACCAGTTGTATTTGTATGTAAAAAAATTAAACCTATATTTATATCAAAAGAGTGATTTGTTTCCAAAATATGATTCGCAAATTCAGAATAATTATTATTACTTAAACACCTTAGGTCCTCCTTAACTGTAGTATTAAAATTTCTTGAAATCTGTCGTGTACAAAAACAAATTACGATCATCACAACTTAATTTATAGACTCTCGATTTATTTAAAATAACATTCCAATTATTTTTATTACGAATATTAATTATTAAACTAACTAACCATCGGGCCATTCTTCCTCGGTATAGGTGGGGAAAATAAGTAAAGAATATTTGTTCCCTGTTACATCGAATGACAGGACCACGTTATCGTCTATATGTTTTTCCCCCATTAACCATCCAGATGAACACAACCCAGCATTCAAACTAAACAGCTTCATACTTGTATGATTCAATCATCGAGTATCTCGATTGTTCCTCGGTTCCCCCTGGGGCCAGGGGGCCGGGGGCCAGGCGCTGGCAGAGAGGAAGATTATAAATCGATTCGTCTTCCTCACGGCCTGTTCGGGTTCACTTCTCCAACTGTCAGAAACTGTGACGTGTGTAATAAACCCCATAGGGTCCCAGCTTCCCGGAACAAAGGACAATCTCAGAACAAAACTTCGCGCCATTGGTGGTAGATAATCTATAGTTGTGTGGCATTGTACAGATGGAGTCTTACTGATAGTTGATTTTATTTTTAATTTTTTCAAAATTTGAATAAGATCCCATCTAGATAGTATGACGTTTCATTTCGGTCACACGCAATAAATTAAATAAAATAATACACATTTAGGCGCATTGATTTTTCAACAGTTAATAGTGTGGATTTTTCCTGAAAATATTTGAGTTGACTGAGGAAATTCGGCTCGGTGGAGCGGCTCAGTGCGTTGTGCTACTTAATCTGGACGAAACTAATGATTGACAAATTTTAAATGTTTCTGTTTCGCCTTAATCGGCAACAACTAAAAAATATTAATATTTAATTAATTTTCGTTATGTTGATAGGTAACATATTGTCACCATTTAAATATTATCACCAGATAAAATATACATATAAATATTTTCTTAGGGTTATTCATCTATTTTATAATATATATATAGGAGTACATACCTATTTAGAAATTGTTTTGAGAACAATATTTGTACAGTATATCAGTGAAAGGTCTTTGTCATAAGAGCCAACGAAGCCTGAACAAAATGACATTAATATTTATATTTTTGCAATTGTTAACGGGGAGAGGGACGTGGGGGAGTTATTATTTATTAATTCAAAATAATGATATTATTATTTCTAATTTTGAAACTGTCAATTCATGATAGAATTCCATATTAAAATGATTTTTTAATCATTTTAATCTTATTATTATTGTGCAATACGATAAACATGGTGTTTTTAAAGAGAAAAATATTTATTACGTTTTTTTTTTTAATTTGCATGGGATCAGCATTTATCAAAATATAATCAGTAATATTACACATTTCTGACCGTTCTACGCATGTTTTACGAAAATATTTAAAAAGTTGAATATCCTTAAAAAATACTGTGACGGTTTTTCTGTAACTTGTCGATTTGATAAATTAAAAAAAAGAAGAGTGTTTTTTTAATGTTTTTTTTTTGTAATGCGGATTACAAATCTTTGGTTATGTTTATTTACAAAAACGCAACGATAAAGGATTAAAAATACTATTCTCCACTTTAAAAATCATATTCGTATTTAAAAAATTTTGTAAACCTTACAATGGGACGGTCAGAAAAAGTAATATTTCTGTTTACATATTTTGATAAATACTATGCAAATATATAAAATATTTAATAAATATTTTTCTATTTTAAAACATTATGTTCATCGCATTGCGTAATAATACTATCATTATTTTGAATTAATAAATAATAACTCTCCGATGTCCCTCTTACCCTAAAATGTTGGAATACCATTGTAATGATTTAATAAAAGAGACTCTTTAACTTTATTCCACTTTTATTTCTATAATATTATAATAAAAGTGGAATAAAGATAAAAAGTGTATTTTATTTAATCATTTAAATATCATTAGATAAATTCTCACCATAACCGTGAAATTACTATAGCCGTTATTGTTATGACCATGTTTGACTGTATTATAAAAAATGTGAAAACCTTTATTTTCCTATTAAAATAGAATTAACTGGGCACCCTCAAGTTTGCTTCCTGGCCCGTCGAGATATATATTTTTTTCGATTTGACCCGTTACAAAAAAAGTTTTCAGAGCCCTGCATTAAACTGTTGCAAAAATTTGAAAGCTCGCAACTACCAGTTGGACATAAAACACACCAGGACCAAATTATGTAATTGGATAGATAATAGGAAATATACATAAAGCATACTCTGAAATTTCGTAGTTTTTTTTGTATTATTTTTATTCATCGTTGTAGGTACCAACGCCGTAATAATAGTTGTTTCAGATGCACTACATAGATGGAGTTTTACAAAAACCTGATTTGATGGAGTGGACGGCGCTGCAGTTGAAACAAATGGTTTTTTATTCCATTACAATTATTTTATCTCGGCTCTAATCTGTGATAGACCGCTCCGCTTGTTCTCTCCTGTGGACCATAGAAGTAAACAAAAGAACTTTTAAAATATTTTTTTTAAGTATATATTTAATACTAGCTTATGTGTTATGAAGTTGAGAATTCTTGCTTGTCGTTTGGATTCCATCATTGATTCGACAGCGAAAGTAATGCTCTGTGACGACTATTACTATCTCTAAACAAAGAAACTATTTGAAAATTTTATTTCATTCCAATTTTTTTTTTCAAAATATACCTAAATAATACAGTAAATTTTAAGTAGTTACCTACTTGTGTTTTCCATTTTGAAAATATTCTACCCAAACAAAGCTTTTTTTTTGATTACATGGTCTGTGGCTAACCGGAATGGTATATCTATGGGGTAACCTCAATACAGCATGGCGGGTTCAATGTTTTTCAAACTAATTTTAAAACGTTATAGCAACAGTTTTATATATTGGATTTCATTCAAACTACTCTCTAAGCCTTCCCGGCACTAATAAGAACAAACCGTTTTCAGCGAAACCGGTCAAGTCATTTTCGAGAAAATCGAGGACAGAGAGACAATTATTCATTTTTACATATAGAGAATACATATTTAGACGTGTTGTACTTTTAACTAACTAACTAACCTTCACACCGTTTCCCCGCAGGAGTAGGCAGAGAGGACGGACCGCCAAGCAACTCGATCTTGGCAAACACTTATTGCTTCATTCACATCTATACAACGTCTCATACATTCTCTTCTGTTATTCCAATTTCTGACATGGCCCGACTCTAGTATTTGAACAAAACCATATAAGATTCCCTTTCTTAATCTTATTCATTACGCTTACATCAGCCTTGCATTCTTTACGAATCTCAACTTTTTTGTCACGATCATACGTGGTTTCATGGGACCACACATTCGTCTCAGAGATCGCATTTCTACAGCATTTGGTCTACTTTCATCCTTCCTTTGCCAGTTCTATGCCTCACTGCCGTACATCAGGGTTGGTATCAGCACTCCATTGTGGACTGCTAGTTTCGCTTATTTTGTACTCTTCAGTTTTTTAAACGATTTACACAGTTAAAGTTTTATGATCCGGTATACAGTTAAGCACCGGAATACAGTAGGTTTATTATCCAGACGAGAATAGCTAAGTTATTGCAACCTTCCCCTTTCTTTTCCTTTCATCTTACCCTTCACCTTTCTGATCACTGCGTAACTTCGGAGAAGTATTTCTGTACAAATCTCACACATATTTAACTATCATTAGAAATCTTTACATGGCCCGATACAATCTCCTGAGGCGTCCCCGACCTCTTGCCTGGTACAAGCATAATACGGTCAAACATGACTTATCCACGCACACGCCTCAGGGATTTAATTCCACAAACCGTTGTTGTACACAGCACGTCCTATGGGAGACTAACCCGACATCGTTCGGCAAATTGTTTTGTATCTATCATGTAGATATATCAACATATTTTTTTCTTATTAAACAAATACAAAATATGGGTAAAAACGAGTTCTTGTCTTTGCTTGACAATTAAACGGGGATTTAAAAGCTCCATAACTCACGATGGAAGTGTCATTGTGAGCTAAAAAAAAGTTGTGTTGACTATGAAATTCTACTAAAAAACCTCCACAAAAAAATTATTCCAGAATATATAAAAATATTAACATTATCACTTGTTTAACTAGAAGGTTACTTTGAAAAGAAAAAAAAATTGTACGCTTTAATTATTTTGTTCATTTCATTTAAGAAGGGATATGTATTTTTTAATATACCAATTTTTTTTCTTCTTTAATGTCGTCTGGAAGGCAATTATATAAATTGCCCCCCCCCCCCGTAGCTAATGGATTGCTTGCCATATCGTGTACGTGTGTTGTTTAAATGTATGTTATCACGATGTCTCGTAAAGTATGTGTGACATTTTTATGTAATTTTACAAGCCTGAAAACTTTACCCGTAGTCGTCGCCACGACTTAATCAAGATACCATACGGCAGAACAGAGGCTATAGCATAGCAAAGAATGACAACATAAATGGTGCTATTGGATGAAATTTCTAAAGTAGTAGATATGTTTAATTACCCTTCAAATAACATTAAAAATTTTTGTATACCTAATATTGTAAAAAAAAAATTGTAATTCACTTTTTTTAATATTCGATGCATTTGTATTAATTTTAATGAAGCCACTGCTCCCTTTCTTCTCATCAAAAGATATATTTTTCTGCTTCATTTTGATGAATGCGATAGAAAATATTTGTTGCATACAGTAGTAGGTGCATAGAAAAGATTATTTTGATATTATATGGAAGAGAAATCCCCGTTTCTCATTGATTCTAAATAAACATTAAATTCAAAACACAGCCTCCATACGTGGGAAGTTGACAACAATTCGAAGGCGGTCAGATGCTCTCTATTCCTATGTACCCTGCTGAAGAATTCGCTATTTCCTGCAAGTTTCTATGAGGACATAAATTGAAGTCAGCTTTATGACTGTCCCAGACGTACGATGGATTCCCCCAGACCTTATTAGGATTCAAATCTCTAAAAGGTATTCATTATATGTTGTCAATCAGCCTGAGCTATACCTGTAAATGCGGTGATTGACATTAATCTGCCGCTCAGCCGACAATATCTGTTATTTTAACGTAATTTAAATTTATGTAAACAAGAAGGTGGTCTTGTTCTACCCTTGTTTACAGACTGGATTAATTATGCCACCAAGCTTTTTAAAGCGACTTGTACCCCTCATTAATGTTCTTGTGAATATTATCATAAGCAAAATTGATTTTATTTCGCACCGAGTAAAAGCATAAGCTATTCTAGGAAACAAAAATACACATGGTTGTCTGTAGTATTTATATTATATTAATTAATTAAATTTAATAATGCAATGACGATTTCAAATCCAGACAAGCGATAAAGTATGAACCACGATGTAGAATGGCCTGTAGTTCATAAAGACTGAAAAGCTGAGAAATTAATTTTTTTTAAATTTGATTAAAATGATTTTTTTTCTATAAATGTGTGGATTTTTTTTAATGTAATAACCGTTCTACATTGAAATTGATTCTGTATAAAAAATTTACACTTTTTATTGGGATAATAAAATGACAATTTTTATTGTGATAATAAAATGACAATTTTTAAACTACACATAGCCTACTTTTGGTATATTTTCACAAACATGATTTTCTCTTATTTTCTTAATATTGTTGTAAACCATTATTGGACGGTTGGTTCTTATTCTTTGCAGTTTGCATGTTAACTCTCCGTCTGTTGCATGTAATGTACAATAAATAGAACAAAATAAAATTTTACCAGATGAAGCATGTTTGAAATGTGTAATTTGCTTTACCTTGGAAAGTCATCTTGTGTTATGAAGCAAGTCCCTAACAACTAAGGTTGACAAACCGCCGACCCGGAATTAACCATAGATAAGCAATGGTTGTCTATGATAATAAATTCCTAGTCGCTCGGTTTGGGAAGGGGAGGGGGGAAAGCGACCGCACGGGAGCTTTGGGAAGACAGGGCGGGCTCACTCAAGTTCCAAGAGCCGACAGCCGCAGACCCCAAAAACTGGTATAGTTCCAATTTACTTACTTATTTATTTCCTTTATGCTTTTTGATAAAACAGAAATCATTTAAAATCACTCAATTTCATTCTATCCTTTAATAATCTGAAGGCGTCCACAGAAAGGTTAAATCTTTTCCTAGAGCCTTTAGTAGCAGCTATAAAAATATAGACCTGACTGCCAGGTATTTTTAAATAGCAAAAGAGAGTTGTTTTTATTTTGAATTCCCTATTCCTGTTTCTATTTATATGTATTTGTTTTTATTAATGTTAACTAAGCGGTAATTTCGAAAATCGTCCATCAACGAACTGACAACACGATTAATAGATGGATGTATCGTTTTTTATATACATCCATCTACCCTGAGGTGAGCTAGTCGGGAACATTCTATTTAATAGATCTATTGGTGAACTTTACTAAGATTGCAAATTCAAATGTGTTTACGAACTGGATCGAGAGATTCTGCTTTGTGACACTTGCATTATTAGATTTTTCACGTGTAACGACTAGTTTCTTACAAAATAACAGAAATTCGAAAATCATTCCAGATAAAGGTATTACACATTTGACCAAGGGGTATGTTCAAATTAAAAGACTGTTGAGTTGGGTGACAATCATTTCAGCGTAACCCTTCAGTGAAATAGCTAGTTTATTAGCTAATTACGTAGGAAACCTTAATAGGAACGGCTGCGCGGCCTATACAAAACTTAATGTTGGATTTCAGGAGAGAATTCTCACCAAAACCGAATGATCTCATTTTCGAAAAAAGGTATAGCAAATATTTAGTACGTGTTGGAAGTATTTCTTTAAATTTCTTTACTTTGCATTTTTAAATATAGACCATTAAATAAATCAATTTTCACGATTTTAGAGACAACGTTAGCAATTATTTCCGGATTAATGGTGATAAATGAAATTATTTATAAAATATAAAGTCTTAAAATTAGCATCACGGGGGACTTAAATTTAAATAAAAATATTAATTTACATTGGAACACAAATTTACCGTACATAATTTAAAATACATTTTTTTAAGATGTTTAATTTTTTGTATGTAATCATATTTATATAACAAATATGACAAATAAAAAAAAATACCACTAACCCGCAAATAAGTTACCTCTAAAACAATGAAAAAATGATTTCTTTAATGGCCTATATTTCATAATTTTAAAAAAATATACTTCTAATCCGTACTAGATATTTACAAAACTTTTAATTAAAAAAAAAAGATCATTCATTTTGAGTCGGTATTTTGGCCTCAAATCCAAAATTAAGTTTTGCATGAAATAGGCCGCGCAGCCGTTCCTCTCAACGTGGGTATTATATGCAGTAAAAGCAATTTTAGATCGACTTCCACAAATTAAAAGTGTGATTCAATACATAAACGTTTAAATTCATTTAGGATTTCTCTTTTCACACTGTTCTCTTTATTTAGTATTCTTTTTTTATTATATTTTCTTATTTATGATACTACTTGTACATATTACGTATTTACATGTAATCTGATGAGACGTGTGGAATTGCACTAACCTCCCCACACCCCGGAATAAATTTATTTATATTAAACATAAATATTTTGCTGCGTTTTATGCTTTCTTTATAACCCTCCGGGGAAAATGGGTCACTGTTATTTATTTCATTGATTGAGGCGTTGTTATAATGCCATAAGCCCCAACATAAAAAAAGACACAATCGTAAAAACAACCATTGAACCACAATAGTGTTACAACAAACTTAATAAAAAAAGTGAACTATTTTGACATGCTCTTTTTGGCCTAGTATTTCAAAACATTACGTTTGAATGTCGAAATACGAGACCTTGGGCTATCAGTTCCCTTAACCCGATTCTCTGATTGAATTAAATAAATTATTTTGATATCCATTGATACCTTCGCGTCGGTATTCACTCACTGATACACACGGTCCGGCCAACCAACCGACGTAACATTAAACACACACGTGAGTACGCTATTACCCGCTTTGGATCATTAACGTCATTAACGTCGATATTCAGTTAATTGGCCGCTTCTTGCCAGTTTATTGACTGAGTATTGAGCATTGATCATTAAATGCCATCATCAACTGTATATTATATTAAACTTATATCACGCAATCAGCCTTGCAAGATAATAAAATCAAATAGGATATGATACAGCATGGAAGTTAATTATTTGGCTGTCTATTCACTCTAGAAAATTTACCTCAGTATTGAGATGTAGTGTGGAATAAAAAAAAACACACACACTAATTATCGATCGCACTGTTTCCCTGGAGGCGTCAGCCGAAGGGATGGATCGTAACACATCTCTGTCATAGCACACGCTCCTTGCTTCATTAATTATTATTTTAAAGAAAGAGAACCGATTAAGTTCTGAAAGAGTGTTTATTATTGTTAATCCACATTGCGACGACTTACCTATATGATTTTATTTACTCCCACCCAATTCTGATTTGAATAGAGAATTTTAATTATTTTACAACTAAATTGGTTTTACCAGTAATAAATCATTTTAAACACCTTACAAATTCGAATTGGTGGAAAAAAATAAAATCATGTAAGTAAGTAGTCGCAATGTGGATTAACCACCATTTTAAAATGACCTCAATACGACAATAATTGAAGAACTTAAAAATAGCATTCTTAAATTAGGCTTACATTAAATTTCTAAAAAAAATAAATTGAGTTCTACGAATCAAACACAAAAATAATTAATAATCTGACAATATTTGAACACCCATCACAGTAAGTGTAAAATGTTGTGTGTGTCGTGATGGGGAAACTTAGTCAGCCGAGGAATTGAACTCACGACGCCCGGGTAGTACACAGACGCGGTGACAACTCAGCTACTGTCCGGTTAATATTCATGCATCGCCTCAAAAACAATATTATTTTAAAAAATAAAGCAGAATATCAGATGTGGAAATTATTCTCGACCGATTAGCTCGTTACAAAATTCGCAGAAATTTTCTATTTTCAATTTCTAAGTCAACGCATCAATTTTCAGCTAGAAGAATCATTTCATTCGATAGTTATGGAGCTGTAAAATATCAACTTAACCGACAAAAAAGGACATTACCGTAAGTTGATTGCTTTGTATTTTTAAATCGCTCAATTAGAAAAACGGTTAATGGAATCTACTAAGATGCAAAGCATTTAATATGACAATGTGAGCTTAAAAGATTCTTCACAAGTTTCAAGATTCCGGTGAAGCCGGGTCAAGTGCAATATATTTATGAAATCCGATGTTTTTCAATTGTCTCGCAAGTGCAAGGGTGTTTATACCAGAAAGATAATTAAAATTACTCGGAAAGTACATAACATAAGATTGTTCGAATGAATAACAAATAAATAATTATTATTTTAATTGTTACGACCATCTAATGGCGCGCAGTGGTAATCTTGTCAGTATAACTGCTCGATAGTTGTTCCGTAATAAATAATGAATAATTGATAATAAATAATATGTCAGAATGCATATATCACGGATCTACTTGCGTCCTCTTCCGTGGCCTAATGGTGAACATAATTCCATTGGAGTTTATTGTTTGCGGGTTCAATTCTTGCATTGAATTTTAACACCTTTCAAGCAGTTGAAGCAATGACTTCCCGTTTCAGAGTAAGAGAAAAATGAGTAAAACTATTTTTGGGAGGTACATACGTAGTTGATAATAAAATATATTTATTGAAAATAGCTAAAACCATTTCCAAACAATCTTTCGATTCTGATATGTAACTAATCGGCTAATTCTAAAAGTAAATACCGTACGATTAAGTAATAAAGTAATCCCATTATTTTTAATAATTTTGAAACTGTCAATTCAGGGTGAAATTCCATTTTAGAATGATTTTTTTATTAAAAAACCTTCGTAACTTTTTTCCACTTATTTATTTTCGACCGGATCGGTTTCACCCCATTACGGGCATCGTCGGACTGGCGCAAAACTAAATCTATGGTATGTAAAGCATCGATGTTAGGAGTGAGTCCCCCGCTTTCTAATACTGTTTTTATTTATCGGTCCGGTCGAAAATAAATAATTAGAAAAAAGTTAGGAAGGTTTTTTAATTTAAAATGAAAATCATTTTAAAGTAACACTACCTACATTATAAATATAATATTTGCACTTGACACAGAAAGGGGAACTCTCCAACGAACGGACTATTTTGTGACACCACATATTTTATCTATTTAAAATATCTACAGTGGAGCCGTTCCCAACTGCAAATTTAAGTATTTCGATCTGTTAATGCCTGTTTTTTGTGAATATTTTTTAAAATTATTTTTACTAAATATGTTTTTTTATTATGGGAAATGTATATTATGGTCCACGCTAGGAGTTCATCTGTACTATACCATATTGTGGAGGTCATTTTTCAATGACAAATTAATTTAGTTGAGTGGAAGACCTTTACAATTGAAAGTTAGCAATATACATAAACAACACAAATAACATAAAATAAATAAAATTTAAAACTAAAAGAAAAAAATTATAAAATAACCCAAGAAGAAAAATATAACTTTATTTTTGGAGGCTTGCAGTCAGTTTCGTATGTGTATTTTGTATTGTGGACGTATTGATATCTTGAATTGTGTGGGAAGTAATTTGTAAAGCTTAGTCTGGTATCTGTAGTGGTTTTGTCTAAAGGATGTGTGATAATAATGGTATAAGTCAATACAATTTTCTGCTTGATAAACCTTAGAAAAATTGCCATAACCGTATTCTTTTTACAATCATTACAGCTTAAATTTTGACCGTGGCGCTGCGTCCAACAATTTAAAATCATATTAATTAAGAACTTATTAAAATTGTTAATTATGCAACTAATCTCAAACTTATTATTTAATACAATTGTGCCACTTATGAGGAAATACTTCGTCTGCAATAAATTATTTCGTTTGAATAAGTGCCACTGCAATGACCTTGGCTTCGCTGAAGCCGGAACTAAATCTCTTGTATCTTTCTAAGCATTCTCTTTCATGGCGTGTATTGGCTAAACTTATTTTATTACTGCCTATTTCGGTATTATTATTATTAACACTATACAGCTTCGTATCGAAGGCAATGAAGAGGTTTGTGACTATGGACGTCGCTAGTGCTTAAATAGTATTAGTAAAATAGCACGGTTTACAAAAAAATCCCCAAAATTGCGAATTACTCCTAAAACATCAGCAAAAAGAAGCCTGAAACTTTTGAAAAAAGAAATATGTCATGTATGTATGTATGCATATTATTTTATTAAACTAAGAACTTCATTGAACACAATCTTTATACGAAATGACATAAATATATATACATATATTTTTAATAAAATTGCGAAGACTTAAATAGCATTCACGCCATTATAAAACAATTAAGAAAACACGCTATGTGGAGAAAACCGCTTTTAATTTTAAATACCCCACATAATAGATCATTTTAATTATCACAATTATTTTCAAAGTAAATCGGTTTTACCGGTAATAAATCATTTTAAACACCGTCCAAATAAAAATTGGGTTAGAGTAAATAAAATCATACCTGTTATTCGTCTCAATGTGGCCTAACCACAGTCTGAAAATGGTTTTGAACGCCGAAACAGTTGTAACAATAATGAAAAACTATAATACTTTCAGAACTTTATAATGGTATTATTAAATGTGATTTATTTCAAATTTTCATTTTTTAAATTAAATGAAGTTCTACCAATTAAACAGTATACCAATTAATAAATACAATTGAGGAATATGGGTAATGTTGTTGTTACCTCGGTTGCTCATAAATGTATTCATAGTTAATTAATTCATCAGTGAATACCTATCGTCTGAATAAACTATGAAATCGTAGTTTTTATTTGTACTAATAATTATATCGTGTATATTGCCCTTGCATTATTGCAATAGTAACGAAACTAGTCTGCAAAACATATTGAAAATATATCGGTATTATAAAAAGTGATCAAACGAACCAAGTAATTTTATTATTTTAATACACATATTAAAATTAGTATTGAAATAATTGTACCTAATTCTTAATGTTATTCTTTAATTCTTAAGATGCCATTGCACATTCCACCTGAATCCATTCAGTATTAATATTGCCTACTTTTGCCCTCTGTCTCAGATGCATCGACTATTATATTGTAAGAAGTATGTTAATGTAGACATATTTGTCGATAATTTATATTGTTTCAGAAAAAAATATATAAATTACGTAGATAAATTATATAAAATTACAAATAATCAGACAAAGGATACATAAAACTACAAAAACTCACTCAATTATACATAACACAAATAGAAGCAAAAGACGCAAAGAAAGACACTGGTGATACATAATATAATTAGCCCAATCATTGTTACATGTCTTTAGGCAAACTGTACAAATTATCGAGAAAAATGTAACACACTATCACACATAGTCGACACATTTGAGGCAGAGGACTATAGTAGGCAATATTATTGCTGAGAGTATTCAGGTGGAATGTTCTATGGAGTCTTAAACAATAGGAATTATGTACGTTTATTTCAATACTGCTAAGAAAAAATAATGTAGTATCGAGATGGCCGTGAATTATTTTGTTTAAACACATCAATCGATTGCCTTCCAATTTTAAGAGAATTAATGTTGAATCGTTCAACACATACGTCGTATGATCTACATATCCCATAGACCACATTTAAAAGAGAACATTCTTAGTTTTTTTAACAGATTCAGTCATATTTTCATATTTGTAGATATTATTTTACTTTCCAAATACGCAGCACAATCTCAAGACGAGTCAGTGGCACTAGAAATAGTAAAATGGCGTTCACTTTCCTTCGATCATCCGCGTAAATAACCTTGTAGATAATAATGTTGAACTTTGACAGATGGCTTTAGGTTTGTTAAAATTCAAAAGAGATACTGCCATTATTTTAGTCATATCGAAATATCAATCAGCGAAGACTCCTTTGTTCTAGTAGCGTAAAGTAGGCACTCTAAACTCCAACAGCTGGTGGAATTATAAAATAAAAATAAGAAATAGACAATTGGAAGTAATTTATAATTGTAGACAAATCTTTAAAACTGCGTTGCGAAATCTTTTACAGATAAATGAAAAGTCAATTTATGTAGAGAGATAAAGAACGAGGTAAAATTAAAGTGCAGTGTTTTAAGATGAACAATTGTTCAAAAAACCAATACCTATCAAAAATATTAGTTTGAAGGATCTTCTATTGATGATGTAAAAGGTGAACATAAATACAGATTTCTTATCTAATCTATGCAGGTTGCGAAAAGAGGAATCAAATTTGATTTTGCACTGCATAGAAAAGTATATATATCTGTGAAATATTCAATCGCGAGGTGGGTACGGGTACCGAAACCCAGGAACCATCCATTGGATCATCAACACCTCTGCTATAGGTCACCCTAAGTGGTTCGCTACATTTGGTGACTTAACAGGGGTGCCCGAGTTCACGGGGTGTCCTGGTGATGAATTCGTCTGGCCAACAATTGTGTGGTGGGTCGACCCATCGCCTTGCACCACGGTGAGAGGGATGGATAAGTATTTTCATCACTCCCGGATACTCTGACCCCTAGATTATTACTCACCCCTCATACATTTTCCTTCCCAAAACTTCCTCTCCTACCAATCCGTAAAAAGTTCCTCCACGTCACAACCCCAAAGATGGCATAATAGGCCACAATGGAAATTATTTACCTTAGGGCCTCCTTTATGAAATTATGGTAAAAAAAATGAAAACAACTTCTAAAAATTCATATTAGTGTGCCACCGGTGATTTAATAAACCATATTTCATCAGGAAATTAAGCATATATTTGGTAATTTACCCGTGTACACAATTTATACATTGTCAAAATTGCCTTATGATTGTTCTACAATGATTTTAGTACAGACCCTTTCACGACAAGAATTGAAAATCTGCATCGAACCTGCTATGAAATCATAACTCAATTCATCTGATTCTTACCCAATTACATAAATTCACTTAAAAAGTTTTTCACTAAGTGTTCAAATCAGTGCGAAAATCAAATTAATTTAAAACTCTTTACCATAATTTATCTCCAAGCCATTGAGAATTACAACAATTAATTAAAGAGACACGATGCAAAGTAACAGTTTTTTTTTCAAAAGTACTTAAATGAATCGTTAGACACATAGCTGAACAATTCCCTAATTTGAAGTTGCTAACTTCATATTATCGATTTAGAATAGTTAAAATTTATAATTAAAATTAATTGAAAAATAAATTAATTAAAATTTATTTGGTATTCACCAATTTATTAATATATACATATCAACACATTTCGAAAGCCATGCTTTCCTCATCAGGAACATAAAGGATACTAAAAATAAAAAAGTCAAGTACAGACGAATGATAAACATAAACAAAAATTGATTAAAGTAGGTAAATAATTAATCAAAAATGTTCTGATTTCTAAAATTTCAAATATGTCTAATTGTAAACCAGATGTATTTGTATGTAATTTTTTAAAACTTTTATTTATATCGAAAGAATGATTGGATTCTAAAATATGATTGGCAAATTCAGAATAATTGCTATTATTTACACACTTTAGGTGTTCCTTAACTCTAATATTAAAATTTCTAGAAGTCTTCCCAGTGTAAAAATAGTTGCAACCGTTACAAATTAATTTGTATACCCTCAATTTATTTAAAATCCATTTTTTTTATTATTAGTATAAAAAGCTGGTTGGACAGTATTTGTGATGTTTTTTATTATCAAATTTAAATTATATTATTATTATTTAAAAACAATATTTTTCTTCACCGTTTAAGTTATTTGTGGATACACATAAGATTTAATAAACTTTTTCCTAAACTATTTGTTTAATATTAATAATAATAATAATTGGATTGGATTTGTACGGCGCCGTTTTTGTGAAAAATCACCTCAAGGGCGCTGAGATGTTATCTATTAATTTAGCACCATAACCGCTATTTATTGCAATCTGTTAAATTAAATATGATTTCAAAAAATTTCATTTTATTTTATGCATTAAAAATACCACGGATATTGCCACAGATGGGATGTTTTTGGATACTGTTCGGTTTTCATGATGAAAACCCCCAAGCAAATCGCTAATTAAAGTTATGAAGATGCCTTCGTAGATGTGATTTAATTCGTACGAAAACTTAAAATACATTTCCTTACACGTGTGGTGTCAATAGCGTGGATGAAATAATTTCAGTGCCACTACAGATAATGGGATAATGGTTACGCCAAGTAAACGATGAAATGGTTCGCTAGCTTCTCAAATTTACGCCTGGAGGGTGGCTCATTAAATCAGTATAAACTTAATTCTCATTCATTAATAAATTTATAAACTTAATTCTAAATTCTAATGCAGAACCGTATTAAAATATTTGTATCGTAAAATATTGAAACATAAAAAATGCATTCCAAAATAGCTTTTAACGAATTTTTTATTTATTTCAAATAAGATATAACGATTTTGCACTCCCATGAGTTATCATTTAAATTCATTATGGGACCGTTCATTTTTGCAACATCATATTAGGTTTTATAATGTTTTAAAGGCAAATATGTACATGAAAATATTTTTTTTAAATAAGTATAACAAAAAAATAGAAAAATACCTTAAATAAATATATAGATTCGTAACATACAGATACAATGGAAATACATAACAACGTTATGTATTTCTATTGAACGGGAGAAAAAAGTATATCTACAGCTGAATATACAAAGCTTAAGGACGGCTACCAGAAGAGAGTTTGTACCTATAATAAATGGTTTTCCAAATAGCATTTAAATAAATGAGTTTTCTGAACATCATTTCGAGATTTGTCCGAAGCGCACACATGTCTCAATTTCTCGCTCAACATGTTATCTATCAATACATGTTAGCATCTGCGTTTCCTTCCTCCTACAACATGGTTCTCTTCAAGACCCAGGTTCACTCCTTCATATCCTTTAAAAGATCCTCCATACAGCATATCTGAAGATGATATAGGCTGTGTGGAGTTACTGTAAAAAAAAACTAAAACAAAAGATGTTGGCTGACTATCAACGGGGCATTCCTTCTGTAGGTTACAGTGGGATCAATTCCGCGGAACTGTACTCGTATACGTATCACAGCGTAGATTTTGAAGCAAATTCTAACGATTTTTCGAATATTAATATTAACCACTATTATACAATATATATTTTTTAAATTATGTGGAGTAGAAGATTTCCTCAAATTGGCTAAATATCTGTGTTTCGTAATTTTTTCTTTAACATTGTTTTCGGACACTTCTAGTTAGGTTGCCGTAATTCCACTGGCTCCAAGCAGTGCGACTCTTGTGTGCTAATAAAAATAATACCAAATAGGCGTATTATGTTACCAAAACCTCACAATAATTAATACCTGTCACCAGGTTCTTTCATCAGATTCTGATACAGAGGTGACTTTGGTACAACATGCAAATGGTTTGTGAGGTATAAATACAAAAGTGTAGGAGGAAGGATTAGTCTATCATAAACACGGAGAGAACGGAACAAAAGGATGTAGAATAGATAACACCTTTTCTCTATCCCCACGTCTCCTTCAACTAACAGAGAAACAATTAATCGGATATTGTTGTATAGTGCTTTCGCGCAAACGAAGAATTGAACTCCGAAACGAATTTTAAACATAAATAAATAAATTAAAAATTACTTTATTATCACCACTTTATTAATATATTCATACTAACATGTTTTGATAGCGAAGCTTTCCTCATCAGAAATATACATAATACTATATATTCCTGATGAGGAAAGATGTTGATATGTATACATTAGTAAAGCGGTGATTACAAAGTAATTTTTAAATCATTTATTAATAATGACGTCACAAAGTGAATACCAATCTTTTGAAGAAATTATATTTAAACATAAACTTTAGGGCTAAACATAATTAAACAAGTAAAAGTAAACAAACCTAAAAAATCAATTCATTCAATCAGCTAACCCCATTATTGTAAGTGGAATAGTAGAATTGCAAGTACCAGCCTAAGGGGGTCTTCAAAAAGTCCTAACTAAAAAATCCTACTATATTAAAACTAACATAAAATACAAAATAATGACAGACATATATGAATATTTAAGTGTTGGAGAGGGAGGCGACCAAAGGGGTGGGGGTAATTAGGTTGTTTTTGGGGGGGGGGACTGAGTTGTTCACCGGAAAAATATCTAGAAGAGGACTATACAAATTTACTTGGTTATTCACTATCCTACAATTAATATTTGGGGATTTCTAATTTCAGGTGCTGCTAAATTATCTACTTTTTTACCTTTATTATTACGGTGAAGAATTTGAACCATTGCGTTTTGGGCCATAGATATATGGATAGATGTATTTATATTATGATAATGGCCTCCCCTCTATTAAACATTCCATCTCTTCTAATTCTATAATCGAATCTAACAAACTAACTAATTAACCATTACGCCGTTTCCCTACAGGGGTAGTCAGAGAAGACGGACCGCCAAACAACTCGATCTTGGCATACGCTTCTTACTTTATTCACATTCAAACATTCTCTTCTATTATTTCGACTTCTGACTTCTTCCTCGGGCGTCCCCGGCTTCTTCTTCCATTCACATTCGCGTCATATATTTTCCTTACACTCCTTTCTTCGTTTATTCGCTCTACATACCACAACCATCTTAACCATTTTTAATCTTCCTCATTACGCTTACATCAGCCTTTCATTATTTGTGAATCTCAACATTTTTCATACGATCATACATGGTTTTACCACACATTTCTACAGCAATTAGTTTACTTTCATCCTTCCTCCACCAGTTCCATGCTTCTCTGCCATACATCGGGGTTGGTATCAGCACTGCTGGACAGCTAGCTTCGCTTACACGTGTGGTGTCTTCGAGCATTGTGGACTGCTAGCTTCGCTTCTTTGGACAACCTTTTGTTAACGCCAACCGCGTTCAGTACTTTACTCGATTTTATTTTTCTATAATTTTCTATTTAAATAATATAAAAATAATAAATTACCAACCATTGTAACCAATGCCAGAAATATCGTGAAAAAAAGTGACCCTTTATTGGATGCTTAAATATTAGAATAACCAGTCCCAGCCTAAGGAAGCTTTAAAAAATCTCTTACGCTAAGTTTAATTAGGTAATAAGATAATAATAATAATAGTTGGATGATTTGTATAGCGCCATTTTTGTGAAAAATCACCTCAAGGGCGCTGTACAAATATTTCTTAACTAATTATGTACAGACAGATACAGAAAAACATACTTACCTGGCAGGTCGCTTCAGATGAACACAGTTTTAGAAAAATATATTTATAGAGATGATAGTTTTACATGGTTATTTGTTTCTCCTTTTCTATTGATGTTACGTTTATTAGATGATTGGTGGCACAAGAAGAGATGGTATTTATTGAATTATTGGTATTAATTTTTAGTTATCGGGGCAGTGGCATAGGCAAAATAATTACCAACCTAATATTTGGCCCCATTTTGTTTATTTCTATCGGATTTAATATATTTAAAGATTCATAGTTATCTGATTGAACCTATGCACATTAAATGAACAATGTTGCCGTGATGAAATAATACAACTTTCCGTGATCCATAGAACGAATCCTCTCTAGTTCCTTCCTCTTGGCTGGAAGGCTGTTGAATGAATACGACTGTAATCGCTTTTTGTCGGTTCACACGCCCATGAGTCATATTATCGGCTTACTAAAGTTCGTATTCAGCGAGCAGGTACAACTACTGAATCTTCAGATCTGATATCCTTCTTTTTGAAAACTG
This sequence comes from Halesus radiatus, assembly GCA_022606495.2. Classification (NCBI taxonomy): domain Eukaryota; kingdom Metazoa; phylum Arthropoda; class Insecta; order Trichoptera; family Limnephilidae; genus Halesus; species Halesus radiatus. Next base: position 28,440 of record JAHDVE020002803.1, read on the forward strand.
ATTTATTTAACAAATAAAATCAGTTACCCCGCGAATACTGTTTATTTAATATTGAAGAGAAATTACGGTTTTAGAAAAATACTTTAGGTTGTATTTGTAATAAATTGCAAAACTAGGAGCACATTGTTTACAATGCAAGCTTCGCTCTTATTTTCTGTTCAAGAAGATATATACGTCTTCCTATAATGAGTGCTATATATATATATAGACAAAAACGTGTTTTATAATGTACAAGCCTTATGTCATCTTTCTCACTCACAAAACGCAAGACCTAAATTTTAATATAATTTTCAAGTACATAACATTAAATCCACTTTTGCAAAGAAACACGAATCCTGCTTCGCACCTCTCATATTCAACATCTTCCTAATAGAAACCTTTCAACATATAAAGCAAAACAACCTAAAATGGTTATGCAAAGACTTCAACAACATGGGTAATAAACAAAAAATGGAATTGCATCACCAAATTACTTGCAAACTCTTCTTAATGTGATAGTGTTATTATTATTACTATTATACGTATTTTTTAAATTCAAACTTTTTTACTAAGCTCTTTTAAATAATCCTTTTTCAGCTGTTTTTTTTTTTAAATTTATTTAGTAGCTTCGCATGATTTCTTTTATTTTTACTTTGTATTTAAAATATTATTTTATACATGTTTTATGTATTTCCTTATGTTTTTTCGAGCATTTTTCTTTATAATCCTTTATATGTATATATAATTCTTTTTATTGTTACCCGTCTCAGAACAGACATCGTCTAGTGATGATGTTAAAGTACATGTAAATATTTACAAATATATGTCAATAAACGCCCGGATTGACGGCATTGATATGAATGAAATTTAAGAGAATACTTTGATTAATTTTATATATGACAAAATAGTGATCTTTTATTACTATTGTGGTACTCGAGATATCAAAAATGAAAATTTCTCTTCTTAAATTATCCCCCCCCGTGGCGTAGGAAAAAAAATCGTTATTAAAATCAGTTAAACTATTAGAAGTATTCAATAGAATTAGAATGGATGTGTAAAGCGCAAATTTAAAATAAATTTACTCATATATTTTTAATAGAAATACGTAGGTTAATGTTTTTATGCAATTTAATATTGAATCGTTATTTAATTTATACTACCTTTAGGTATATAAGTATAATATAAGTCATTTCTGGAAGTTCGCCTTATAAACAAAGTGTATTTTATGAAAACTTAAAAAAGAAAATAGTTTTCTTCTTTTTACTGTCAAACAGTTTCAGAAGAACCCTTCCGTCAATAGGTTAAGCTAAACGTATTAAATTTTAGTTAGAGTAAGAAATAACGCAAGCAATAACGGATTACATAATAAAAATAAAAATAAAGTAATATGTATACCTAAACAAAAAATAAACATGGATGAGGCGGGTTTCCTGTGAATGTTTTTACGAAACATCAGAGAAAAACAATACACAAAAACATTTGTTTTCATGCACATTCTGTCGCCTTCTAAAATGTTTTGTTTTTAATAAAAATTGAACATTTTGTGTAGACGAGAAGACGAGATCTAGAAAAATATTTTAAATGTACCACATATTTTTATAGGTTGGAGTAAAATATAATTGTTTTACTAGTTGTTTGAATAAAAAAGCAATACATTATACGAAATGTATTTATCACAACGTGTCCTTTAAAAGGTTCCGAATTTGAAGGCTGTAATGCTACTAATAGTAGATTCTAATGCTACTAATGCTTCAGTACTAATAAAAATAACAGACATAATTCTCACCCTTTACAGCGCCTTAATTAGAAAAAAAACTGTAATATTGAAGTTCTATTTTGAATCCTTATTACTACAAATACGAAAAGATTGATGAATCTGTTAAAAAAAATGTAAGAATGTTTCCTTTTATATGTGGTCAATATGACCATCTTAGATCATACGACGTACGTTTTGAATACTTCAACTATAATTCACTTAACATTAGAAGGAAAATAATTAATTTAATATGTTCATACAAAATAATCCACGGTCATCTAGATACTTTATTACGTCTTAACAATATTGATTTTTTTCTTAATTCCTATTATTTAAGACTCCATAGCTACTTTCATAGAATACTTTCAGAAATAATATTGCCTACTTTGGTCCTTTGCCTCAAATATATCGACTATATAATTAGATACTAATGTAGTCATTTTTCTCGATAATCTGTAAAGTATCGGAAAAAATGTCATACTATAACTAAAAAATATGTAACAATGATTGGGCTAATTATATTATGTATCACTTGTATTACTCTTTGTGTCACTTGTTTATATTGTATCATTGAGCGAATTTTCGTAATTTTATGTTTTGTGTATCCTTTGTCTGATTATTTGCAATTTTATGTAATTTGTGTATATTAACTGAGTTTTTATAATTGGATAATTCTCACGTGTGAACATCTGTAAAAACCCAGTATAAATAAATAAATTAACAAAATAATAGAAAATGTAACAGAAAATATTGTTATTACTGATACACTAGCAAATTTCTTATAAGAATATATTATAGTCTCGCTCAGTTCAAATAACCTAAAAAACCAGTCAGATTTTTGCTGTAACTGAAGTATCGGATATTGAATGCATCGATAGACAGTACGCGCGGTGGTTATTAAACATGAAATATACCCTTCCACCTCTTCTCCTCTTCCCCTCTTCACCAGCGGGATGAATGTTTTCCATCGGTGATGGAAAGCCAAAACATTACGTATGCAAACACAAATGTGTACGGTAACGCCCCGATGTTTGTATTTTAGTGTAATTATTTTGCCTTTAGTTAACAAATTATTCCTACACAAACTGAGTTCATAGGGCCTCTACAACAATGAACCAGCATCGTTCAGATGTATAAAATATCTGACTAATACTTTAACAGCGCTAAAAGATAGAAAGTAAGCCTGAAGTTCAGTAAAATGTGGCAAGTAGAAACTGTGGAGAACTTACCTTGTGAACATTTTGTAACACTCGCTGTCGGCCGACGCATGTACGAGTAATGTCTTGATTAATGGCCAGCTCACATGTCCGTGAAAACAATCACTTACTTTTATTCACTTCACTACCATTCAACTTTACCATTAATAAAACAAATCGGATTAGAATAATTCTAAATGTTTTGTTATGTTTTGTTAAATGCGTGGCACGGTTCACTAGAATACTTTTTCACTGAGTGTATTTGATTTTTTTTTCTTTAAAGTCGGTGTTAATGAATGTTGATTAGTTTTATGCTTAAATACTGAAAACAGTTTTTTTATAGGTAAGATTCCATGGATTAGATTTCTGAATCAACGTAATGGTTTTTAAATTTTTTTTTAAACATAATTCATTTAAGCAGTGCATATAAATGATTTACATTTACGTACATTTACTTTAAGACGTTGTAGAGGGAGTTTTATTTATTTATTTATTAACTCGATATAATGATAGTATTTTTATGGAATATAATAAACATAATAATTTTAAAGAGTAAATATTTATTACATTTTTTTTAATTAACATAAGCTTAGCATTTATCATAAAAAAATTGTAATTTTCCGTCTTACGTATGTTTTACAAAATCTTTTAAAATATTGAATATCCTCAGAAAATACTATGACGTTTCTTTTTATTTAAAGTACAGAAAATAAATAAAAAAAAGTAAGTGGGTGTAGTTTAATTTTTTCATAAACATAAAATTTAAAGGAAAACGTCCCGGGAAGGGATCGCAAGTATTTTTATATTTTATAGGACGGTCATAAAAAGTCATATTTCTGATTCAATTCAACACGATCTATATGTTTTTTTTACATATCCAAAACATTTAATTCAATATTAGCTTAATGTTTAAATTTAGAAAAATAAGGACGAAATTCATTGCAAAGCTTTTAACGAGTTGAAATTCAGAGATGAAAACTGAAACGTTCCGACAAATTATAAATAAGTTGGTTTTCTTTGAGAGGTTTGGTGACTTAATATTTAGTAGAGAATAATGTTGAAACGATCTGACGAGTGGTTATTTCATTTCTCTAAATGCATCAACACACCCTACGAATATCTCTAGACTAGAGACTCTCAAGAGTTAGAAGAGAGTACCAAGTAACGGGGTAGCAGAACTTCAATAGTAAACAATTTAGAGCAGCATGCATGAAGCTCAAATACCAGGGTAGCATGAGCGCAAAAAGGCAGTGCCCAGCGCGGTGGTAGGGTATAGGGGTGACAGGGGGTAGGGGTGGTGGTAGATGGCTCGAGAGACGGTCCCGGGAGGAGGTCGTGCTGCCGCGGGTCGTGAGAGCCACCGGAGGACCATGCGGGTGGGCGCTATAGCTCACCCCTACCAGGACTACCTTCAGTACCTTCATCACCGACAGGGAGCTAGTGGACTTTGACAACTCGTGAATATCATAAATCACTTTCAAAAAGAAGACAAATCGTGATAAAGAATTCAAGTTCGGAAGCTCTTTTTACTGCTTAATTGTATTTGGCTTTCATTCTTTAAGGAAGTTCGGTATTAAAGCAAGGCGAAATTCAATAAATAAATGAGCAAGTGAAAAGAATATACACGAATCTTGTTTAAAAATACAATTATTATCTTCAAGTAGAAGAAAATAATATATAATCTATTGCAATCCGATGTAAAAACCGGAAAATGTTAAAAAAAATTCTGACACAGCACAAAATATCAATTAAACAGTGTAAGTAGAACGATATCGCCTCCGAATGAAAACTGTTTAAGGGTCACTAGTAACTGAATAGGAAGATTGGGAAGTACCGTGCAATGGAGATCTGATATTTAAATATATCCAGACATAAGAAGTAAATATAAACATTTTTTTCGAATGGATTCTGAATGGTTTCCTCTCACCAGTTTATTTTTATTTATTTATATTGTGCGCAGGTTTGATTAAAATATCAGGCACACTGGTTGGAAAACAAGTAAAAATATATACAAATATGTAGTTAGATTAGATTTTTATTTTTATTTTTGTTATCATCTGAAACTACTAAACTACATTTATAGTTTGTCAGTAAATTCCATATTGACAAACATTTCATATACATGTAACACATGTTCAACTGTTCGGAATACAAATACAAACGGACGATTATTGCATACATCCCTAACAATTATTGAGATATGTGTCTAGAGTATAGGTATCAGTGAATGTGAGGTATGTTTTGAATATTCGCCTCTGTAGCTAATTATTTTGAATGGTACTTACACTATGTTATTCCTGTTCTTGAGATGAATGAAATATTTCGTTGTTGTATTTCATGAAGGCTATCTATTTTATCTGTGTACCTACTGTGATGCGTTTTGCACCTGTGTCACTATTGTAATTAACTAAATATGTAAAAGCGGATACAGGGCGTACATAATATAATAAATTTATAAATAAACATATTACATTTATTTTAAAATTACTAAAATATTTCGATTGTGATATGAGTACGGAGTACGTAACTGTACGTAATACGGTAATTCTAAAATTTAAATAAATCAATTATCAAAAAATATGCTTTCGGATCTAATTCTAAAAATAAAAATAAATGATTATATTTTTCATAAATGCACATAAATTAATTTATGCATCCGTTCTTACAATAGTTGGTGGTACTATAGTCAGCATAGTAGCTTTCCAGGCAGTTGATCGGTTTCGATTCACGGCCGTAGCAATTTTTATATTTGGAATTTTTTTTTATGTATAAATTTTTGATTTTAAAATATTTAGAATTTTTTTTATCACGTGATTGTTCACGGGTCTGCGCTAGTATTATATAATAACGATGCCAGCAAAATATAGGTACTTATAGATTTACATTTATGATGACAGAACATCTTGCGAGTATTGATTCTTTTTAATTTTTAGTACCTGACTTACCTACACCGTTTACCATTATTTATTTTATTATAAAACTACTTTTACCTATATATTAAGGTAAACTTAATCAAAATTTAACTGCACGTGGTCCAAATCTAAACTCAATAAAATCTAGGTTACCTTGAGTCCATCACAATAGGTAATAATCTCAACTCACAAGTTTATGTTGAAGATAAAGCAAAGTGTGCAATCCGCGGTGGTATATAATAATAAGCGTATCTATACCATCTATATATATATATATATATATCTGCACGAGGTATGTATATTGAATGCCGGATATGTAAATACAAGATTCAGATGCCCCCTGGGTTTAGCGGACGAGCCTCCTCCTATTGTTGAGACGGTGATAGTGTTGGATATGTTGGGAGCGTGGCCTCGGCGTATTTCTCTACGAAGATCCGTCTCGCTGTTACGTCAGCTTTTGTTCGATCTTTTTAAGTGATTTCACAGTACGGAGCTCGAGGGACTACGACACCCCGTAACGAGAAATGTTGATCGAAAGAGAAAATAAAAGAGGAGGGATTGGATATACCTCCATGTTTTTTTTGATGAAAAATAATACATATTTTTTTTCAATGTTTAATTGTATGTAATCAGATGCTTTTCAAATTCAAAATCATTACAAAGTTTTTTTTTTCATTTAAGTCTCCATAATACAGTGGTACATTAATATATTATAGAGTTTACATGTGTATAATTTTAAATAAAACATTTTTTTTGTTATAAACCACGAATATATTTTATGTTTCGCCAACCGGTTTCACTTAGTTCAAGCTTCGTCGGGGCAAATATATTAACTAAAGAATTACACAGAATTATCGGTTATACATAGTTACAGAATACAATATAGTAAAATAGAGAGAATACAAAAGAGAGAGAAAAGAGAACAAAATATTAGAGGGGGACAATAATAGAAAAGTATTGATGTAGAATACATAACAGTAAATAAGAAATGCTAAATATATACAAAAACAACTATTAGGAATTAGTAAGTAATAGTACAACCAACTAAACATTTGTATAGTTATGATTTTAACAATTCTGATATTCTGTATCAAACATGCAAAGTCTATATGAAAGTATAAAAAAAGTCCCGGGGCAGTTTTACAACTATTTTGTGACATGGATCGAAAGATAGTCCCAAAACAGCCTGTAAGTGACATTGAAAATGTGAAAATGTCAGCTAGTAATGCAGAATCGTTGAGCAGTTGAGTCGCTCTGCTGATTGGCGTATTCTGTAAACCGAAGTTCTCGCTTTCGGAGCATAAAAAATACATGAGATATCCCACGAATATACTTGTTAGGAACGTATATTAACTATAATGATTAAAGCATTACGACTAATACATTCTCTTAGTAATAGAAAGTAGTCTGAGTATTAGTGAAAAATCAACTTAATCATTCTTATAAAATGATGTAGTCACTAATGAAGTCTTAATCATTAGCGTGGATTAATTCATTACAGTATAACATAAGCTTCATTAATTAATTCGTAGTAATAATATAAACACACTGCGTGTATTGCGTATTGAGTATTTCTGTAGATTTGGGATTTGATCGATGGGTAAATGTTATCCAGCGTTCTTGAAACCAGTAATGCTACTTAAAAAGAGAGAAATATGATAAACACAGGTGCGACACGTTATCAGCTTTCGATTATCTGAAACATTAATAACCCTGACAAATATGTTGATGCGTACCGTAAACAAATTCCTAAGTAAGTAGTGAATTCATAAGGAATTCCCGAGGCGCAATAAAACAGGATGTTATAATATTACAATGTTAAATCTACGATAAAACAAAAACACTGTCGGTAATTACTGTACTTACAATAGCTATAGTTTGCATTCAACGTCTCTATTTTATAATCGCGAATAACAAAAACCAATAATAACAAAGCATGAGGCTACCAGGATTCTTTAAAAAAATCCTTGAAGAAAAAGTTACCATTCTCAGAACCGTTTTAAATAAAACTCTTTTTTGCAGCGGCCTATCGTTTCTAGAAAATCTTAAGGATCAAAAATATAGACCCAGAGGTCAATGAATCCATTGAAATAAGCCTAAGGCTGTCAGGGAACTCCTAAACACATAACGGACCCTTCAACATAAACAAAAACAGCTGGAAATAAAGGATGCTTGTGAAAAAACCTGTTCTCTCTTTCACAACGATGTTTTTTTTTTTAAATAAAGGCAAACATTCTCGGGTCACGAATAACCAAATAATGTTTGAATGTTCATACTAACATAGCGGAAAATGGTGCTTGTGTAATGGTGAAGGACTTAGCTATCAGAGAGATTTAACCCACTACGCCTGGTGGAAACCTATTACCCTATTTTAATTAATACCATACATGATATTTTACCTTATTTTTACGCTTAAATTGATTTAACTAACTAACTAACCATGACACCGTTTTTTCGCAGGGGTAGGCAGAGAAAATGGACAGCTAAACAACTTGATCTTGGCATACACTTCTTGCTTCATTAACATTCATGTAACGTCTCATAAATTCTCCTCTGTTATTCCGACATCTGACATGGCCCGAATCAAGTATTTGATTCACTCGATCATGCCATGTCTTCCTCAGACGTCCCCGGCTTCTTCTGACATTCACATTCGCGTCATATTTTCTCCTTACCGTCCTTTATTCGTTTATTTTCTCTACATGCCCAAACCATCGAAGGATCCTTTTCTTAATCTTACTCATTACGCTTACATCAGCCATGAATCCTTTTAGAATCTCAACATTTTCACACGATCATACATGGATTTACCACACGTTCGCCTCAGAGATACATTTCTACAGCATTCAGTCTGCTTTAATCCTTCTTCTACCAGATCCATGACTCACTGCCATACATCCGGGTTGGTATCAGCACTCCATATGGACTGCTAGCTTCGCTTCTTTGGACAACTTTTTGTTAGCTCTAACCGCGTTCAGTCCTCCGTTAATGGAGTTTCCTGCAATTGATTTAAGCTCCCTTAATTTACTAAGGTCGGTTTTACCTACTTCTTATTGCCTTCAAAAATATGTGTCAAAATTCCTTTGATCTTTACAACAATTTTTTTTATTGAACTTTTACCGTAGATCTGTTTTCAATGATTTGTACTATTTTTCTAGAGGTGTATAAGGCGTTTTTGATGTCATATCGCACACATATTATTTAGAGTATCATGCAGTAGACTAGTTAGTTGTTTACTCTAAATTATGAGTCAGTAGGCCTACGTCAGAACATCAGTTGAACATTTATATAGTCTCCATGAAATACAGTCTCCGATTGTGCTATTCATATCTAGGTTATGAAGTGCTAATATTATTTCGTCTAAGAAGTCTGTAACGCAAACGAACTAAAAAATGAAACTGGTCACGACTAGGGTTGTATTGACAGGATTGAAAAGGAAAAAAAAATAAATCGGTCACCAACGAAACGAATCACAAATATTTATTTACATGGTTCTGGTTTAGCATGACGGAAGTACCATTTTTTTTATTATAGCGACATTCTATGGGAGGAATTTGAAATAATTCATTGAGGCTGGTCATACTTTTAATGGAATGATTGTTTAGTATTTTTCAATTTAAAATACAAAATGTTTTTACTACAGCCTTGTGCCTTGAATAGTTGAATTAATATTGTGCCAGCGTGACCTGGAATGTGTTAAGCAACATTTTGACAGTAAGGTGAGAGGTCACACCAGATATGGATCTAATTAGGTAGGAACCTTTCAAAGGCATTTTTTTATTAACATGCAATCATTAAAAGATATGCATGAACCAATTGTTAATTATTGATAGATATGGTACGCCTTCTGTCTTAATTATTACTTAATCTAGTTATTCAACGGTTGTTAGTATAAATTGCACGTAATACCATAAAACTTTTTGAATCATTATTAGTGGTTATTACTTACCAGATGTCGCTCGAGAAAAAAAATTAAAAAACAATAAAATTTAACTAAATGCCTAAGTAAAAGATGAATAATGAGAAGAACTGAGTTGCGTTGGTTAAAAACTAATACTGAAAAAGCTGCACAAATTTCATGGATTCAAAATACCTACCTAATATAATGAGAAATTGTTGTCGGCGCGAATTAAAACTTTTCCTTTGTAGGCAAATTTGAAAGTAAACTGACGACTAGAAATGAAATTACGTAAAGATTTCTTTCGAAACGCGAAGTGAGTTAGTAGCTTTTGGTCCAAAAGCAAGAGTTTTTTTTACCGCAAAAGAGTCCCAACTTCTCCCAACCGTCTGGAGAATGTTGTGAGGCTGAAGGTAGTGGAGATGGTAAGAGAGGAGGGGAAGAGGAAGGTACCTGGCTATTCAGATCTGATCACCAAACAGAGCTAAAATTATTTCAAGCAACGTTTCAATTCTGAATGCTGGTCTTTCACCAGGGCGATACTGAGAATATCTTGCACTCTGGATCGTGCGCAAATATTTTTAATAAATCATTTGTGAAACAACACAAATTAATTAAATACAATTTACTTGCGCACGCCGGGATTTGAACCCTCGACCTTCGGATTCGTAGTCGAAAGCCTCGTCCCTCGACCAGGGAGGCCGTCAAAATGTACCTACCATCTGATAATTTACAAAAATTAATAAAAAAATTATTTTGTGACCACTTCAAAAATGATCAAGTTTCGAAAAAGCACATTAGAATTCAAAACAAAAGGCACAAGACATAATAATGTTAAGAGTATATATTCGTTTGAGCTTTGTTCTTGTACGCATTTTATTATTTATCAACGATACTTAATAAAATTAGTAAATATAATTTATTGATGATTGTTAAAATGAACTTCGTAGGAATTTGATAATCTTCTAAGCCATTACGACAGGTTGGTTTAACATATAAAAGCGTCAAACAAAATGTGCGCAATCAATCATTTTCATAAACAACATCAAAATGCTATTTGATTTAAAAGGTCTTTTTAATTAAAACACAAAGCAATGATACATGAATTACTAAGTGAAGATGGGGCTTTAAAATAATGTAATCATGTATTTATTGCTTAACTATTTTTAATGTGAACACTGACATAAAATTACAAGATTTTCTCGGGAACCATCGTCATTTTGCTTCGTATTTCAAAAATCGCAAACAATTTCAATTTTACAAGTGTTCTCATTCTGCCGATTTTTTTTCCGGGGTACCTCAAGGATCCATCCTGGGACCACTGTTGTTTTCGTTGTTGTTTTAATGATATTCGTTTAATCATCTCTTATTTATATTTTGATGATGACTCGAAACTCCACCGCATAATCAAAAACCTTATTTACTGCGTCCTTCTGCAAATTGATATAGACTCCATAGCAAACTTGGCAAAAACAAACTGTCTAAACTTCAGTACACCAAAAGGCAATGTCATCCTATGTTTGAGTATTTAATCGATTGTAACATTTTTCATGGCTTGATCCAGATAAAAGATCAAAGGGTTACTTTCAGCAGCAAAATACCATTTCATCAGCATGTAAATGACTTATGCAGCAGAGCATATGACCTGTTGGGCTTTGTCATTTGCAACTTTCGTTCATTTGACAACCCATTACAACTCCCTAGTTCTAAGTAATTTATTAAAATTTCACCTCAATGGAACATCCTTATTTATATCTACATCATTTTAATCTAGGTATGACAAACTACCATTCACTAGAAACTAGTACTTGTTTTAATTTGTTTAATTTATTTTTCAAACGATTCAACGCCCATGTACCTAATAGTGAAATTATGGCATAAATCAATCTATTTGTGCCAGAATCTCACGCTTGCGGACATCACCACAACATGTTTAAAAAACGGAAAACTCCTCCTATTTGGAAAGTCAAAGAATTTTATAAACAAATACGTAATATGTGTATCCTGTATAAATGAAAAACATAAATGTTATATTGTCGAGCGAGTCGTACAAATCTGTTCTCAAATTCGCCTGTATGAAGAGCAACCCTCTACCTGATTACAGTGAATGTAAAATGAGCAAAGTTTTCATAACTACATACTCACTGTATGAACTGTACTTTTGCAATGAATTAGATAAGGTTATCTGTAATGCTGCAATTATTTTGTAAAAAAAAAAAAATACATATGTTTAGAACAATCTAAGATGTTCCTCGATTGAACAGTCTGGGATGTTTCAAACCGGACTTTGGCTAGTCATTTGTTTTCTGAAAGCCTTAGGTAATTGATATAAAGATAGTATTGTTAATTACATAACTCTGAAATAAATTATTTACGTGCATAGCGACAGTACAGCAGCACTCGTTAAGCGATCACAAATGTTTTGCAGCGTTCGTGGAAGTCCTTGCTTTGATAGGAGACAGTTAAGGATCGCTATAAATAATTCCAAATTCCTGTTGCGCACAGAGAATTCTATAATAATAATAATAAATAAAAACAAAGCATTTATATAGCGCAGTTTTGTGTTATTTCACTTCAAGTGCGCTTTACTCTAAATAAACTTTAAAATGATTAAATAACTCCATTCAGTGGTATTCCTACAGTGCTACTTTTACATTCTATTTATACATTCTTAACATATTACATACATTCTTGCTTATTCTTAATATTACTCCTACAGTACTCCTTAGGTGCATATTCATAAAAAAATTACATAATATTATACAGTATACATATGGCTATACAAAAATAACACATTCACAATATTACTACAAAAATAGTAACATTGTGAAGGAGTCGGGTTATGTTCAGCAATAACATTAAAATATATATATACGAAGGAAACCGAAACCAAACAACTACCAGAGGCTCGAGGAAATGACTTTTTATAATAAATTGAAGAGAAATTAAAATTTATAGACAGAAGGATTTTCAGTACAATAAGGGTGAAAGACCGCATTGCGATTCTTAAAAGATATTATGTTGATTTAGGGAATTCGTCTAAATAGTTGGATTCTCCCAAACATCTTCTGTCTGTCTTTTGTCCGAATCGAATTCCTTCCACCTAACGCTTGTATCTTTCAAAATCAATCAAAATTGTAAAAAGAGCAAATAATTATCTCTATATATCTTAAAATTTTCATGAAAAATATTGAAGCTGCCATTTTTTATTAAGGTTAGCCCATAGATGGTTATTAAAACATTACATATTCAAAAGAGGAAGGTTTGTTTAGGTAGAATATTTAAAAAATGGAAAATACAAGTCGGTACCTACTTAAGAACTTTAAGATACTTATTTAGACATATTTAAAAAAAAAATGTTTGGAATGAAAAAAAATTTCAAATGAATGTTACTTTGTTTCTTTGTTAAGAGATAGTAATAGTCGTCGGAAAGCATTACTTTCGCTGTCAAATCAATTATGGCACCCAAACGATAAGCAAGAATTTACAATTCATAACTTTATAAAAAAAAAAATCCCGAGCAAGGTCTTGTACACATCAGCCAGTTTAATATAAATAAAAGAATATGTATTATATAATTAAAGATACACTTTGTATACACCACTTTCATTAAAATATATAAATATTTCGACATGTTTCGATAGCGATGCTATCATCCTCAGGAATAAATGAATACTAAAAAATAATTTCAAGTATAGAAAAATGATAAAATATTAGAAAAATAATTTAAGAAAATACAAAATATTAGCATAAACAATTTATTTTTGTATGTTCTTAAATTATTGTTCTAATTTTTTATCATTTTTCTATACTTGAAATTATTTTTTAGTATTCATTTATTCCTGAGGATGATAGCATCGCTATCGAAACATGTCGAAATATTTATATATTTTAATGAAAGTGGTGGATACAAAGTGTATTTTTAATTATATAATTAATAATGACTCCAAAAAGTTATCAATCATTTGAAGAAATTATAAAAGAATATGTTTCTGATTTTTATCATTTTAATATATTTACTTACTATTGCTGTACTCATTACAACAAAAATAATAAAAAAACTCTGTTTTTATGACTAAGGTATCTAAGACTAATTCTAAGCACTTTTTTCCCTGTAATTTAGATTGGTCTGGTTTTTGTTGATCTTTTAGGTTGATAGATACATATTCATAATGCATTAAAACCCGTTATTTTTAATTACTCCATTAAAATATCTTTGTTTTTAAACATAATCAACCCGGACCATCTAGTATATTAAAATTCGATGGTATTTAGAGATATTATGAGTAATTAATGTTATAATATTTGTCTATGCGACATATTTACAATACAGCGGGGGTCTTAAGAGGAGAATTTATCAAAGTCAACGCATATTTGAAACTATGAGACATTCGGTTGACTAAGAATTCCTTGAATTTCGAATCGCTTAAATTATTTGTGCGCTCATTTTATAAGTAGAAATACAAATAAATAATTTTTACCTGAGAGGATGCAGCACGACAATCAATAGTGTCATAATATTGTGCGTAGCAATTGCACAAAATTGATTGTATTAAATTATCTCGATTCTCAATGAAAAAAATTGTAGCCATTAGTAAAAATTTAAAAGATAAATAATTTATTGAAGTTTGAAATACTGAGTCATTTTTTTATTTGAGTACCACACAAGAGTCCCAGCTACTCCCAACCTTCTGGAACCAGTGAGACTATAGTATCCCCAATTGAAATATGTTGTTGTGCTGAAGGAAGTGAGGAGGGAGGAGATGTGGCAGAGGAAGGTGAGTAAGTGGATTTAATTTATTAATTACATTTATTTTAATATTGAAATTACGAGAGATGAACGACAATAATGTCTATTTAACTTTCCAAAGATTGTTAAAGCTTTCTAACTAATTAATTATCATGCAGAGGTAGGCAGAGAGGACGGACCGCCAAACAACTCAGTCTTGGGAAAAACTCTTTGGTTCATTATCATTCATAGATCGTCTCATACACACTCTTCGGTTATTCTGACTCTTGAGATGCGCGACTCAAGTATTTGGTTCACTTGATCGTGCCGTATCTTCCTCGGGCGTCCCCGATTTCTTCTTTCAAATTTGCGTCATATGTTTTCCTTACACTCCTTTCTTAATTCATCCCCTCTATAAGCCCAAATCATCTAAGCGTCCCTTTCTTAATCTTCCTCATTACGCTCACATTAGCCTTTCATTCTTTGCGAATCTCAACATTTTTTTACACGGTCATACATAATTTTACCACACATACACCTCAGGGTTATCATTTCTACGGGATTCAGTCTACTTTCATCCTTCCTCTGCCAGTTCTGTGCCTCACTTCCATACATCAGGATTGGTCTCAGCACTTCATTGTATACTGCTAGCTTTGCTTCTTTGGACAATGTTTTATTAGCGTTTATGGAGTTTCCTGCTTTTACCCTTATTTCAATATCCATATCAGCCTTTGCATCTCTGAAAGCTTTCAATTTTTGCTAAATAACCTAAAGTGCTTATTGTATGGGTACCTATGCATTTGACTTGGAAGTCGGAAGCTTATAGGTTCAATTTCGGCTGAAGTGCAAAAGGATTTTCCCTCGTTTCGTATTATAAATTATATTCCGCATAGATTTAGAAAATGATAATTAAGTTTATTGTGTTCTACATAAATATCTGTGCATCTGTCGCAAGGAGAAATAGTAACCAAGAATTTAATAAGTTTAACTAATTTTATTATACACAGGTAACCACAGGACCTATGGCAGCGGTCGCACAGATAAGTTCGTAGATACTTCAACATAAAACAAAGGGTGTACTTTATCCGCAATTTTCGTTAACAACCAACTGGTCTCAAAAATA
Organism: Halesus radiatus; assembly: GCA_022606495.2. Lineage (NCBI taxonomy): Eukaryota > Metazoa > Arthropoda > Insecta > Trichoptera > Limnephilidae > Halesus > Halesus radiatus. The sequence goes on from JAHDVE020002803.1 coordinate 44,033, forward strand.
GCGAATCATTTGTAGCAGATTTATACATAAAAATCATTTAATTAAAAAATCATTTATAAATTAAAATAAAATAACTTAGTTTCAATACCACTTTCACAAAAAAATACCACTTTCACTTTTTGTGAAAGTGGTATTCAAACTAAGTTATTGTATTTTATTTTTATAACAATAATTATTAGCCTGAAACACTCATCCAAATTGAAAAAAACCTTCCGAGAAAAGATAAATGTCGCCGACAGGACTCGAACCTGCACCCTTCTGACTGCCGGTCAGATGCTCTACCGTTGAGCTACGTCGGCTTATCGCAAACCCGCCAAGTTCATCAATATATACTAGCGTTTCATTCAATATTTACTATTATCAGAAGGGTGCAGGTTCAAGTCCTGTCGGCGACATTTATCTTTTCTCGGAAAGTTTTTTCAATTTGGATGAGTGTTTCAGGCTAATAATTATTGTTTATAAAAATAATTGTTACCCTTTGCGCTATGCACAAAAATCTTGTCTTAAAAACTTTAGTTTATCAATTAATATTTTATTTTAATTCATATTTATGTATACCCACAAAGTGTTTGCTACAAGTGAAAAAAAAATCATTTCTCTGTCGTTCCTCTCTCCTACAACATGGGTCTCTTCAAATCCCATATTCATACCTTCCTCTCCTCAAAAAGACCCTCGACACTGCGTCTTCAAAGATGATATAGGCCATGAGTAATTTTTTTTTACTCATCGCCTCTTATGAGTAGTTAATGTTAAAAAAAAAAACAAGTGTTCAAAATCATTACTTTTTTCATCGTAAGATCAAAAAAGGAAAAGTCAAATCAAATAAATTAAATTACGTCATTTTGTAACGATACGTATAGCCCTTGTCAAAATAATTCCGGCTTGTCATTCGTCAGTCAGCTTGACGGATGAGGTGATGATGCCAACTATGTAACTATGTTCTGTGTTCTATGCGCAAGGTTCTATGTGGCTATGTGGGTACTATCCGTCCTGATGAAATAACATAGCTGACTGTCTGTTCTATCGTAGGTTATAAATATACATCTTGATTTCAAGGCACTATATGTTACTATGAAGGTAAAATGTTTGATTGCAGTCGGGTAGGTATTTGTGAAATAGTGGTAGATATTTTAAATACATTTGATACCATTATACAAATACCTACCTGGATTAGTACCGTATATCTAATACTATATGTTCAATAATACCTTTATACATTTTTGCTTTAATAATTAACATTGCTTTTCTTCAGAAATACTGTAAAAAGATAGATAAACATTCCCGGGTCACAAATAACCTGAAAATATTTGAAAATCTCCTACTACAATTACATTAAGCAAAAGATGTTGCTTATGTCGTTATGGAGGACTTAGCCAGCCGAAGAATATAAGTCTCAGACCTAGCGCGAGATATTTTTAAAGTAACATTGAAATAAAAGAGAAGGGGTTAGTTAATAATCGAAAAAACAACAAAAAACTTTGGAAAGATTTTCGCCTATAAAATAATATTATACAAAGCTAGTGCTTTAATATGTAATATTCAGATTTAAAAAAAAATATATTTATCTTTCATTCTAGGTACCTGTTTTAAAATTTTACAGAATGATAAAAACTAAATAAATGTGTTATTTTTAAATGGTTAGGCTTTGTCGTGAAATCACATGAAACCCTTAAGAAAATAAAACAACCATTTTCCCTATAGAATAAGATGCAATAAGAAGACCTATAAAAGTAAGTAGGTACTACGTAGTATCTTACCTGAATTAATTTCAAAATATTGAATTAAAAAGGGAAGATACACTAAATAATATTATGTGCTTAGATATGCAAAAATTAAAATTAGTTTTCTAAATTTTATAACCTTCGAAAGATAACACTGGAATTAAAAAATAAGTAATTGAAGTGTGATATTTTTTAATAGGTATTTGATTCCTTTTAAATAATTGTACCTAATATTTTATGGAGAGATCTCTCAGTATACTCAACAATATTCAAATTTAAGCCGTATCAATTATTTTGATGATACAATTACAAAGTTATTATCCACTTAAAGCCAGGTGTTCTCTGTTATTAAAGCCTTCAGTGTGTTTAGAGGATACTAAAAGTAAGAGTGAGGATCGCGTTTTAAATACTACCTACGCTTTCAACCAGTAATCGATTGCCGACGGGTTTCGTGTCTCACCGCGCGCTTAAACTAAAATACAGGCACCATAAAATTCGTTCAAATTTGTAAGGTAACCCTAAAAAATAAAACCCTTCGTAAATTCTTTTCTAATACAGTTATAATACTTATCAAAAATACATAGTGTGTGGCAGATGAAGATGCTTATGTTAAGCGAAACCGGTCGGTCGTAATAAAATTAAATTAAATTCTCGTGGTTATAAACAAAGTTATTGATTTATTTTCATTAAATATGTCTAACTACAAAGTGACTGCTTTCTATCAAAATATAATACTTATTTTAATATTGCGCATTTACAATTTGAAACCCCAAAAAGAGGAATCTTAGTTAAAACTATTTTAGCATTACTTGTTAAATTATTGACCTTATTGAATTTAGGAGTAAAAACGAGCAAAACACTATGTAAATATGTTATTTTATTCAGAAGATTTTATCTATCAATGTCTGCAGTAAGTTGGTTTTTTGTTTCAATTCCCTTCTTTTATTTAGCTTGTCGAACAATTATTGTAACAGTACAATATTATTCCATGCACTTTCACATGTAAACAAATAAAACATTTATAAATAAAAACATTATTGAAAATGCTTGTAAATATGTTTATAAAATGGAAAAAAAACCTACTGTTCATCCGTATAGTTATACATTTTTCCAATAGTCAAAAGTTCCAAAAACAAAACAAAAGTTTATTTTCAAAGTTTTTATGAAACGTTAAATGTTTATTGTTGAAATAATATTCGCGTTAAAAACGTCCACTCACAATAATAAAATAAAAATAAATCACATGGCATCAACTCATAATATTATGTTATTTAGGTGCGCGGGAAACGGACACGGAAACGTCAAACCCTGACGTTTGGGTTCTGCGGCGTCGGTTTTTAAAAACGGAACTCGGTTGGGACGGCGCGGCGGCGAGAGGAGCCGAAGCCGAGCGGAGCCTGCCGAATGCCGGCGGAGACGTCCGACTGGCATCGCGGATACCGTAATACTGAGCCTCCATTTTTCTATGAAGCCCCATGAGTGTGGGGCCTTCAGAGCCCGATCGCGGAGAAGCCTTCTAATGCCTGCGTCTGCCCTAGCAGCCTAGCACATGCACATTACCTACACTGTGCACATTTGCTCCGCTGCACTGTCCCACTTTGCTGAGGTGATTTTTCACCCGCGACGCAACTGAGACTTGAATAATTTGTGAGAAATATCGACGATGGCAGTTTGATCGATTCTAGTGAGTAAATCAATTGCAGTTTGGACAGCAGAATACTAGTCAAAACACCGACTTGTTAGATTTTGTAAGTTTCTCAGATCAACCTAATTGTGTCCATTGGTAATTGTTATAAATTCAGAAATCAAAGATTTATTGTTAGTTTTTATTTATTTTTTTAATATTGCTCAGAAGAGAGGAAACAGTACCTAAAATAACATCTACGGGGATAACCTGAGATGTGCGCAAATGATTTTTTTAGTATTATGTTATTATGACTACCAGTTGCTCCCAGCCATCTGGATTCATTGAGACTATGGGATCCCCAATTGAGCTATGTTGTGAGGCTAAAGGTATTGAGGAGGGAAAGGAGATAAGATAGAGGAAGGTGGGGAAGTACCTGGCTCTTCAGGTCTGGTCACCAAACACGGCCAAATCCATTTCAAGTATCCTTTGTATACCGAATGGTGGTCTTTCACCAGGGCGATACTGAAAGTATATACCACTCTGGAACGTATCGCAAATATACCATGTAATATTTTTAATGAATAAATTGTGATGTATGGTAATATTAATTAATAACACAAATAAAATTTACTAGCGCATGCCGGAATTTCGACCCGCAATCTCCACATCCTTAACCAAGGATCGTAACCACTCAGCCACGGAAGCCGTCGTTATTAATTTTAACGTTTTATGTGTGTTTATAATAGCGATAGAATTTTAATCTTATACTACAAACAAATTAGAAAGAGTGTAGAATTATTTCAAACTTGTTCCAAAGTGGAAGATTCTCTTGGTGTTCATTTGGTGAAAGGAAACCACGTAGATTCCTAAAAAAGCTTCCGATTCCTTTGGCCTCATAGCATTTCCCAGATTGCACATGCTATAAGTCCACCTGCCTCGGGCAGTTAGGACTAATATGAGGTATTCACAACAACAAAAATTTTTGTTGCGTCGGCGCTTTGAGCTTTGGTTACGCACTCAACTAAGAATTATAATTTTCTTTGTCATCGTTAGCAGATTGTTTAACAATATAAAATAAAACAGATCAAAAATAATGTTAGAACTTACGTTATGTATGGGAACTTAACTGTAATCTATTAAATTCTATGAAATACATACCAATGTCTGAAAATACGTATAATTTGAAGACCAGTGAAAGAAATTATAAAGTGTTCCCTAAAATTGCAGTGAGTATTTCATACAGATTTTTAAAGATTAGTGTGAAGATTGTTGTCTTTTGAAACCTTGTAGATTTTACTAATAGTACGGATAGAATTACAGATAAATCATTCGTAGTATTTCTCGAGTTAGCAAAGTGCAAAGCGCGATTTTTTGGGTTGTGAGCGTTAAATGGAATATTCGAGGTAAAAAGAGCTTTCCGTACCTCGGATGATTAATTTGTTTTTAAATTTTATGTAAATCAAATTTAATAATGTTATCAAGTTCTGCAAGTAGGTTTAGTTTTTATTATTGTGACAGCCATTTTCAAACTGCGGTTAATCCACATTGTGACGACTTATTTATATGATTTTATTTACTCATCCAATTCTAATTTGGAAGAGTTTTTAAAAAAAACGAATTATTATCGGTAAAACCGATTTCGTTAGAAAATAATTAAAATTCTGTATTCTCTCAGTATTTTACATTTATAATGTGTTTTCCCCACATTTAAATGATAGATAATGTTTACTTAATTGATTTATTTAAATATGTTATATTGTATAGATAATGTAAATAAACTGAAAAGTGGTGAATATTTAATTTTCCTTTCTTTATTAATTAACGTTACTTTAGGATAGGAGGTTATATTAGGAATTAATAAAGTAATAAAAATGACATATATTCACCAGTGATCAATATGTTCATATTATCAAAACAATATAACATATTTAAATAATTCAATTATGAAAACATTACCATTTAAATATGGGGAAACAAATTATAGAATTTCAATTATTTTATAACTAAATAGATTTTTCCGATAATAAATTATTATTTAAAAAAAACCCGTCCAAATTAGATTTGGGTGAGAGTGAACAAAATCACATAAATATGTCATCACAATGTGGATTAACTACAGTTTAGAAATGGCTGTCACAATAATAAAAACTAAAAATACTTACAGAACTTAATACTAACATTATTAAATTTGATTTACATTATATTTTTAAAAGAAATTAATAGAGTTCTATGAATTAAACGTAAAACAACTAATAAATTGAATGGTTAATTTGAAAAACTCTTTTTAAAGTATTAACACTTTAGGAACATTATTATGTTACCTCCATTAACTGTTTTATTCGTAAATGACGTTGCAGAAATATATTCACGAAGCCAAAATTAACATTCGCTTTGTATTTTATTAATTTCTAATTTATGTTATTGTTCTACAATTTTAATTTTATCACCGGCTACTCTGAGTTTAAATATCAGCAGCAATCAAACATCGGTAGTTTAATATTACCTATGTATAAAACTGCGATATATTTAAGACCTAACCGAGAGCATTTTCTCAAAGAGCGGTTCCGTGATATCCCAGTGATTGAGTGCACCAGCGAATAGCTTCAGGTGACTCTTAATTCAGTTTTTAACTAATAAAGTAGAAATGTTGAATTTGTCTCGTAAGTATAATTCCATTAACCTTCAGCAAAAATAAATGTGGCAGAATTATCAAATCTGTTAAGCCAGAGGGACGAGTAACTTGAGGATAGGTATTTATAAATAAAGGTTTATTTTTTTAAAAGTAAACAATATTTATAAATGAAATAAAATTAGTTTGTAAACACCACTTTTTATAATAAATACATATCAACATTTTTCGAAAGCGATGCTTTTCTCATCAGGAATATACAGAATACTAAAATATAATAATGTCAAGTATACACAAATGATAAACATAGAACACAATAATGTAAGCATAGACAAATTATAAACATAACAAAATTGATTAAAGTAGGTAAGCAATTAATTAAAATTGTTAATAAAAAATAACTATGAAACATTGAAAAACAAATTTACATTAGCATTAAAAAAATATGTTATTTTTATTCTTAAATTTAATACGAAAATAAATTCAAGGGACATATATTTAAAAAAAAATAAATTTAAAACTTTTTCTAATTTCTAATATCTTAAATTTGTAAGCCGGTTGTATTTGTATGTACATTTTTTAAACCTTTATTTATGTCAAAAGAATGATTTGTTTCCAAAAGATGGTTGGCAAATTCAAAAAACTTATTAGGATTCTGTATGTCCTGATGAGGAAAGCTTCACTTTCTAAACATATTGAAATGTGTATATAAAAAAAAAGTGATGTGTCAAATGTGGAATTCTTAATTCATTTTTTAATAATGACTCCACAAGGTGAATACAAATCTTTTGAAGGAATTATAATTAACATTTCTCTTTTTGTTTATTAAAACGTAAAGCTCTTAAATAGGTACTACCTACTGTGAAATCAAATATGTACATAAACATTCGTTTCGTGGTCAAGATTTATAAGGTTCATAATTTTTTTTTTTCATATAAAACGTACAAAATTGTTGCACTCCCATGAGTTTTCAACCAAACTCACTATGGGACTATTAATTGGTATATAATATTTGGTTTTATAAAAAGTTTTCAAAGCAAACGTATGGAAATATAAAAAACGAAAAACAAAAATATAAGGTTCTGATTTGAAATATATAGACATGTATTTTTTTACATTACGTGAAAACAAATAACAATATTTTACAAGAGATAAAAAGCATACATATATCAGAATCTACAAAGTTTAGCAGAACAGTTGTCGAAAGAGAGATTGTATTAATAAATTGTTTTCCAAATAGCATTAAAAAATAGGATTTCAGAATATCATTTCGAGATTTGTTAGAAGAGTACGCATGTCTTAATTCTTCAGAAAATTGGCTATAGTTACTGCTGGTAATGCATTCCATTGCTTTCAGTCAGCATTTTGTCGACTGCATTTTTGATATGTGTATTTTGTTGTGTTTTGTGTTTGTGTGAGTATGGGATTGAATCACATTTAAAATACTGTTTGTTATCTCATGGTTAGGAACAACCTTAAGTGGTATTGTTAATTCATGCCGGTATCTATCTATTCAGCCTAGTGAACATCATCTATTAAAAAAACGTGTATCTATTCAGCCTGGTGAACATTATCTATTAAATAATATCTATCTATTCAGCCTAGTGAACATCATCTATTAAAAAGCGTGTTTCTATTCAGCCTGGTGAACATTATCTATTAAAAACATCTATCTATTCAGCCTGGTTAAAATCATTTATTAAATAACGTCAATCTATTCAGCCTGGTGAACATCATCCAATAACATCCATCTATTCAGCCTGGTGAACAACATCTATTTAAAAACGTTTATCTATTCAGCCTGGTGAACATTATCTATTAAATAATATCTATATATTCAGCCTAGTGAACATCATCTATTAAAAAGCGTGTTTCTATTCAGCCTGGTGAACATTATTTATTAAAAACATCTATCTATTCAGCCTGGTTAAAATCATTTATTATATAACGTCAATCTATTCAGCCTGGTGAACAACATCTATTTAAAAACGTTTATCTATTCAGCTTTGTGAATATCATCTATTAAAAAACGTTTTGCTGGAAGATTAATACAAATTGTGGAAAATTTACGAACCTAACGACTTAAAATCTTTCAGGATCAGTTTTTTAAATTGTTTTCTATCTATAGTATTTGGGAATGAGCTGTATATACATGTACATTATGTTTATGGTATTTCATAGTGATGCATTTAAAAAAAGAGTGACCACAATTCATATGCAAGCATAATACTTTTTCGTTATTTTTCTCATCATATGTTTTTTTAACGTGAATAAAATAATTGTGTCTATTTGATTTATAAGCCGTTTACAAAGCAATGCATATTGCCCATTCTCTAATTCCTAAGAATCGAACGCCGGGTCTATAAATCATATCAATAAATTAATATGATTAATGTATTCTGAATAGCGAAATCTGGTTAAAATAACATTTGCTGACAAGTTTTAATGTGAGTGACATGCTTTATGCGTTTCGGTGGCCTAACGACTCAAGCGATGCAAGCCGTTTAGCTTTAGTCTATGACAAAGGGTACTTAATTTCGGTACAAGGTATAGTTTATTAGGTATTCGGTTACCCAACAGGAGTTGAATTTATTTCAAAGACAAATCTTTATTACACTGGATAGGTATGAGGCATTTTCTGAGTCAGAAGTTGATCAGAAGTGATAAAAAATAATTAAAATTCTGACCGGATTATGAATATAACGAATATATGTTGGTATTTGATTTACGGCGTCCTTGAGGTGATTTTTTACAGGAACAGCGCTATACAAGTCATCCAAGTATTATTATTATTATGTGGGTTATATAATATCATTCATTTCCATCTTCCGTTTGAAAACTAAAATGACTTCAACGCTCGGTTAAGACGAAAACATTCCGGATATTCAGCTTCAGTGAGGTGCATGTAAAAAGTGGGATATAATATTTTTAAATATATATGTATTTCAACGTGTTGTATGTTTACTACCGTTTTTCCAGTAAACATAATTTTCTACGTAATCTAACGGTTTACTTATTTGGCCATTGTTTCACTTTATTGGCTGCGGAACAACTCGCATAAATCAACGTTTATTATTATTTGTTTTCTTATCGCATAAAGTGTAAAGTAATTGTCCACGTAAACGCGCACCTAAATATAACTTACGCTGAGTTTACTATATTTTATTATTGTTTGCCTGTTGGTTATCTGGACTCATTCACGGCGGTGGTATTAAATTTCACAAGCGACTGTCATTTCCTATTGTTTAGGAGACATTTCAATGATTTAGTATAGTGTAGGTATATCCGTTACTGCCCTAGTAGAGCTGTTGAGTTATAGTAGTTCCGATAATTCTGGAAACATTAATGTGACCTCTATAAATCGAATTAAAAATTAAAAAAAAAAAAAATAACGCAATTACTTCCCATGTACATTTTTGTGAATATAGTGGTGCCCTTTAATAGTTAGCCTGCGTGGTTCAATATAAATTGGCCAAAATTAAAATCCTTCTCATATATTGACCCAATGCTAATTCAATCATACGGATTAATTGTTCCAAATTTTTGTTAAAGTGTAATTAATGGTAAAATATAACGGCTTTCAGCGGGGGTGGCTGAGAGCTTTACTTTTGTTAGCGGACTAATGTTTTATTTTTTTTTATTTTTGCAATTAAAGAAAAACAATCAGAATAATATTCCTACATTCGGCAAGTTCCAGCTGGCGGTAATTTAAAAAAAATAGTACCTTTGTAAAGCGCCTTCAAATAATAATATTTATTTATTTAAAACACATATTATTTAAAATCAACATTTAAGAAAGCTTTGACTGCCCAACTAGGAACAAATCCCATTTTACGACAGTCAAATTGACCAGTTTAGTTCAAGTGCAATTATGAAAAAAAATTGAAGGTAAAAAAGCTAGTACCATAATAATATAGTAATATAATATATCCGGCAAAAAAGCATAAAGAGATAATGTACATGCGTTTGATAGGTACTGGTTGGTGCTATGAGAAAAAAAAACACGTTTAAAATTGACTACTAAAAAAAGATAATGTTATTGAGTAATATTTATAAGATTGAGTTACGTATCACTCAGCTTTATGAGCCGACGAGGAAACTCGGGAATGCAGCCCGAAGAGGATGAAGCGAATAGTTAATAAAAATATATTTTATTCACTAAGTACAAAAGGTAATTTTAGTAAATTTTTTATAACTAAATGTCTGTCCCTTTTCCTTTCCTTGGTTGGGGTTTTTAATCCAGTTAAGATCTTTTCCCAAAGAACTCAAATAATGTAACGTAAATTCAGTCAAGTAAATAAAACCATTTATATGATAATTTCATATCTACCAAAAAGTAAGATAAAGTATAAAATTAGAAATTTTGTACTACTTGTTAAACGAATTTGGTTCGATTTTTACAGGAAGTATATTGACAGGGCTTTATTTATTTCAGAATTAGTTATACTTTGTTATAGCAGCCAAAAAATATATGGGAATTAATTAAAGATGATATTAACAAATCTTAAAATGAAGTATGATGTCGACAAAAATAACGCAAAGCAAAAAGGTCCGTAGTGAAAAGATTTATATTAGACTGCGGTTAAAAAAAATAATAATTAGTTAAGTCATGTCATTTTTCAAATAATGCGACAATGATGATGTAATTTTCTCGTGATAGCATATTTTTAAATTAGTTTGAACATTACTGCAGACGGTAGTTACATTTTGCCAAGAAAATGTAAAAATTGTCTGGTCCTCTAACAGTTTCCAGCCACAGTGCCATGATTCTACATCCGTTCGTTTCCTAGCTGCCTGTCGCGTTATTTGCACTATCCACGCTGCGTTCTGTGCGTTAACGTCCTGTCACCAGCCTCAGCTACAGCCACAGCCACCAGCCACCAAGCAGTCGCAGTCGGCTACAGGCTATTGTTTCTGCCTTTGCCGGCAATAAATACACAATATAGTCAGAGTAATGCAAGACACGCTGGCAGCTACAACACGCGACTAGCTACTGCAACCGATACAATACAACGTGTAAATAATAATAAACGTGTGACTGAAGATGGGTAAAACGTAGGAACAATCCCAGATATTTAAAGTGAAGGATAATAATTTTTCCAAAAGATTGGTATTAACTTTGCGGCGGCATTACTTATAAATGAATTAAAAATTACTTTGTATTCACGACTTTATTCAATATACATATCAACATATTTCGAAAGCGATTCTTTCCTCATCAGGAATTGAGTATTTTAGAGTATTCTATGTATTGGTGATAAATATTTTGATATGTGTATATTAATAAAGTGATGAATATAAAGTAATTTTTAATTAAATAATTTATTTTTTTTTAAAGAAAGACAAATATTCTCTGGTTACGAATAACCTGACAATATTTGAAAATCTCCTACTACCATCACAGTAAGCGAAATATGTTGCTTGTGTCGTAATGGAGGACTTATCCAGCCGAGGAATTGAACTCACGACGCCTGGGTAAGACCCAAACGCGATGCCAACTCAGTCACTGACCGGTTATTCATATGGGTAATGTTCATTAACGCTTTATGAAGACTAGTCTTCAATTCAAATCAGTTTATTTATTATTTTTAAAACTTTACAAATTATTCAATATAAGGCGTTTTTATAAGATATTGTATTATTTAACATTACGTTCAAAAAAATTAAACAAGTATTTACATTTTAAGTTAGGAGCAACAAAGCTTGCCGTTTAAAACCGGCTTTGTTGATTCTAAATTTGTCAATATCCTAATTGATGCGCGTCGTTCTGAAGTATTGGTGATCTAAAATCAGTTTTAGTTCCATCGCTATGAGCTCATTCAATCATTCATTGTATGGAAAGAAGGCTAACATAGATCATTTTTATTTATTTTTATGTTAACTCCATACAGGAATCCCTGAGTAAATAAAAATCCCTCAGGCCCTTCGTCATCTTTGAGAATGCTGTACGACAGGTCTTTTAGGGAGAGGAAGGAGCAAACATCAGTCTTAGAGAAACTCATTGTAGGAGGGAGGAAACATAAAGGCCGGCATATCATTCCACCGCCGAGCTGTTGAACTCAAGAATGAGTCGTAGAAACAACCTGGTCTTAAGTGACAACTGTCAACCGTGTACAAATGTTGGGCGCGTGTTTGGCATATTTTTTTGACTATGCACCTAGTTCTTTAGAGCAACTTCCATTAAAATAATTGTAGAACAAAAACAGAAGTCGAGGATTTCGGGTATTTTAGGGCTCCATACCGTGGCTACCTAATTCAACAGTGGGGCGCACTTATCATTTTTAACGTATCAGCGGGCTCTGTACAGTACCCCCTGTAGATTGTGTGAAGATAACTTTACTCTGGCTTCGATGGAGTGAATCTATTATTTACCTTAATTGTGATTAAAAACACTAAGTTACAATTACTATGGTGCTATTTTAATGAAAGAATGCCAGGACACAATTTTATTAATTGGTCGCTTTTAACGGTTATGTGGAATATTACGACGATTCCAACGAATAATGTCGGATGTGGAAATCGTAACTCCTTACTAAAGCTTTTTAATGTTCGATTCTACGTCTTTAGAGTTTTTAAAATTAAGAAATATATTGTGGTTTTTGATATTTTGCGTAAACCCCTATTTATTTCGTTGGAAAAACATATTATTGAACTACTACAGCTGTTATGCAAAGTTACCAATTTACGCATCCGACATTGTTCGATGGAACCGCTGATTAGAAACCTGGACGAAAAAGTTGACGATCTCCTTATCTTCCTTGCTCTGGATCCCTATTATAATGCTAGTTTTTAAAATTCACTGAAGGTAATAATAATAATAATTGGATGATTTGTATAGCGCCGTTTTTGTGAAAAATCACCTCAAGAATAAACCGAAATGATTACTTTAATTATTAATTATCAATTGTATTAATTTTCTACCAACGTCATTTACATAATAAATAAATTAGTAATAAAGATATGGTTCCGACTGAGAATTGAACTCAGAAACTTCCGCTTGCCGGGCGTGTGCACTACAGATTGGGTTACTTAATTTCCCTTCCACTGTCATTTTTATGAACCATGTACGAGTGAGTAGGTATGTCTTGAAAATCACTAGCGAAGTGAGAGGCATCATTTTTTTAAATTTTATTTACAATAAGTCACTTAAAAGTTGAGTTATTAATTACAGTAATTTATTCAATGAATTTATAATTGTTTTGTGGCGTCATTATTAATAAAATTAATAAGATTTTTTTTGTTTACACCACTGTTTCATATACAAATATCAACATGTTTCGGAAACGAAGCTTCCCTCATATACGCAATATACATATTTAACGCTTCAAAACATGTTGGTATCTATATATTAAACAGTGGTGCAAACAAAAATTTCTTATAAATTTTATTAATTACAATAATTTTTGTGTTTACCTGTTGGAAATTTTAAAAAATTATTATCAATATAAATTTTTTCATGTAGTTAACAAAATTTTACAATAATAATAAGACAATTTGTAATGTTTTTCTTAGTTCTCCTCTTTAGGGGTTCCTGTGCTGAGTGGGGCTACGTTTTATTTAAAAATTGATTGTTTTAAACTCCTACGAAGTTCTTTTCAAGATTCTGGAGATCTCCTCTTCTTTGATTTCTTTGAACCAGGTTATGATTTGATTTTTGAAATCATTTGCCTTTTCTGTTTAGTTTATGGCCGTTGGAAGTGAATTATATAGCGTAGTGGAGAGATAATTATTATTCCTTTGTCCAAAAGTAGTTTTAAATTTAATAATATTCATAATGTCATTTTGGGTCACCCCTGTGTGGTGAAAATTAAGTTTCTTTTAATTGAAAGAATTCTATGGTTTCCCCACAAGGAAATATTATTCATATTTGTAAAAAGAATTAACTTTGTGGCTCGCCATAATTTACAATAAAAAACACATACATTTGTTGTACACCACTTTTATTTTATTAAAACTCTACCGGTTTCGGAAGCACCCTTTCTTCATCAGGAGAATATTAAAACTAACTTATGATATAGAATATTGACAAGACATATAAATTTTAGGTGTTGGAGTGGGGGGTAGCAAATGGGTAGGGGTAATTGTAGGATTTCCGGGAAGAACAGAGCGATTTATTGGAAAAATATTCAGAATGGGACTAAAAGATAAGTTAATTTGGTTATTTAAAATACTAGCATTATTATTCAGGGATTTTCTAATTTCGAGTGCTTAAAGTGCTCAAGTTATCCAATTTTTTGCTTTTATTGTTACGGTGAAGAATTGTAACCCCTGTGTCCTTGTTAAAAGTGTGATATGTGACGCCTGGGTGGGAAATCATATGTATTTGCCAACTCAATCACTGATCACTCAATATAGATCGAAATTTTAGATGTGTGATTTTTTTTTATATTGTGACGTTTTTCTATTCCTTATAATGATTATTTTCAATATACGATCACAATGTATGTAATTAGAAGGATACTTTTATTTGGTCCAAAGTACAAGTTAGTGGCTTATGAAAACGTAAAACCTTATCTCCTGTACAGTTCTCCCACCGCCTCCCGTGAGCTACTGAGTTATCGGAGAGATTCGCGCAGATGGAATTCGGGTCTTTAATAAATGCGCATAATGCAACATAATGTTGGCCGGTTGCATATCCAATCTGCGCATGCTCTGGCCGCAGACAACATCTCAGTATAATACTGACCCGGTCCCGAGTATTTTACAAACATCCCTGTATAAGTTGCCAACAAACTTATCTGAAAATGTGCGGATGCAAGTGTGTTGTGTAAAGCTCTTCTATAGGGTGTTTTAAGTTGATTAATTAATCTATCTATACGTATAAAAAATAATTATTATCTGTCTGTCTGTCTTCGATTTCGCTGAAAATAGAACATTTTTTTCTTATTAGTGACAGAAGGGTATAGAGAGTAGTTTAAATGAAATCCAACATGTAAAAATTTTGCAATAACGTTTTAAAATTAGTATGAAAAACATTGAACCCGCCATGTTGTATTGAGGTTAGCTCATAGATATTCTTATACCACCGTGGTTAACCACAGATTACATATTCAAAAGAAGAAGTTTGTTTGGGTACAATATTTTCAAAATGGGAAACACAAGTAGGTATCTACTTGAAGTAATTGTTCGAATGAAATAGAATTTTCAAATGTATAATTCTTTAAATGTATAATCTTGTCTTATAAAAACATTAGTTTATCATTTAAAATAATATGTATAATTCTTCGTTTAGAGATTGCTATAGTCGTCACAAGGCTTTACTTTCGCTGTCAAATTAAGTATGGCACCCAAACGACAAGCAAGAGTTCCCAACTTCATTCTATTCGAAAAAAGTATATAAACGCGAGAAGGCCGGGTGCGCTACCATATTGGCTAAAAAGATTATTTATTTTGATGAGGGTAGCATTGCATATGAAACGTGATATTTAAATATTAAAAACAGTGGTTTAAATAGAGTAATTCTCATTCATCTATTAATTATGACGCCACAAAGTGATTATTAATAAAATTACCCTAATGAGGGAAGCTTTGCTTCTGAAACATGATGATATTTATATATTAAATAGTGCATTGGTGTTAACAAAGTACTTCTTACTATTTTTATTAAAAAAAACTTTAGTTTTGAATTTGATGGTTTAGCTCTGTGAAGAAGTTCTTATTTACTTAGAAAAATGAATTGAGTACATATTTTGTCGTTTTTTTTATTCTTGATAATCGTGTTCTTCCAGTATTTCCTGAGTGATTAGAAACCCTTTTTGTCTTATTTACTTATTTACTTATTTTCAACACTATCTACCTATATTGGTTATCTTTATGAACTTTTGTTATTTATTTTTTTTTATTTTCTTCTTTAATGTATTTATATAACCTACCCATCCTTGCTATTACTCTACTTCTGAAAACATGATTGAAGATGGTAATAAACGATTCAATTGAACGGTGATTTAATTCTAAAAAATATAACAAGAATTATTGGTAGCCCCCTGTGGAAAACGTCGGTGCAGCTAAATGGCCCTGGCACTTTGTTCGCGGAATATCTCAAACTGCTGCCTGCGCCCATCTCGGCCCGAACAATATGGGAAACAGGGAGGTATTCAAATTGAACCTATCGTTTTAATTTTGGATTTTTTATTTCCAAATATGGGTCGACTTGAAGAACACAGAATATTCATGATAAGTTTTTAGTAGATTCCTGTACTATAGTTAGATAAAGCAAATCTAAATGTTCTATCGAAAATCTGTGAATGTTGGCTTTCGAAATTGCTAAATGATATTGTTCCAGACACTTCAGGGTCCGGTCCATAGACTATAAAAATAGGGTGCTGGTCAAGACGTTGTCGTATCCGTGATGTCTAGGGAGTCGGGCTCGCTCTGGATTTCCAAATATTGTTGCTTTCAAGGGGAAACAATCTCGACTTTTGTAAATTCTGCTGTGGTCTGGTATCCAAGGATAAGAAAAGACCGAGGTCGAAGGGTAAGCGAAGTCAATGGCAGTTGTAGGTTCCAGTTGAAGAGTTAGCGTTGAGTTGAGCGAAGAAATGAGAATGCCTCGGTACAGGCGGTGGGCTTGTATTTATACTCCCTGGCGCTAAGCCGGGCGCGATGTGCAGTGCGTCCCGAATTCGCCTGAGGCGAGGGTTTTTTGAGCTCGTGGCATGCGTAATGATCAGAAAATCGTTACATTTTACATTATATTGGCCGTTTTGTATTCTTCCCCTCAACCCAAACTGCCTCTCTCTATCATATTTATTTATTTAGTTATTATGAAAACAAGAAAGAATATGGGGTCCCAGGCCTAGTAATAATCGGGGAAATCTTACGTATAATTCTTACATCTAAACATGTAATTAAATTTATTAGTTTGTAATACTAAGAGGAGTCCGGCCTACCTTCCTACGATATTTATTATTTTATTTTATGGCCCGAACTCAGTTAAATTCAACCTAAATGTTGTACTAACCAGTGTTATAAAAAGGAGGCGAAGGGATGGGGATGGGGAAGGTTAGGTTGGAAGAAAGCCCCTAAGTTGGAAAGTCGGTGTTGTAAAAAGAAGGTGAGGGAGAGGAGGAAGGTTAAGTTACAAGGGGAAGTTATGGGAGACAATTACATCGGCAGGACTTACCCTGGAGATGGCCTCTTAGATGTGAAGTCTGCTCCGGACATTAGCTTAGCTCAGATCGGCAGGGACATTAGCTTCTCATCGTTCAGTTCAGGTCGTGGATCGATCGCAATCTTATAATTGGGTTGAGGGCGTTTCTAATTCTACGTTAAATGATTACAGTGAAGTGCTTTCATACTCAAAGTTTATTGTAAGGTCAGACAAACATTGTAGGTTTAGAACAATCGAGTAGTTAGTAAAAAGGTCTTATTCTAGACATGATTCTATCGTAAAATTTTTCTCTTTCTGATTCAAATCTCTAACCGGGTAATGCAAATGTAACAAGGGCTTGAACAACATAATAAGGGGAGATGGAAAATCAGATTACATTGAGGTGTCTGGTCGGATGGCGGGAGTTGCTGGCAATGACGCCAAGGCAGGACATCTCCACACTGAGTTTAATTGGCTTTTTAATTAGTAAGTCACCCTGATGAGTTCTTTGGCAGCAAATGGCACGACCAGCTGCGGGCTTCAGCCCGCCTGCATAGTACTTGGCCGTAATAAACTAGTAACACAAAATAGCCGCCTCTTTTCAGAGACGCAGTTATCTCCTCGAGCTCTAGGCGGAAAGTGCGTCTCAAGGGCAGCAAAGAGCGGCCGTCAAGCTGCCTTGGCGCTGGCGTCGCTTCGTTTTGTTCTGTTAGTTAATGAAGTTAGTGAATCGCCTGATTGGTTAATTATGGAGGGAAATGATGTGATTGCTTGCCTAGCCTTTTTGTTAAGACGAGTAGCTAGAACTCATCTCAGGGCCATCCTTTCGTTACATAACAACAGTTATGCTGAGGTCTCCGCGTCGATTAAAAATCAAAAGAGCTCGTATTGGCCCGAGGGTTGGCCAATCGCAGACACTTCACGGCCTTGCTAGGCGAGGGGAAATGAGGACCGGGGTTAGCGTCTGGTAGGGCATCCTAAATACTGAGCGGGGGGTATTTGTTAACCATTTCACAGTAGCACTTCGTGGTGAGAGGAACGCGAGAGTCCCACAAGACCCGTCCTGTATAGATATTATTTACTCATTGAAGATAATATTAACAAAAATCTCAAATGAAATATGAAACACAGAAAATAAATAGATTACGATCGTTTCTGAGAATCGAACCTAGGACTTCTGTCATAAGACTAGCATTGGGGACTAGAAATCTAACCACTGAGTTAAATAGACTTTTTTTACTTTCTGTGAATTGTATCGTTATAATTTATTCATCTACATATACGGCACATAATGTGTTATTCACAAAAAGTAAGAAAAGAGGCAGGAAGCTCTGAGGGAAATAATTTCCCTCAAGGCATATATCATCTTTGGGAATGCTGTGTGGAGGGACTTTTAGAGGATAGAAAAGAGTGAACTCGGGTCGTGAAGAGACTCATGTTGTAGGAGGGCGGAAAAACAGAGGCCGGCAGATCATTCCACAGCCGAGCTGTTAAACCCAAGAACGAGTCGTAGAAGCGACCCGTTCTCATGTGACAAATGTCAACCGCGTGCAAATATTGGTTGTGTTTCCCGACTATGCACCGGTGTCGAATGGATCAATGACGCCAGTGAATCAGAGCATCTTCCGTTATAATACCGATAGAACATGAACAGCATTCCCACCTGAC
The DNA here is from genome assembly GCA_022606495.2 of Halesus radiatus. Classification (NCBI taxonomy): domain Eukaryota; kingdom Metazoa; phylum Arthropoda; class Insecta; order Trichoptera; family Limnephilidae; genus Halesus; species Halesus radiatus. The sequence goes on from JAHDVE020002803.1 coordinate 62,767, forward strand.
GTCTGTTCTCCAAAGATTGCATTCCGTTTGTTGATAGGCGAATCTATCAAACGGACCGCGCGTTTCTGTAGAGAGTCGAGAGTTTTTTTTCAGATATTTTGGGACTCCCAACCAGAAGTGGCTGCCAAATTCTACAGTGGGGCCCATTGCGATTTGCACAGTATTTAAAAGTACATATAGACTATAAAAAGTATAATTAATAAAAAAATATAAAGTACGAAAACTTGTAAAAAGATCAAGTATAAACACCAAAGACGATTAAATAAATAATATAAAGACGGGGTAATTTAAATCAACACACATAGAATACAGTTATTGATGTTGGCTAATACATTGATTTTTTTTTAAATTTAATGTAAATCAAATTTAATAATGTTATTATTAAGTTCTGCAAGTATAAAAAAATCAAAATAAAAAAATAAAATAAAAAATAAATTCTTGCAGAACTTAATAATAACATTATTAAATTTTATTTACATTAAATTTAAAAAAAAAATAAATGGAGTTCTACGAATTAAACACAAAAACAATTAATAATACATTGATGTTTCATATTCCAGACAAACTTTGTATTATGTCTTTGAATCATACCTCAATCTGAGACCTACCAAAATCATTTCCAATTAATTCCCATATTTTGGCTGCTACATTTTTGTACAATTTCAAGATTCTACCAGAATTTATTTACATTCTGTACAGTGTCTCGGATTTACCTGTCCCATTTTCATTTACATACTAGCTGATGTGTACCCGGCCTTCCTCAAGATATACGAGTATATCATATATGTTTTTAATAGAGTTATGAAGTTGTGAATTCTTGCTTATCGTTTAGGTGCCATAATTCATTTAATATCGAAGGTAATGCCTTGTGACGACTATTACTATCTGTTAACGAAGAAACATTGATTTGAAAAATTTTATTCCTTTCTAAACATTTATGTTTTCATAATATATCTAAATAATAAAGTACTTAAGTAGATACTTACTTGTGTTTTTCATTTTGAAAATTCTTCTTTCGAATATGTTTAATATATTTAAAACGTTATAGCAACAGTTTTACATATTGGATTTCATTCAAACTACTCTCTAAACCTTTCCGGCACTAATAAAAACAAGCTGTGATATTTTCAGATAGATAGACAGATAGACAGACAAACATTCATTTTTTATACACAGAAGAATGATTTGGCACATCTATTGGCTTTTCTTTTCTGTGTCTTTTTCAGTTTTTTTTTTTCATTTGAGACTTATTTATTTATTTCTTAAAGTTTAACAAAAAATCGCAAAAAAATGTAACCTTACTGGGGTACCTCGTTCTAAGGTCACATTGTACATGGTTTTTACAAAGAATATGTATTTGGTCAAGTATATTTTAAGTTTGATAAAAAAATTTAAGTAAGATTTCGTAATTATATTAAAATATTACTAGAGGAACATGATAATGCGAACATAATATTACTTAATATTACAAAGAGTTTGAAAAATTTCTATAGGTTATTTCAAATAAATTAAAAATTATTTATGTAAAAACGGAGTGAAAATACTCTAAAGTTGTTTGATTTTTTTCATATGGCAATCTGAATAGTATCTACCTTTCTTGTTATGAAAAATTACTTTGAAATGCATTTTTTTTAAGTCTTGGGGTGGAATATAAACCAGGTTCCAGTTCTCAGCAAACTTAGTGCAAGATTCGCATTAGTAAAATAATGCTTAGAATATATTTGCTTATTATTACAAAGTATATCAATACTATATTAAATATTTATAGTATTTCGTGGATTGCAAATTTTCGTCCAAACTAAAAACGTATCTAGAAATCTGGCTTTTATAATGAGGAATCGTGAAACAGAAGTAACACGCCTGAGAAAGAATTTTTGTAACTAATATTAGAAATATACCATAAATTTTAAGGTGTCGGGCGTGACTTACGAAAACATCGGACATTGCTGGTTAACGGTTATAGGTTTGCGTATCATGTTGTCGACAGCAGATTTGTATTTTTTATTTAGGATTTATGGTGCTTAAATCTAACCGCAGTTAACTACGCAGTTTTTACGATGCTCATGCATGTAGGTAACTACCTATGTATATAAAGAGATTTTACAATTTGGGAGGCGGGTATGGGTACCGCCGCCATTCCGGGAACCATTAATTAGATAGCCAACACCTCTGCCATAGGTCACTCCAAGTGGTTGGCTATGTTTGGTGACTTAATAGGGGTGCCTTGGTTCATGGAATGAGGTTTGTCCAAGTTTTGGCGGCGGGTGCATCTGTTCACCAGCTGTGTGGCAGGCCGGATTGGGAGAGGCCGATTGAGAGAGATTCTTTGACCTCTCCAGCCAGACTCTCTCGACAAATCGCCATGGAGGGATGGAATCATAGTCCGTCACTTCTGGACACACTAACCTCCAGATTCCTGGTCACCCCTCATACTTATTCTATCTCAGAACTTCCTTTCCTTCCTTTCATCACAAGGACCCTTCATACACCATTCCCAAAGATGACATAGGCCCTGAGTTAAATTATTTTACTCAGAGCCTCCTGTGTGGAGTAAATGATTTAAAAAACATAAATTCGAGAAATTAAATAATGAATGCCTTTTCAATTAAATCACTGCTCAGTACTCATAAAATAGAGACATCTTTTAGTATTTTTTTAGTAGGTACTTACTTACTTGTATTAGTCATTAAATTCTTGAAGAATTTTATTTCAGATGTATTTTCATTCAGCAACATTTCTCTCCCAGCTTCTTCAGTTTTGCCAGCATGTTGTCTATGAAGACATCTGTGTGCACAAAGGTCTGGTACCAGATTGTTTGGCTTCGTACACTTTGATCTTAATATTTCAAAGTATATTTCACTATTGCTCCTGTATTTCCACGTTCCTAAAGCAATGCATTGTCCCGAGTTTGAGTTCATCCTCTTATCAGGAGATATTATGTTACTATTGTTTTAGGGTCCACAACTCCACAAATGTTTTGACTACCGATTTAACAATGGCATTGTTTGTAAAAAGCTTTATGTTCCTAGAAAGGAGCTATAAGTTGTATATTACAGGTCTTTTAGAATAGATTTCGAATATTTTATACAATGTTGCAGCGATCGTTCATTCGTTTCCCGATGTAAACCAATCTGTACAATCGCCCATCTGCCTTTAAGTGAAATCTTATACGTGTGCTCCACAATATTTTATTGTGTTGGTATCTGAGCAGATTGTCCCTGGAACTGTGTTTATTGGACCGGAGGTGTTGAAAGCATTGACTCATTTTATTACAACACTAAACTTGCATAAAATAAAACTCGAGCATTCGCATACAAGTTAAGTTTATTGGTCGAATGGAAGATATGGCCGGAGCAAACACACTTCTCCCACCCATCCAAGGTGATATAACACACAGTTTATAAACTGACTGATTCAATTTATAGATTCTGCAACTTCAAAACCACCGTCACAACTGATATATTTTGAAATAAGTTTCGTAAAAATACTGTATTAAGTAGGTAGATAGTTAATTTTTCCCTTTTTATTGTCTATTCTTAACGCGTCAAAAATTCGCCGTTACATAAATATTTCGACAGCGGGAGATTTGTCCAGGGTGAGATTTAAAGAAGAATACGTACTTTTTAATCTACGTGAATGAAACAAGAGCGATTCCACAGAGTTGTACAAGGCTGCAGCTTGAAGAGGAAAGATTTCCCTGGTCATAGCCAATCTCTGTTAGGTGAGAGGGCCAGAAGAAGAAGAATTGTTAGTTTGATGTTACATATATTATATGTATTATATTATTATAAATACTAACCATGCAAAGTTTTATATTTTTACTTTATGTAGGTGCACTAGATCTGTGGCGGTTCGGGACGTATTTAGTAAGTAGTAAGTAATAATTTAATTGAATATTAATATAAGTACTTCTTATAAATGACATATTTATTTATATACGTATTTTCCCTGGGTTCAAAAGACTTTTATCTAATCACAACAAAATTAAGGGGATTAAATTTTATCACGACCCATTAAAGAGATAAATTTTTGCGATTCTTTTAAACGTCTGGCTGTCTAAAGAATACGAGTATAGTATCAAAATTAAAAAATATATATATTCTTTCTAACTCTAGCAAATACGGCAACAAAAAGTAACCATATTTATTAACTTATTTTAATAAAAACTTAAAATATGATAATCACGGAACAATATTTGTTGATTATTCCAAATAGTGTACACATTGTAAATAATGAGTCCTATAGTTGCTGCGCACCCGAGCTGCTTGTAGATTACCAAGGTTTGCGCGTCTCCCGCTTTTGCACTGTAGTATGTTTTGTACGAACCGTTTCATAAGACAGAAAATCTTATACGTGCGGGATTTATAACTCACCTATGGAATTCATTTTGGATTTGCTCTTCGGAGATATTGGCGGACGGGTGGATTTTTAGTACGGAATTTGAATGGAGCGCTGTTTAAAGTATTGTAAAATTCTTTTCCAAATTTGTTTTCTATTCTTTTAGAGAAAGCCGACGCTAATGTTATAATGTTATTGTTAAATGATTATTTTCATATCTATGATACTCTATACCTGAAACGTTGAAAAAGATGCTAAGGGTGTAGTGTTATTGATAAAACTAAGTAATTAACAACCCTTTTCTATTGCACGAGTAGGCAAAGAGTATGTCACAACACAGAACTTTCACTTTAAGAACCCGAAAAGTTGGCATTTATCAAAAATCCAACCGATTTTTTATTGACGTTTTACTGCCGTTGTGTCATGATCTTTGAAATCATTAAATGATTGCTGCTAGTACCAACCAACGAATACTGTTTATTTGAACCGAGAAATATAATTACCTGTAAGTTGAGAAATATTTTGATATTTACGTGAACGCTGGCTGCTAAATTAAGCTAAAATAATTATCAAGTACCAAAGACCGGTAATAACATTCATGAAATTCTGACAGTTAATATTCATAAATTCCTTGTACTTATACCATTTTACCGAGAATTAATTATTAATGATTTCTAGAAATACGCGCATAGAGATGTTATTTATTTGACGTGCGGAATAAATTACGCTCTTTTTAATAAATCATATTCGGCGGGGATAAATAAATCTCTCGAACTGATTGTAAAATCTGTTTGTGGATTTGAATGAGTCATAATGTTGGCATTTGTACTGCCGTTTGTGTAAGTTTGTCGTACGCATTCAGTTTTATCACTGAACCCGTGCAATTGCTGCCACTGAACAGAAAATCACTAGAAACCCATTTTGATGAGAAAGAAAATTGATGTCATTAATTTATACACGACCTTCACACTAGCCAGTGAGATCGATTAAGGCTTGGCAATAAAATGTAGACATTAATAACATTAATGACATTGAAACTATTTCTTTTCATTACTATGTCACCACAAAGTTTGACTCAATTTTTTTCACACTCGATATTGACAATTCATTTTAAGGAAAGAATTCAACAGAATACAACTCTATCATATTTCCTGTTTTTCTAATTTATAATTTTGATCTGTGATATTGGATTTTGTTTTATTGAGATTTAACAGATAATAAATGGGTGTTTTCAAGTTCGTATCAAATCAATAAATAACAAAAAAAAATTAAATAAAAAAATTATTTAAGAATCTGATGTTTAGAGCCATTTTTAAGTGCTGGTACCGCTCGTGGCATAGTGTATAAGTAGGGAATAATCTATGTTAATATCATGCTTGTTGTAGTGATTAAAACTACTTCCTTTCGAAGGAGGTCGTAGAACTAGTATTGCAATGACCAAAATATTTCATTCAAGATGGCTGCCCTTCATTTATTGCCCTGTTGGTGGGTATACCTTACATTCTGAAGTAGCTGCGATAGCATATGTCGGTCACAGCATTATGGTAAAATTTTCTTTTTTATTGATCATTTGACCGGATTATCCATTTTCGAAACATTTTGACAATCGTATAATATGTCGAATTAACCGCCCAGATACGGTTGACGTCGATTTTAATATGGAAATTGCAATGTGAATATTTTATACGTAATTAACGTAATATTATGTGACGAATGAGTGACCGTATACCATTCTCATGTTAATAACTTTTGAAGCATTTTAAATATTTCATATGATTGAAGAATCAAATGCGGGGAAATTTAAAATACGCCCTTTCACCACCCAGTAGATACTTAACCGCCCGTCCTTTCGGTTATTATTCAAAAAGTAGTAGTTAGATTTCGCAATAACAATAAGTGTTTACAATATACCAACTTGTATGGGAGAGATTAAAATACCCGAACACATCCGTTAGCTTCGGCTGACCTCGAAATACTAAACGAGATGACGCAGAAACAAACTTGACGTATACGAATGTTTTGTGGGTTTCGGGTACAGTTTTTTTATACCTGAACGTACGGGATACGCCTTGTTGCGTTCGGGCGATAATATAGCGGCCGTATCACATACGTTGGTATGGGTAGGGCGATTAAAGACCAAGATGTTTTTTCCTACCTGCGTGATATGTAGCTACATAAAACATTAGTTTCTTGGATATTATACAAGTAGAATAAAAGCAAAAAAATGTACGAAGTCTTTGAGATATCTAACAATTTTCTCATTGTATTCTTTGAAATCCTTATGAGTCAATCAATTTATTTTGTCTCCAAGAGATTTCCACACTCTTATTCTAAGATCATTTTTCTTCCTGAAGGGGGATAAAATGAACCATACGTTTTGTATTTTTTTAATGGTTATTTAAAAACTACATAATTCCTTGTGAAAATACCTTAATGTACTCAAAATCACTAATTAGATATAAGAATATCATTTTGTTTGAAAAGTTTTATCCACTATGTACACTTGTAACTTAATTTTATTACTGTCCTACCGGTTTCGACGCATCCTGTTAATCACCTTTTTCACCATGTTTCCTTTTTATTTTGACTCCTCCCATCTTCCCCACACTCCAAATCGTCACCCCCACTCCCACTACCCTCACCTAATAATGTCTAATTATTTCTGTACTTGTTTAATTAAAGTTAGTTTTAAGAATGCTAATTAGAAACCGTTAGCACAGTAATACAATTAAGTAAAAAAATGTACATAGCGAATAAAACCCTTAAACAAAATGTGTAGAAATTGTTACATAGTTAATGACCAAAAAAAACTTTATGGTGCCATTACTCACCGTAGGGGATTTTAACTGCTTCGCTTTACTGATTTATTTTACCTTGAAATTATATTTATTCAGTTCTGTATCTAAACTTTACCTTTTTTCTTATCCAATGGCGTATAATATATCCTTCTTTGTGTAAATCTATGACCTTGTAGTGTCACCTGCTTTGTTCACTCCCTGTAAATTATTCTGCTACATTTAGTACATATACCTGCATCCGGGCCACTTGCAGTCAACGCTGAATAATCAATAGATTGATGGTAGAATTAAGATGTGACTACTAATCACAACGCCTTAATTGATTACTGATATATATATATAGCTTAGTGTATCACTAACAAAAATATTTCTGAAGGAGGCAATTGATCTCAATAAAGCTTGCACATAATCAAGCTCTGATAAATTCATTTTACATTGGACAAGATCAGAACAAGACTTTATTTAACTTTTATTTCTACAAAATTTTACACATAATACATTATTTATTAATCAGTAATAATTCTTCTTATTCAATTTGGATTTGCATTTTTGTAAAAAATATTTATAATTACACATGTTAATATGGAATTTATACAAACCAAAAATAGTACTTTTTTATTACTAGGATTTCGAATAGAAAAACTGTCAATAGATATCAACTTGGTGAAAGGTCAATGATCAAAATTGAATTAGCTTAAGCTTTACTTATATTTTTTATACTTTATGCTTCTTTACAGGTACTATATCCATTTTTATACGTTTCGATTGTTTCTTTTATATTGGTTAAACTTATACTTCTTGTTTCTTTATTATCGTTGTTTTATTTACACTTTTCATAACTTTATGTTAATGGCACATATTATGCTGTATATATGAAAAAATAAATAAATTTGCTAAATCACAATGGCCAGCCAAAACTTAACATTTTCCTGTCATTTCCGCATTTTCCTCCACATCACGATAGTGATTCCGACTCTCAATATTGGAAGTGCCATAGTCCCAGGCAGTTGAAACTTCTGTATGCTAACAGCAAAAAAATATATTCAGGGCAGCTACATTATAGCGCTTATTATTTAACTTATCTTGGCTTCTCAATCACAAAAAAAATAACACCAATTACCATGGCATAAAGCAGCAATTGTCTTTTAAGTCCCGTTTTTTAAATTTCCTCGAGCCAAACTTAAAATCAAATAAATATTTATTTATAATGTCTCTAAAAGGTTGGTATTCACTTTGTGATGTCATTATTTTATTAATATTTATTTATTTTTATAAACAATAATTAATAGCCTGAAACACTCATCCAAATTGAAAAAACCTTCCGAGAAAAGATAAATGTCGCCGACAGGACTCGAACCTGCACCCTTCTGATTGCCGGTCAGATGCTCTACTGTTGAGCTACGTCGGCTTATCGCAAACCGGCCAAGTTAATCAATATATACTAGTGTTTCATTCAATAATTACTGTTTTTTTAGGCTAATAATTATTGTTTATAAAAATAATTGTTACCCTTTGCGCTATACACAAAAATCTTGTCTTAAAAACTTTAGTTTATCAATTAATACATATTTGACAAGTCAAAACATTTTTCCCTATTAAATGTAGACATAATTTGTCTCGACGCCATCTATTGAGGGATTTAGCCGTTACAAGCCTTCCTCATACCAATAAAGTTGGTTGTTTACAGGTGAAATATAATTAAAAAAACTAATTATTGAATGAAACACTAGTATATATTGATTAACTTGGCGGGTTTGCGATAAGCCGACATAGCTCAAGGGTAGAGCATCTGACCGGCAATCAGAAGGATGCAAGTTCGAGTCCTGTCGGCGACATTTATCTTTTCTCAGAAGGTTTTTTCAATTTGGAAGAGTGTTTCAGGCTAATAATTATTGTTTATAAAAATAATTGTTACCCTTTGCGCTGTGCACAAAAATCTTGTCTTAAAAACTTTAGTTTATCAATTAATAATATTTATTTGTTTAATAAAAACACCATCTTTAAACACTATTTGCATATTAATTGGTAATAAATGCACTCGAGTATTTATAGTAAGTAGGTACCTTTACAACGGGTCTCACCAACATCAATAGCGATGGGAATTTTCGATTTAGCAATAATCAAGATCGTTAAATAAAGATAGCAAATCCTTTTTAGTATGCAATGATAGCTACTCGGAGACAAGACATCCGAAGAAATGCCTCAGTCACAACTCGGATATCCAATGCACTTTCTGCCGAGTACTTGAATAGCTTAGATTCAATTCAGCAGTTGAAATTGTACCACCGACTGGTAAGGAAGAAAATCGCCTTAAAACCTTACATTTGACCCATCATTAAATTAAATATGCAAGTTTATTATTAAAAAAAACCTACCGTTTGAAACGGTGTGGATTAAATGAATGATGCCCATTAACGATTGAAATAAACGAGCAGCTTCAATATCTCCATGTGTCCAAAATGTTTATTTGGACCATAATCGCATTGGCGCTGGCACGAGAAAATACTGTAAACTTACGCACCTACTATGTATACAGGATGCATTAGTAAGTACCCGACAAACTTTAACCTGTGATTCCTGACCTCATTTGGAGTAAGACATGTAAAAGGCATTTTGGTGGCGAGAACTTAAAAAAAAAATTTTCACCTAAAATATTTATAAAAAACAGTAAGGGACAGTAACGGTCGGGGTGGGGGATTAGGCTGATACAGCCTGTATATATTATGTTCTCCAAACCTAAAAAAAAATGCTTATAAAGAAAGGGATGCATACCTTCTGTTCGCACCGTGATTAATTTCCTTCCTCTATCAGATCCTATAGCATTTTCAAACAGTGTATATTTTTTTATTAAAATTTATTATATTATTTTCTATGCAAATATTGTGTTAAATAGCTAAAATGTTGATTAATGAATTTTTTCAAACATCATTTTGATCTCTTTCAGTCCTTGCATTGCAGTGCTCGATGTATTGCTCTTTTTTTTCTGCGATTCTATTTTTTTGACTTTACGACTTATTGCCCCTACTTATCTGCTCAGACTACACACGCTGCATCCGGAGCTGAAGGGGTTCCAGTAGAGGCAGAGGAAGACAAGGCTATAGGTACAACTGGTAATAGTATAGGTGCACAGGGTATAACTAGGTACACAAGGTAGACTAGGTACAAGGTAGGTACGGATGGGCCTAAGAGGGCCAACAGGTCAGCCGGGGCCAGACCTCTAGTCCGCCACTGTGGCTGGATTCCCACGCCTACTTATTTGGACTAAAAGTCAAACAAAGGATAGAATCTAATGTGGAATTATTGCAAGCTAAATGAACTCGGTTAAGTGAATAAACAGAACGAAAATTAAAAAGAGTTTTTTTTCTGTGCTAGCAATAGACATGCTTTGTTTGGGTGTGCAAATATCTATGCAAATATTTATCTGCGCAAAAAATATATTGACAAGTGTGAAAAACATAATTAATAATTCAATTTATTTTTTTGTAACTTATTGAAGTTTGTAAACCTCATTGTAATAATATAATATAAACACATCCCAAATGAACCACGAAACCGAAAAAACAACAGAAATTAAAAAGATTTCAGTCGCATCTGGGACTCGAACCCAGGACCTCTACCTATTCGGGGTAACCGCTTAACCAACTAAGCTAATGAGACCAGTTCAATTTATGCCATTTACACCGGTGTCATACTTCAAGTTCAATACTTGTTAATATTATCCTACATTTTTTATAAATCCCATATTAATGGCTGCTATCCCAGATGCGACTGAAATCTTTTTAATTTCTGTTGTTTTTTTCGGTTTCGTGGTTCATTTGGGATGTGTTAATATTATCTTCTTCAATGATTACATAATTAATAAGTTTAGTTTCGATGAAATCGCTTAAAAAATGTTTTAATAAAATTTGGTGAGGGTATTTTAATATTATGTACTGACAAGATACTAACTAGTTTCCTTATGATGCAAAAAATATATTGCCATTTGGTGTATGTGTAATATCTTAGTATCGCGATAACATGTTTTTTTTTGTTTTAAATATTTATTAATTAAACTTTTTGTTACATGATTTTTTATTACAGATTTTAATTGCAGCTTTTATACTACTCTTCTATTAGAAACATTTGCTTGTGAATAGAAGAGTAGTGTACAATAATTATTAACGGTAAAGTGTGGTATCTACATGTATATGTGTTGTAGTAGGTATATTACAGTTTGATTTTTTATTTTATTTTTAAATCTTCAAACGATTGGTATTCACATTGTGACGTCATTATTAATAAATGAATTAAAAAATATACTTAGAATTCACCATTTTATAAATAAACATTGATATCTACATGTTTTGAAAGCGATGCTTTCATCGCCAGGAATTTCAGTATTCATATATTTCTATTATCAATGTATATTTATAAGGTGGTGAATACTAAGTATATTTTTTAAATCGTTTATTAAAACATGTATACATTAAATATGGTATAAGGAGACATTTATATTATATACCATAACTAAGACAATGTATTTAGAAAAAAAAATGCCAAAGAAAACAAGTAAATTTCAGAATATTTGCAAGGTTACTTCAATTGGAAAAATTTTTTTTGCTAAGTTTGTCTATAAAATATTTCTCGACAGAGTTAAATATTTGAATTTTATCATTAATGCTTCTGATCTCTTCCGGTAGTCGATTTAAAAACGATTGTCCTTTGTAAGTATAATGCAGTTGTGCAAATGAAGTATTTAATTTTTGGTATTTGTCTTTTTCTTTAATGATTATTTTTAAATATTTAGTTGTTGTCATATCTGTATTTATTACATTGTCATTATTTGGGTATATTATCTATGGTAAAAAAATGTCACGTTTTGTTTGACTGTAATGTACGAATATACATACGACCTGCCAGGTAACTATGTTTTTCTGTATCTGTTTGTACACGATTAGATAAAGAATAGGAAGTGATATTTGTACAGCATCCTTGAGGAGATTTTTCACAAAAATGGCGCTATACAAATCATCCAATTATTATTATTATTATTTTCAGTAAAATAAAATCGTTTGGTACCTATCTAAGAGTGTTAACAATATATTGAAATGTGTTTTGGGTGTCTTTATTTTTTATAATTTCTTCAAAAGATTGGTATTCACTTTATGGTGTCATTATTAATTAAAAGAAAATATACTTTATATTCACCACTTTATTAATATACACAGATATCTATATATTTCGAAAGCTGTCTTCATCAGTAATATACAGAATACTAAAAATAATAATGTGAAGGATAGACAAATGATAAAAATAGAACACAATAAAGAAAAATAATTATCATAGAATTCTATTCTTAGACTATTGTGTTATATTTTTATCATCTATACTTGACATTATTATTAATAGTATTTTATACATTCCTGATGAAGAAAGCATAGCTTTCGAAACATGTATATTAATAAAGTGTCCATATCCGTGTATATTAATAAAGTGGTGAATACAAAGTAATTTTTTTAACTCATTTACCTTCATTTTTCACTATGCTTGATATGTATTGACAAGTATGATGCGTGCTTTATAATCCTAAAATATTATTTTACCTGCTGATGGGATTACTGTGTGTGTTTTCAATAGATCAGTTTGGGGAACCTTTCAAATGCTATCATTATTATCTCACTATTATTAATTTTCATGTCTTTTTTTGCTGTTGGCTCTGTTGAAATACACCATATTCTAAGATTTTCGTAAACGAATGTCAAAAGGGCATCTGAAGAAGAACATATTTTTGATTATCTTTGCACGAAGACCGATAAGTTTGACCACTACAATGCGGGCTAGTTAAAAATGGGAGATTAAAAAATCTCCAATAATAAATAGATCGGTTCATGCATTAAAAGTGCTATCTCATACACTTATCTCACCAGAAAAAAACCAGCGTCAAAACTTGTCTGCAAACGCATCAATATACTTTTATCTCTGAATATACACTAGACGGCTGATCCGAAATGCATTGAACTGATCTTACTTGAAATGGAAAAACCCTCGGTTTGATTGAAAAAATAAGGCTTTACGTATAGGAGGAAGTCTTTTTGTTAATTCTAGTTCATCCTATATAAGAATGTATTAGTCTATTTTGTAAACAGGTGGGTATGGTAGAACTAGTGTATTCATGACGGTGAGTCATCGCTTAAAAGAGATAAATGTTTGTCGTCTGTATGTACTGATTTCAGTTTGGTTGATCTAAATGATTTATTTTTATTATGTTGGTATTTTCTGTAGAAGGAAAGTATTAAATTGTTTTAAACTATATAGGTACTCGTTTATACTGATTTGAATTTGCTTAATTATTTGTGCCTGTTAATGGATTTATTCGTTACCGTTCAATTATTGAAATGTCGAAGAGAAACTTTTTGCTAATAAAATATCAAAGGTGGACAAATTTATTTCTTCAATAAATGCAAATTCACTTTGTGGGGTCATTTTAAAATAAATATTTAAAGATAAAATATTTTGTTTAAACTACTCATTTACTAAATAAATAGTATGTGTAACTATTTTTCAGTATACGTTATATCGTTATGAAGGAACCATTGGTTTTGAAACATGTAGATATTTATTTATTAAAATGTGATTTTTTAAATTTTCCGCTTAGTGTGAAATGTAGTAGTAGATTTTCAAATATTGTCAGGTTATTCATAAAAAGGAAATATTACCTTAATTAAAAAAAAAGCAAAAAACAAAAATAAAAAAAAATAAAAACAAAAACAAAAAAGGATTTTAATATCTATTTATTAATATTCGTGCAGTGTAGGAACACCATATCTGCTTGAGTAGTATATGAGGAGTAGCGCATTTATTGACGGCAACATTAAAGTTATAAGTAAAGGAACATGTCATTTTAAGATAAGTAAATCGAGTACAACATGTAAGATTATATATTTCCTGAAATTATGCAATATTCTCAAGTATGTATTTTTATATAATAAATGAAATAAGACTAAATTTGAAAGAATTAAATAAGATTTGTTAATTTTCCACGTCTCCGATGTTACATTGATTCGTAATGTAAGTCAATATATTATTAAATAAAAATGAAAACAGCCCGCAGACCATTTCTTATCATTTTACCGTACTGCCGCACTCCACACAGAAAATATACGAAATACAAGCCGCACTAATTAATATAACGTAAAAACGTTGTATTTTAACAATTTCCTGACAGCCCAGCGGATAGTGAGTAATGACATACGAGTACCTACTTGATCCGTCCTTTCCGCTGGGTCCGCGGGGGCATAAATCACTCTCGGGGGGCCCGAGTCCGCTGCCCGGTACCCGGCGCCGGTGCCCTAGTTCCTACGGGCCCCTAATAAGTCGATTAATTATAGCCCGTGACCTCCTATCGAAATTTGTCCAGGTGTTATAAGAAGACAAGACTGCCATGTTCTAAATATTTGTACCTCCTAATGACCTCCACAAAATAAGCAATTGTACAAATTATGGTATTTACGTATGTAGGCCTGCCAGGCAGACCAGTAAGCTCCTTTGATGTAGACTAAAAGGTAGGTTCAAAACCGACGAGTGACCGTTGTCAGCTTCGATATTTTATAATATTCTATATTTAGGTAGGTATAGCCAGTACTACAACAAAATTAATTTTCTTAGAATCGCCTATTGAAGACAGACAACCGTTCAGTTTTTTAAATTAAAAAAAAAATAATAATCAAAAATATTTTGTATTCACCACTTTATTAATATACACGTATATACATGTTTCGAAAACGATGCTTTCTTCATAAGGAATATGTAGAATACTAATGTAAATAAAGTATTTAATGTATTGTTATAAAAAAGAAGGTGAGGGAGAGGAGGAAGGTTAGCTTACAAGGGGAAGTTATGGGAGACAATTACATCGGCAGGACTTACCGTGGAGATGGCCTCTTAGATGTGAAGTCTACTCCGGACATTAGCTTAGCTCAGATCGGCAGGGGCATTAGCTTTTCATCGTTCAGGGTCGTGGATCGATCGCAATCTTATAATTGGGTTGATGGCGTCTCTAATTCTACGTTAAATGAGTACAGTGAAGTGCTTTCATACTCAGAGTTTATTGTAAGGTCAGACAAACATTGTAGGTTAAGAACAATCGAGTAGTTAGTAAAAAGGTCCTATCCTATACATGATTCTATCGTAAAATTTCTCTCTTTCTGATTCAAATCTCTAACCGGGTAATGCAAATGTAACAAGGGCTTGAACAACACATTAGGGGGAAAGGCAAAATCAGCTTACATGGGGTGATCTGGTCGGGCGGCAGGAGTTTGTTGGCAATGACGCTAAGGCTGGACATCTCTGCACTGAATTTAATTGGTTTTTAATTGGTAAGGCACCATGTCGAGTGCTTTGGCAGCAAGTGGCACGTCTAGCTTCGGTTTTCAATTCGCATGCATAGTACTTGGCCGTAAAAAAATAGTAACACAATGGCCGCCTCTTTTCAGAGACGCAGTTGACTCCTTGAGCTCCAGGCGGGAAGTGCGTTTTAAGGGCAGCGAGGAGCGGCCGCTAAGCTGCCGAGGCGCTAGCGTCGCTTGCTCCTGCTTTGTTAGTTTATGAACTGAACTGGTTTAATTTGGGCGCTAGAATTGCCTGATTGGTTAATTATGGAGGGAAATGATGCGATTGCTTGCCTAGGTTATTTGTTAAGACGAGTAGCTAGAACTCATCTCAGGGCCATCCTTTCGTTACATAACAGTATATATCTGTATATTAATAAACTGGTGAATACAAATTAATTTTTATTCATTTATTAATAATGACGCCACAAAGTGAATACCAACCTTTTGAAGAAATTATTTTGAAATTTTTATTATTTATTACATTACATAGATTCATTTATATAGCATGTAAAATAATAGAAAGTACATAATTTTGTATAATAACTAATGAAAAATGAGAATATTGAAAGAACTGAAAATAATTAAATGTATACATGTAGAATTATGTCTTGTCAAGTCGATATTAGATTCCATTGCCTGTTCTAAAGAAACAAATGCTCCAGTTACATGTGGTAATTATTTTTTTCAATATATCTACTAATAGTGTTATGAATAGTCGGTATGAATAACTTTAAGTGACATCATTTAATAATTTTTCAGACTCCCGTCTGCCCAAGCCAATGAACCATTTGGTTAGTATTGAACCAACTTATGAAGTTTTGCAGGTTTAATGTTTATTTCCAGAGAAAATTAATTATATATTTTCTGTCCCCGATCCGTACATGTATTTTGATATTTTTCCGTATTGGTTCTCGGGACAAGGAGATCCTTTCTGGTATGACTTCTTGTAATAATAATAATATATGATTTGAAAGATTTTTTAGGTTTCCGTGTAGGTGGATAATAACCTTTTTTGTGTAGTTTTAAATCAAAGACATAAAATTCTTTAAATAGCTCATTAAATGCCGAGGTTTTTTGTTGTTTATAGTACATAGTTTTAGCCGGGTTTATGGATCAGATCTGAATAGCCCTCAACCACTTCCTTTATCCATACAATATTCCTTAAATTGGGTATGCGATAGTTCCAATCACTTCTTTCAATTGGGACTCTAGTGGGTTATCACATCGATATGCATAATACGTAGGTTTTTGAAAATGGTCGTTTTTATCTAAATTAATTTATCAAATATAAATATCATATATCCGTACCGTTTTACACTTTTATTCTGCCTACCATCAAATACCGTATTTAATTTTAATTCCCTTTATAAATAAATTTTATCGACAATTTATTTTACGGAGTTTTAATATTACCAGTTAAGCCTATGAAATGTTTATGTCGATTATTATAATTCGTGTATATTAGAACACTGTTAACATGAAACTGGACATGATTTTGCGAGCAAAATTGAATCTCCCGATGCAGAGACAAGGAGACAAGCGTTATGAGAAGGGATTCGATACATATTTATGAGTCACTTCTTCAGTCGCAGACATCTGCAGCAGTACATCTGTTTTCATCTCTGATACGAGCATCAAATGTGCATTCAACTATGGTAAACACGCAGTTCACACGACAAGATGCCAGAATATGTTTTTAAAATATTTCTAAATGAAGTAAAAAAGTATACTCGTATATACATAAATAAATAAAAATATATTTTGTATTCACCTCTTTATTAATATTCACATATGTTTTGAAAGCGATGCTTTCTTCATCACGAATATATAGAATACTAAAAAATAAAAATATTATTTACCTACTTTAATATATTTGTACATTCTTACATTATTGTGTTGTATGTTTATCATTTGTCTATACTTGACATTGTTAAAATAATTTTACGCTCATTTATTTTAAAGTACTTCTCATTCATTTATACATAAAAAATCATTACAAGCGTACATTTCTGCAAAATTTCTATTAATGTAAATTGAAATTGCCCAGGCCTTTTAAACCATAAATCACCTGCCCCGATTTAACTACTTGTGAATATTATAAAAATCTACAAATAAATAAATATAATTAATCTCCTGGATTTCAAGCGCCAGTGTCGGCACCTGAGATCATTATCGCAATAGTGACCTTCATTATTACTGCGTAATGAAAAGGCATTAAAGGATTTCGAAAATTAAAAGCCTTTCGCATTAAGGTATATGGACACTGCAGTCAGTACACCTACTACATAAAATATAATATTTCAGATTCTTATAAAAAAAAATAGACGTGTTGGTAGAAAAGGTTGTATATTTGAAAGCCAGGGTAATAGAAATAAAAATTTCCTTTACCCCTACCCTAATATTATCATATAACTAAGTCGTCTCTATATATTCTAGCAACAGTTTGATGAGTGGCCTTGGACGCCGAAATAGCTGTCACAATAATAAACATCTAAAATACTTGGACAACTTAAAAATAACACTATTAAATTTAGTTCATTTTAAATTAAAAAAATAATATTTTTTATTAAATGTAGTTCTACGAATTAAAGACAATAGCAATGAATACGTATATTACAATGCCAAATTCATTTAGCTACTTAAAATATTGCTTTTTCTTTTTCTTCTTGTGTTCAAATGTGTAATATATCACGTAATTATTTACGTTCAAACAGTTAATTAATCTAGAAAAACGGTTTATTCTGGTATATTATGTATTGTAAGGTACAGGCAGTGGCTGTATTTTACCGGTACCACACAAAAGTCCCAGCTGCTCCCAACCGTCTGAAGATAGTGAGACTATGGCGTTTCCAATTGGGGTATGTTGTGAGGATGAAAGTAGTGAGGAGGGGAAGGAGATGGGAAGAGGAGATGAGGAAGTACCTGGCTATTCAAATCTGCTCATAAAACAAAAGCTAAAGTCATTTCATTCAAGGTATTCATTCTGAATGGTGGTATGTCACCAGGGCGATACTGAAAAATATAACAAAAAAAAAATATGAAAAAAATTGTGAAATAACACAAATTAATCAAATAAAATGTAGTTGCACACCCGGGGATTTGAACCCGCGACCTCCCGATAAGCCAAGGATCGTAATCACTCAACCAGGGAAGCCGTTTAGAGGAAGTATCTTTCTTTATAGATTGCGTCTTGTTACAATGTTTTATTATTTATTCCAATTAATTTTATAACACCAATTCAACTACAGACTTTTAATATGAAGACTGTAAATTTTATAAAATATCGCTTTTACTTGAAGCATTTACAAATCTGCACAGCTTCTTAACCTGCTATAAAATTCTAAAATAGAATAAAAGCAAGGTGGTACTTATCTCCTTGCCTTTTTAATGTAATTACGTGCCGGCCATGTAAATGAGAACATCGGTGCCGCTGTATCGATACACCGAGCCATCGCTCACTCACTGTCTGTCGGTCTCAATCAAAGGTAGGCACTGGGCTCTCCTCAACCGTATTCCGCTGTAAAAAACACCTGTACAATTCAAAAACACCACTTTACACCGGGATTATAAGGCGTATAAATGATTCAATAAAAATTTTAAAACGCGAAGTATAAAAAGGCTTAGTCATACGAAAAAAAAACAGATATTCAGTTTTGAAACAACATTTATTTTATACCCATCAGTAAAACAGATAATAAAATTATTGCCTTGAATGGGATGTATTTATAATATTCCACTAAACCTATACTGAGTTATCGCGGCAGATTTCCGACCCACCGCCATCTTCGAAAATGTTGCATAGATATTTTTAATGTTTACTTCAGATACAAAAACAAGATTTTCACGATTTTAATCATCAACGGTTTTTATTTTTATTTATTTATTTTCATGACAAGCAATCACTTTGTGGTTTGACATCATATTGACTAAATTAAACACTTTGTTATAAACCGCGAATTTATTGTATTTTTACCCCAACCGGTTTTGCTTAAATCAAGCTTCGTCAGGTCAATATAATAACTAAAAAATAATACAGACTTACCGTATCTACAGGTAGATATAATATTCTTTTGCTCTGCTGTTATTTGTACCTATTTAATATTTGATTATTTATAATAATAATAATAATAATAATAATAATAACAATAATAATAATAATAACAATAATAATAATAATAATAATAATAATAATAATAGTAATAATAATAATAATAATAATAATAATAATAAAAATCGGACCATTTCTATAGCGCCGCTTTTGTGAGAAATCACCTCAGGGGCGCTGTACAAATATTACTTCCTATTCTTATATAACGTCTATTCTACGATTTTTTTTTTCTCTTTTAGGACAGGCTATCATTACACATTATTTATAGACCATATAAAAAGATGCAGTTAAATTATCAAAACTAAATTTAATGTTATACTGAAAAAAAAATCTATCTGTATTTATTCCTTACGATATATTGCAAGACGCTAATACAAATGATAGAGTGATTGTTTTCATTATATTCAAGAGTGTATTTAAGCTAAGACAAAGAATTATTATCCATATTTTTAGGATAAATAACACAGAATACTCTTAAAAGGGTGGAGCGGCGGGGGAGGATGGTGGCCGGTGGGGTTGATCCATAGGGCCCTCATTAGCTTCTAAATTGTTATAGTTTAATATCTAGTCTGTTACTCGTGAATATTTTAAATTGTGGTTTTAATTTGCATGCATGTAATATTTACGTTATTTTCTAATTATATTAGGTTAGATTATTTTGTGTAGATTTTCTTGTTCTTTTGATATTTGTACTTTACATTTGTTTATTTATATCCCTGGTTTATTATAAATTGTTATATAGTATTCTAAATTGTGAATGTAAGTGAGTCTGCTGCTCATGAATATTTTATGTCACAGTATTAATTTGCATGAATATACTATAATAACAGATATACTATGTAGTATATCTGTTATTTTACAATTATATTAGGTTTGTTAATGTAAAGCACATTTGAAGTGAACCTTCACAAAATTGCGCTATATAAATTAACTTTTATAATAATTATTATTAGAGAAAAAGAGAGTAAAACGGGGTATAACGGGAAAATGAAATATTAGAGGGAGACAATAATAATATATATTATTACTAATAAATAGTAAATAAAACAGAGTAATGGGGATAAAATGAAGTCATTAAGACAATCCTATAATTATTTATACAACACAGAGCCATTGTTAATGGAAAATAGACTACCTGATTACATTATATGATACTACACACTTACTCATATACTAATATCTATATGTGTAAGTGAGGTAACATAACACAGGTATCCACAACGGCATATGTATAAGGGAGAAGTTAACAATTGATAGGATGGGGTAGGATTCACAGGAAACATGTCTGTGTTTTTTTTATTTTTTCTATCTAACTATATGGATATTAAATACCTAACTAACCATTTTACCTTTTTCATTTTCACACATAGATAAGTAAATACGATACTACTGAACTCGTATCCAGTGGCGGTTCGAGACCTATCTCATCGAGAATTCAATCGGAGATTTAAAACGTGAGAATAAAATTCCTTTGGTTTTAAAAAATGCTTTGTTGCTTTTTTCCATATTTGTTTTCCAAGATCTAAAGAAATTTCATCATATCACTGCACCATAAATTATCGGCCTACCAACTTCTTTAAAGGATCCGTGGCCAATTAATAATATTATGTCGTAGATTACAAAATATAGTTATAAATACGAAAATCACAATTAACGTATGAAACTATATCGTTCGGTTTATTTATATAAATTTTTTTTTTTTTTATTAATTTACAGAAAGCCACAGACAAAAATCTGTTGATTCTTGCAAAATACTATTATGTTCAAAATTTTTGATAATAAATATTCGTATAGCTGCGCACACGGTTGCCTTGTAGATTCCGAAGGATTTCTTGCCGAAGCGTCACGAGAATGAAAATGTATGAACTATTTCTTAGAACGGAAAGCCCCATAGACGCTGAATTCTTAACGCACACATGGAATTCATTTCTCGGGCAGTATTACCTATACGTTAAATTATTATACGTGTTTGTTTTATTTTCTAACCTTTTTTACGGGAGATCACTCCACAAACGCACGTTAAAGGAAACAGGCACTGGTCGTCAAGCAAAATCAACATTTATTAGTGATCTTTTAACTTTGAAATTTGTAACGTAATTATTATACCTGATATGGATTCAACACTGCGATTGTCTATGACAGAATTTCATTACGTGTCTATGGACGGGACATCCGTCAGAGGGTGGGTTCAAAATGGCAGCAGATATAACCTGACACGGGCGGTCGAACTCGACGTGATTTTTGGGAGTGATTATGTGTTAATTTTCTGTTTTGTTTGACGCCGGAGTGCGTCTATTCAATTTACCCGAAGTGGGTATGTTTTAGTTTATTGATGGCCAAATTGTAAGGTTATGAAACCCAACTGCGCGTGCCTGTTGCGTTGGAGAAAATCCCTGCAGAGTGATGAACGGACACGAGAGTCAGTTGCTGTATCGATGACCAAACAGGACCTAAGGTAGCATCCTTACATACTATTGTCTGAACCCCACGGAAGAAGCTGTGGCGGATGGCGCTTCCGAAGAGTCGTCATATACATCGCTGAAGGTGACCGTGGGAATCGGTGAGCATCAGAACTGGAGCGGCCTTGCCTGATGCTGAGGAGAAGAATCTGACCACAAGAGCCATCATTTATTATTTAAACCGTTTTGTTTTGAATTAATCCTCATCTCTACTCTTCTCTTTTGTTCACCATGATAATTGGGGTTTTAGAGCCAATAAAGACTATGTTTTCCTGTGAATAGGGTTTTATTTCCTGTATCGTGTTTTACATCACCAAATCCCCGTGCTTCATCCATCAGTCTCACCCACGAATCCTGAGATACAGTCGAGCACGCAATAGCGATGCTACATTTTAGCGCCCAACGCTACAAATTTTTGGTTAAATGAAACACGTTTCGCTCAACAATGACTTTTGGATGAATCAACTAGGCCTTAGCAATTTATAAGTGCTGTAATCAAGTGAGTAAGTTATAGAATACCAGTTACAGATAGTAATGTATAGGGTGAGAATATGTAAAGATAACCCGGGAAGGTTTGTAGCAAAACAAAACAATCGACAAAATTATTTTAAAATGTTATCAAAATCTTTACGTCATTTTTTACCAAGGCTCCCAATCCTAACCTTCTATCGAGTTTTACAACCCAAGGAGCAATAACAAACCAAAGGTTAAGTCAACGCTATAAAACCGACCCGAGAGTAACTGGTGAGTTTACGACCCGCGGGTTACCTGCACTAATCAGCGATTCAGGTAGGTTTTGCTGCCTACTAACTGCCTACCTTAGTGGGGAACTAACGAGACGTAGGCGACAATACCTGAATGTGTTGTTAATACAATGACAGATTTGATGAGGTAACGGAGATACGGTTTAAGGAAAACCTTGCGCGAGATCGGTTTTAGTTTCGTGGGAACTAGAGCTTTCAATCCTGTGTAATATGCAAACAATTTATTAGCCACAAAGTTTATTTTTTTCTTATGGTAACCCTTAATTCAAATGACAACCGGCCGACTTTCTGTTATCCACAGAACAGGAGAATTATTCACTTTTCTGCTCCCTGCTGATCCGGTCGTGTTGTCAAACTGGCTAGTAACTTGTAGATTTGCATAATGCATCACTTCTAGTCTTTTGATATTCCTTCTGATCTTTGTACGCGTGAGAAATAAATCTAACAAATAGTGAACCTTCTTTCATTTAATATCTCCGCGACAATCATTAACGTAAGCGCTCTGGTGAGTATTGGTAAGTATCACAATACACTACATACCGCCGAACACATCTAAGACAGATAACCTCAAACGTTAAATTGGTGACCCCGAAAACACGAATAATTCATAACGGCCGGTCGGCAGGAGTAGAATAGTGAATCCTGAGGTTACTTTCCCTGGTAAGTACATCTTTCCTAATTAAAAAATAACAGTGCAGAACAATATTTAGAATTTTTTAAAAAAACCTCAGTAATTTTATTAATATACCTCGTGAAATAATCACGTGCAATTGGTAAATGCTATGATGTCGAATAATAAAGTAATCCATGATTAACCTTGCAATCCGCAAATATGCCTAGATTTGTATTGAAAAATAAGAATTTATTATTACTCAGAATTGGTTTTATCATATTATTTGTCACATTTCCAAAGGAATAAACTTAAATTCTCTCTATCATCAGCTCTAACAGCTTACAGGCGCTAAGAATAAAAACATATCTTTACAATGCCTAAAATTTCATGTATTAATGAAAATAGTGACACAATTAATATTTTTCCTCAATTCTTGATTGCAATAAAAACTAATCTCTTTGTTACAATCTATTCCAGCGATATACAAAAGAAAAATCGTCGATTCGAGCGGCGGAATTATCGTCGGATCTGACCCAAAAAATTCTGGAAAAGGCGAATCAGACCCGATCCCGCAGCTGAGACGAGTTGATTGCCTTCTAACACGTAAATGTTTAAAAAAAAAAGTAAAAATTTTTAATTAATAACTTCATAGTGAAAATCAAGATTTCATTTTTTTTTTAGAGTATTATTTACCAAAAATGTTACAATTCAAAGGTGTTCCGTAAAAGCATACAATGCAACGCAAATAATGTTACAATTTATTTTGTTTCAAAAGTGTTACAATTCAAATGTGTTCCGTAAAAGCATACAATGCAACGCCAATAATGTTACAATTATTTTGTTCCAACTTTCAAAATTTCAAATAATATTAGAATCAATTTGTTTGAACATTAGTTTCTTTCAAACTTTTTATTATATTCTATGAAAAGATTTTAACCGTTTTACATTTTTTACAACCTTTTGAGATTTTAAATTTTTAAATTGTTATGGATTACGGATTTTAAAATGCAATCATTCTAACATACATCCTAACCTTGACAAATTTACACATTATCTTGCCATATTTGCCATACTTTTTGCCATATTTAATGCATAAAACTCTGACGGAATTATGTAATGACCACTCGTGAAGAAAAACCCAACGAAGAATCAAGTACAACAAATCTCATCGTAATTCCAAAAGAAGACATCGGCAAATTGAAGATGGAAGAACACAATGCACCGACGTCAGACGTTCAGCAGGTTTCTGTACGTTTACCACCCTGTTGGCGGTCCAACATCACTCTTTGGTTCGCTCAGGCGGAGGCTCAGTTCGTTAATTCACGGATAAAGGAAGATTTTACTAAATACAACATCATAATTGCTGCACTCGACCAAGATACCCTACAGTGCGTTAGTGACATCGTAACAAATCCTCCTGTACAAGAAAAATACGTACGTATCAAAACGGCACTCATCGAACGACTACAGGACTCGGAAGAAAAACGCCTTACTCGACTCCTCACTGGCATCCAGTTAGAAGACAGGAAACCAACAGGTCTACTCCGACATATGATGGAGTTGGCTGGACCGTCTTTAGCAAAGAGTGCAATCGTAAAAACATTATGGCTGCAGCGACTTCCACAACATATCCAAGCGATCCTATCCGCGCTGCCAGACAACGACCTCAATCAACTTGCTTCTGCGGCAGATAAAATAGTCGACGTCTATAATTCGAACGAATGTGCTGCAGTCGAAAGAAACGAAAGACCAGGATCCTCAAGACAGGAAGACAACTCGGTACTGCTGGACCTTCAAAAACAAGTACTCCAGCTCACCCAGGAATTGAAGCAACTGAAGGCATCGCAGGTCAATCCACAACCTGATTTCCACAGACGGGGTAGGCAGAATTTTCAAAATCATCATTATCAATCCCCATCAAGACAAAATCCACCTAGACGTTCAAGATCAGGATCACAGGGGAGATCTCCGAACAGAAATCCCAATGGATATTGCCGTTGGCATAATAAATTTGGAGAAAAAGCATACAGATGCTATAAGCCGTGCTCCTTTCCCAAAAATACACAGGGAAACGACAAGCGGAATTCCACAGTAGAGACATGTGAGATTCCTACAAACACTTGTCGTCTCTTTATATTTGACTGTGAAACGCGTCAAAAATTTCTTGTAGACACCGGCGCTGATGTATCCGTCATTCCTAGACATTCCATCCAGAACAGGAAGTTTGTCACTTCTGATAACTGCCCAACTACTTTGTACAGCGCAAACGGTACTAAAATCAAAACCTACGGCACAAAAATCCTGGATTTGAACCTTGGCCTACGCAGAACCATGAAGTGGAGATTTATAGTTGCAGATGTATCAAGAGCTATACTCGGAGCCGATTTCCTGCACAACTTCAATCTTACAGTCAATCTAAAAAAGGCTGTAATATCAGACCAGTCCACCGGATTATACATCAACGGCACGACGTACAAAGGAATATCCACGGGAATCTCAACGATTTCAAATACTTCGAAGTACCGGGATATTCTTAACAAGTATCCAAGTCTGACGCGCCCGAACATGAATACAACCGAAACCAAGAAACATACGGTGACTCATTTTATCGAAACCAGAGGCCCTCCTGTGACTGAACGTGCACGCAGGTTGGCACCAGCCCTACTAGAAGCAGCCAAACGTGAATTTAAATTTTTAATGGAACAAGGTATATGCAGACCTTCCAAGAGCAACTGGGCCAGTCCATTGCACATGGTGAAGAAACCCAATGGAGAATGGCGCCCTTGTGGGGACTATAGACGCCTAAACGCGAAAACAATACCGGACAAATATCCAATTCCCCAGCTCCACGACTTTGCCCACAAACTATCTAAGGCAAAGATTTTTTCAACTATAGACTTGGCGCGGGCGTACCACCAGATACCCGTAGAACCAGATGATATCCCAAAAACGGCCATCATCACACCGTTTGGATTATATGAATTTACGTCTATGCAATTTGGTTTATCCAACGCGGCACAAAGTTTCCAGCGTTTTATGCACGCTATCACCAGAGATCTAGATTTTTGCTTTGTGTACCTGGATGACATATTGATCGCTTCAGCAAATGAAGAAGAACACCAGAGGCATTTAAACACATTGTTAAAACGTCTAGCTGACAACGGACTAGTTATAAACATTCAAAAATGTAAATTTGGTGAAACTACTGTGAACTTTCTGGGGCATACTATTAATCAAACGGGCATGACTCCCATCAAAGAGAAAGTTAAAGCTATAACAGAATTTCCGCTACCTAAAACTGCGAAAGGTCTACGTCGCTTTTTAGGTATGTTAAACTACTACCGAAAGTTCCTACCTAAAGCTATCGAAACTCAAGCTAAGTTGTTTGATTGCATCGCTGGATACAAGAAAAACGATAAGAGAACACTTACATGGAACGTCGAATTAACGAAGGCTTTCAAAGACTGTAAAAATCACCTAGCTAATGCCGCGCTGCTAGCTCACCCGAAGTCCGATGCGAAGATCGCTATAATGGTAGACGCTAGTGACTTAGCAATTGGAGCGTCTTTACAACAGTCCAACGGCGACACATGGGAACCACTTGGATTTTTTTCTAAAAAATTCACACCAGCTCAGCGGAATTACAGTACATTCGACCGCGAACTAACAGGTGTATATGAAGCCGTGAAGTACTTTCGCAACAACGTCGAAGGACGTAATTTTATATTGTATACGGATCACAAGCCAATCACCTTTGCCTTTAGCAAGAAACGAGCCTCTAGCTCTCCACGTCAAGAAAGACAGTTGGATTACATTGCACAGTTTTCAACTGATATTAGGCACATCTCTGAACTCCAAAATATAGTAGCTGACACCCTATCTCGCATTGAAGAGATAAACTGTCCTACTACAATTGACTATGGGAAGATGGCAGAAGCGCAGTGTCAAAACGACGAATGTATTAAGGCAAAAGATGACACCGGCATCTCCCTGCGTCAAATGGTGATACCCGGCACTGACAGATCACTATGGTGTGACATATCAACTGGCCATGTCAGACCTTTTGTTCCAGCTTCCATGCGAACAGAGGTAATTAGAAGTATTCACAATGTCTGTCACCCAGGCATTCTAGGGACAACGAAGACAATTAAATTGAGGTTTGTTTGGCCCAACATGGCGAAAGATATAAAAAACTTCGTAAAACAATGTATCCCTTGCCAGAAAGCAAAAGTTACACAACATACAGCAGCTCCACTATCGACATACGTTTTACCAGAAGACCGCTTCCGCAATCTTCATATTGATTTAGTTGGCCCTCTTACAGCATGCAACGGTTATCAATACCTGTTGACGATGATCGACAGATTCACCCGCTGGCCTGAAGCTGTACCATTGAAGGACATGTCTGCTGAAACAGTAGCAACCGCACTGATGAACCACTGGATAACTCGTCACGGTACCCCGGAGACAATTACTACAGACCAGGGACGTCAGTTCGAGAGCTTCTTATTTAAGAAGCTAACAGATAAATTTGGCATCAAACATACAAGAACCACCGCTTACCACCCACAGGCCAATGGCTTAATAGAGAGATGGCATCGTACCCTGAAAGCCTCTCTTATGGCAAGTGGCGAGCCGAACTGGTTGGAAAATCTCCCACTAATTCTACTCGGATTGAGATCCACAGTTCGTGAAGACCTAAAATGTTCCCCTGCTGAACTCACGTACGGTAGAACATTGAGACTACCTAGCGATTTCTTCACCGAAACGCCTAGAGAAGATCCTGACACATACGTCGGTCGCTTGCAGAGAAAATTCGAAAATATTAAGCCAACACCTGCCAGCGCTCATGGATCAAGAAAGTGCTTTGTACATAAAGACCTAGCTCAAACTACCCACGTCTTTCTCAGAACAGACGGTGGAAGAAAACCCCTTCAAAACCCTTATGAAGGCCCCTACAAGGTAGAAGAACGCGATGAGAAGACATTTGTCATCAGCATAAAAGGAAAGCCTAAACGTGTCTCCATAGACCGACTGAAACCTGCTTTCATACCTGTAGAAGACAACGTGCCAGCTTACGCATCTGTCCAGGAACCACTCCCAGAAATCAAACGAACTAGATCTGGTCGCAGAGTACATTTTCCCGACAGATACCTGTCGTAATGCAATTAAATTGGCAAATTAAATTAATTATTTTCTTTCTACAAAACCCATATTAAACTCAAAGAGGTTAAAAGAAATTTAAAAAATAAAGCCTAAATAACATATTCAAGACATAGCTAACCATGTATATTTTTTTAAAGTTACTGATACTAAAGTCTACAATTTTTGTATAAATTTTGAACTCTAGTACTGTTGTTATACAATTTTTATTTTCAAAACATAGCGCAGAAACACTATGTAGAAAGAAATGCATCACGGTCATCGACGAGATGAACCGTTGTAATATTGAAAAGTTTTTCATCTTTAAAAACATGTTCACCATGTAACTAGTTGTAAGTAAACGAAATGGTAAAGTAAACAAACCATTCAACTAGCTATAGTAATTTAAACATTACACAATATCTTACACTAAATATAGAAAATGTATCATATATAAGTATAATAGCATAAAAATATCTGTTACCTAAAGAACATGATAACATGTGTTATGCTGACCATATAATCAACATAACACATGCTAAAAGGTTATTACTAAAATTATTATTTACTGATATATTCATCATCTTACCGGAGCATAGGTAAGTAATCGTACAAAATATACTCTTGTTCGTTCATGAAAAATGATAATACTATACAACCACAATAACGATAAGTTAGAAATAAACACTCAAAATAAGACTCAAATTTCATGAACACAACTTTATATTTTTGTGATAAGCATAAATTAAAAACAGTTAGATTTTAAGCTTAAGTTTAATAATAATTTTCTTTTTATTCCAGTGATAGGGAAATCACTTTGTTGAATAATATAAAAAATCCTGTATTATACTTACCATATATATATACGTAGATTTTAATCAAGCTTAAGTTGTCTGAAATAACGACTTGTATTTAATCGTAAGTCACTTGACTCCTTTATTTGCTAAAAGCAAAATGTTTATTTAGAAGGTAGCTTAAGTATTTATTATTTATACTATTAATACAATTTAAGATGACTTGTAAAGTGATGTTATATATTTAAAATAAGTCTTAAAGAAAAAATGTCGAATGTAATTATTTTTAGTTTATTTACA
>JAHDVE020002804.1:0-13627 GCA_022606495.2 Halesus radiatus
GACAAAATACAAATACGTTTTTGTAAATGTATTCAATATATAATGAATGATATGTCTTTGCTTGTTTATATATATAGGATTAATGGCATTATTTAATTATTCAACTGAGTTAAAACAAGTGGAATTTCCTTATTTATTCTAATTTTATACAAAATGTAAAACATTTAATTTAATGGGTAAGATACTTTTTCTTTTGAATTTTAACTTTATGGCAAAAACAAATATTGAGAACTCAAAGAAAACTAATTTTTTACCCAATAAATTCCATGTTTTAAATGTTGTATAAAATTAGGGGGGAACTAATCTGTTGGCTATTCATATGCCTGCATATCACAAAGGCTATCGAAGAATTAAATGTTAGGATATTGAGAACTTTCATTGTAACTTTTTATTGGTAATGTAATTTTACCATAATTTTCTATTTGATTTTTAACATTGTATTATAATTAAAAGAAACATTTTGCTTGATGATACCAATAATATAATCCTCAAACCAAGGCCAGTGAGGCCAGTGCAATCCACCCAGTGCGTCTTTCGCGCTCGAGTTCTGCTCGCACTGAATCACCTAGTCGATTCCCTCTGCAGGTTCTTTCGAAAAATACATGTTCTTAGGATCGTTTTTGCCGTTGTAGGCATGCGATAAGCTCCAATACCCTTATCGGTCAAAGCCACCCTCCTCAAGTCTCCTGCGGCTTGCTTTGCTTTGGCTAATCAAGAGTGAGAACCACTCATTTTTGAGGAGGGACACACAAAAAAATTTGTGTGACATCTAACTTAAAAAAAATATCCCAAAAGCTCAATATTCAACAGTCAGCAGTCAACAAATAACATTCAACCAAATATCCAATGATATCTACAAACTGACCCGTAGAAGAGCCGAAGGAAATTTCCTGAAACCGTCGAGACTTCGTGGCATAATAAAAATATTATTTAATTTAATTTAAGTAAATTTAAGTAAATTTAATTTAATTTGTTCAGTTTTTTTTATAGAAATATATAATAGATTTAATTATTCAGATATGCATTGTTACTTTATGGTTTCCTTCGTGTTTGTTTTTATTTTTTAAACTGATCTGGATCATAAAAATGGAAAACCCCACCGATTTACGATTCTATCTCTTAAGTTATTTCAATGGCGATCTGTTGGTCATCGACCACTTCGTTTGATAAATTATGCTTTTGAATTTTATTATACGTGTATATATACATTATCTTAATAAAAAGCACACAAATATACATATAGTTATCTATACATATATAGTTATGTATGGTTTATCGTATAAAATATCTCTATTATCATTCATTTAATTATAATTTTATTTCACTGAACCCTTGAGTAAATGGTTTAGTTATGTTTTTAGATATTTATGTTTTTAGATATATAACAAAATATAAGTATTATTTCTATGAGGTAACTTTTTTGAAGATTATGCTTAACATATTCTTAAAATCCAAATGTAACAATTTACGATCTTGAATGCTATCATATTCTTTTGTTGTAAATCCAAAGGACATTCTACCAAACTTCTATTTGTTTTTGTATCCACATTTATTTGCATTAATAAAATCGATGGCCATAATAAAATATTTGAAAAATCATAATAAGTGTATATTTAGGTTGTTATAGAAACAATATGCATACATAATATCCTATGCATAATATTTTATTATATTTTTAGATTACGGTAATATTTATGGTCTGTATAAATTATCTTTTTCAAACGAGATAGTAATCACTATAAAGATATTTATGCATATTTTGTTTAATTATTATTTTATTTTAGGAAATCTGAACAAACAAATTTTGATATACTATCTTTTTTCCACAAACCAAAATTAACAAACACTCACACAAACAAAAAAATCCCTTTCCAAATAATGGAATACCGGTAATCCTTCATTGGGGAAAATAGCTATTACTCCCGCTGCAACAGGAGACTGGCTTACAACTGAAAATCTTCCTATTTCATATGTATTTTGACATGTGTTCCGCCACATGTTCTCCTTAACACAGGCGAGGACAGGCATAAATGCATCCCGATAATAACGGACCACCTGCGCGAAGGACTTCCTAGCTGCTCGGCGTTGGACCATCTCCCCCTTGGACAGGATGTGGAGCAGTCTTTTGGGCTCGTTTAGGTTGGGGGTCGAGGGTGAGCCTCTTCAGCTCTTCCTTCGTCTAAAATAATTTACGGAACTGTTAGAACTTTGCAGGGAGATGGGCCGACTGCCTCATTCATCGCTAACTCCGAATTTCGATCGACTTCGTACTCGAGCATCACTGTATATTCCTGGAATACCAATATAATATGTCTATTTTGCCAGTCCTTTGTCTGTCTGACCTTTGTGAACAAATAACTTATTTAAAACAAACTCACTTTATTATGAGTATCTTTATGTATAAATAAATTATCCAAAAATAATTCATACAATAAGAAGAAGTATGCCCAGTAGAACATGACTACTTGCGATTGTCTAACCTTTATTTTCCCCTATTCTTTGCTCTCGTAAAATATTTAGACTTTCATTGTAAACTAAAGCAAATATTGCTACTTAACAATGATGCCAACAGATTGGATTCCACTAAAATTAATTGTTAAGACAAAAGGTAGAGACAAACAACTAGAACTGAAAATTTAAACGACGAGGTACGTTTTATGAATCGTTATGTTCGAAAAATGAGGCGTGGAACTTTCGACTATTTTTATATGGCTTGACTTATAATCAGGTAACCTCAGCATACAATCAAAACCTTTTCGTTATAATGCATTCAAAATTATAAAGGCAGCTCGAAGCAATTCAA
Organism: Halesus radiatus; assembly: GCA_022606495.2. Taxonomy (NCBI): domain Eukaryota; kingdom Metazoa; phylum Arthropoda; class Insecta; order Trichoptera; family Limnephilidae; genus Halesus; species Halesus radiatus. Next base: position 2,804 of record JAHDVE020002804.1, read on the forward strand.
GAGTAATCGAGCATTTCAACCCAAGCTGAAAGCAGAAAAATCGAATAAATATAAAAACAGGTAAGGGAAAGAAAAACATTTTGGAAATGGGTGCGAAGTCTACCAGTAAATTAATCACATTTACTGATAATATTATTAAAAGTATCGAAAGAGAGGTGTCAACAATAGATACAGACTAATTGTTGGAAATCGGGTATGGAATCCCCATCACTCATTCAGCGAACGACCTTTCTAACCCATCGAGACCGTAAAATCCAAGCAACAATTTGTGCGCGAGAAGATCGGTTTCGGATAGCCAAGGAGTGGATATGGTGAGTACTGTAACTGGCCAGCAGTTGCTGCACAACCCCTTCTTCAAGGTCGCCAAAAAGAAGAAGAAAAAGAAGAAGTGAGGAACTACAGATTGGCTGAATAATTCATTATTTGTGTTATTTTTTCATAAATTTACAGTGGTTGGAGGACTTGATACTTTTTCCTTTATTTCCCATTGGAGTCTGTATATGATTTTTTGTTTTAGTAATAAATAAAGTTCTCCAGAATTCGCACTCAAAAAAGCGAGCGAAATTACCGAATAATTAAGAATGGGATTCATAAGAGAGAGTTGAGTCAATCGAACTCCTATCGCTACTAAACTGCTGATTGTATTTCTTAAGTTAATTTTGACTCTCTATTCATTTTATAAAGTTAGAAAAACGTGATTTCCTCAAAAAAAGGAGATGTTTTTCAACGGCCTTATTGATTATTTGGCAGGAACTGCTTGCCTTATTACTGTTAAAACCCAGATTATCCGAATAATGGCAGTAAAGTGATAAAAATTATAAAAATATAATGATGTGTAGTACTTTTTCACGACTTGGCATGTTGAAAGTATCCACACCCTGTGAAACCAGGAGACGACAATTCCTAGTCTGGATTCGCGACGTTCTTGTAGTTTTGACAACATTGCTATACATATTGTTATTTGTGTTATGCTTTTATTATGTATTTATTATGTATTATATATTATTTATTATTATGTATTCTGTGTTATTACTATTTTTATTAATCAGCTTCGTGTTAGATTCTTATTGCTTGAGTAAACTCTCATTTAAAATAACATTGCCAACGTCACCAATACAATAATAATAAAACAGGTCGGGTTAACTGGCATCTCGCAATTCATAACCAACTCAACCGAACCAGTCAGGAAAAACGCAAACTCTACTCCAATGAAACATACAAAAGTACATCCCTTCAGTCTCTTTTCATTTATTTTATTCCTTTTGGTCAATCCATTTAGGAACTCGCTAAAATTAGCAAAAAATTATATAAAAATGCGTATCCAATACATTTTGTTCATCCAAATAAAATATTCCTAAACAATCATAAATCACACTTGGGCGGTTGACGAGACAAACTTCGGATTCTCCACAATTTTGGCGGAACTTAGGCCGAGGTCGTGAACAACAGACTACTCTTCTGGAGAGGACAGCATCGGTTTCAGGACAACAGCAGAGTAGGCAATGTCGAGAAACGCAGTCACAAACAATACTGCGGTAATCGGGTCCGGACTCATGCTGCCGTTGTTGCTCCCCAACAGGATAATCACCAGGCATTCCAGCAGCGTGGCGAGGACCTTGATTAGATCCAGCCAGCTGACGGTCTTCTTGAAAGCATAACGTAGTCCCAGTTCTCCCAGTCCACGACAGAGGATGAGCACGACTAAGGCGATGACGCTTTTGCTGGCAATGGAGTTGACGATGACGATGCTGGTCAGAATCGCGAAGACGAACTCTCCGCAGTTCTCGCAGCGAGTGTAGCGACCCACATCCGAACTGAATAGCAGCATGCCGATGGTGAGGGCGAGGAACAGCACGAGGAACAGGACGGCGAAGGCGTTGCAGGTGCTGTACGTGGAAGAACTGACACCGTCGAGTTTGCCTGCCCGCGAGTTGAAAGTCAGCTCGGCAATGCCAAAGAAGACGATCGGGAACATGGAAGTCTTCACGAAGAACTCCAGAAATCGAAAGCCGTATTTTCTGAGGCGGGAGGTTCCTGTCAGTTGGTTGGTGAGTTTGAGATATAGGAATCCAGCCAGACCCACGACGAGGGAGACCAGCACGAAGACCACGGGGAGGGCGGCGTTCCGGGCGAAGCTGGCGTCGGTGAAGAGGGTGGCGAAGCGCCCCTCTGCAGACTCTTGGTAGTCGGATGGCACGAAGGACAGGGGGTTGTAGAAGAAGTAGAACCAGATGGGACGGAAGTTGTAGAGGTAGCGAACGAGGGTGTCGTTGGCCGTGACTCCCACAACCAGGAAGCCGACGGTCTGGAAGTGGAAGAAGATGTGGTTGTGCTTGAAGCCGAGCATGAAGAGGACGAAGGCCACGATCATCAGGATTGACAGGAGGGCGATGACTGCGGGGAGGCTGGAGAAGGTGGTTTCCGAGAGGAGGGAGTCGGCTTGAACGTATTGGATGGGTTCTCCCGATCTGGCCACTCCGATGTACGCTCCCGAGAAAGTGGTGTTGGGGTTGGCCACTTCCAGAGCGACGCTGGTGCTGTTGAGGGGGGTGGTACTGATGACGGAGAGAGGGTAAGTGGCGAGAAGTCTGCCGGAGGGCTTTTGGTAGGCGAAAAAGCAAGAGGTGGTGTCTGTGGAAGGGTTGAAGTTGTTGAGGAACTTAACATTGAGGACAAAGGACCTGAGGCCCCATTTGATCCCAATGTGATTCGAAGCAGAGTCGGTGGGGAGACAGACCTGGAGAGAGGAGTTCCATGTCTCAGAGGATGAACAGGGTTAACAAGTACCCGAGGTGCCAAGGCTGAATTGGTAATTGGAAAGGCATGAAGAACAATTTGTGGAGGGATCGGCATTGGAGTCGGAGCAGGTGTCACAGACTTACGAAGAAGAGCAGGTGGAACAGCCATCAGGGCAGGTGAATCCAACACAAGAAGAACCGACCAAAGTCAGGGGAGTGAGACATTGGGTGCAAACAGTTTAATTGGTACATACAGCGCAACCCGAAGCGCAAGCGGTGCAAGTACCTAACGAAACGAAGAAGCTTGTCTTGCAAGTCGTGCAGGTCGAACCATCGGCACAAGCATCACAGTTGGCGATGCAGGCCGTACATGTTAATGATAAATTGTAGAAGCCAGGATCGCAACCAAGTTGGCAGACAGTCCCTTGCTTAAGGTACGTAGCGGAACAGGTCGTGCAGGTCGAACCATCGGCACAAGCATCACAGTTGTCAATACAGGCCGTACATGTTAATGATAAATTGTAGAAGCCAGGATCGCAACCAAGTTGGCAGACAGTCCCTTGCTTAAGGTATGTAGCGGCGCAAGTATCGCAGGTCGAACCATCGCTACAAGTTGCGCAGCCAGTCGTACATGCCGTACATGTCCCTGATGAGTTAAAATATCCAGGGTTGCATTGATTTTGGCATATTCCATTAATTTGCTGCTTTAAACAAGTTTTGCACTGAGTATCGCACATCGAACACGAAGGACTAGTATTTGATTTCAAAAAATCGCAGAGAAATAAACACGAAGTACCACTCCCAAGCAGCCCATATACACAATCCATACAGGATGAAGAACAGCTCGGACACACAGTAGTGGTATCGAATCGTGTCGCACAGACAGTCGCACATGTAGTAATTTGCCAAACTTCTGAGGCGCTACAGGCAGTACAGTTTATTTTCTGAACAATGAAAAGAAGGAACAACAGACCGAGGAATCTGGGTCCAAAGGCTTTGTGGGCTGACATATTTATAAATTAATGTTTAATATTTAATTGATTATCATCTTCATTTAATTAAGGCTGTGCTTTTAAAAGTATGAAAGTTAGGGTTTTCAATAAGATCTATGCGTGTAATAATTAATAGTACATTATAAATAAGAATTTGAATATCCAATTATTAGACTGAAACTCAATACGAAAACATTAAAACTTTTTAGTAATTACCAAGTGCAATATTTCCAGTTCAAATGACCGACCATTTATAAAATGCAAGCACACCCAGTGCCACTTCGCTTGGAAAAGCTGCTCTTTGCTCTCATGATCGCACCTTTCAGTGGTGCTGATCAAACCCAAAAAGAGGAAAACTGAGTCGCTTTCAGTTGTCCATCACATTTCAGTATTAGAAAAATATTGAAATAAAATTAAAATGAAGTATGAAAATAATTCCAAATACAAATATCAGTGATTTGTCTAATTAAGGTTTTGTTGATTATTCAGTTTCAACAACTTTGTTTAGAGGTATATACCAAATGTTGGTCCAGCACTATGACAATAACTGACCAACAGAAAGCTGGATATGGTGTTTATGTTATCAGTGTGGGTTGTTAATGATCAACAAGTATTATTAAAATACACATATACGGTTAATTGTATTTCGACAACGCGAAAAACACAGGCAAGTGGGGTGCTAACCAGTCACTATATTCTGATAGATTTAGAAATACACAACTACAAAAATTACACCCACCTAAAACTAAGTCAATGATAATCTGGACTACTTCAGATAGTTGACGATCTGAGGAAAGGGCGATAAATTATTTATTATTGTAGTTTAACAAAAAAGGCAATAGTTAAGCAATTCAGGGAGTCCCTAATAAGTGAAAACAATCGCCTCCACATAATTATTCATAAGTCTTTCGAGACTTAGTTTGGGTTAGATTTTCCCAGTATTGATTTTATAACAAACCATTCTTGTGGTTTTTTAAGTATTTGTATTGTTCAAAAAGCCCTGAAACAGTTTTATTTGGCAACAAATCCTTTAACTTATCGATTTGAAATACTAAACCCATCTGAATAATGGTAAAAACGATAAAAAATAACAAAGTTAAGGAGGTGCTGTATATTTTATATAGTAGTAGTTTTTGAGATCAATACAAATCAATTAAAGGTTATTGTCCTTTTTAAAATATGAATATAATTAGTTTCAATATTTTCTTACTCATCCATATAGATATCTTTTGCTTCTAAAACATTAAATATTTTTGGAATTGTCCATAAATATATGTATTGCCACAATATCGGACGAGTGTAAATGATGAGTAAAACTGCACACCTAATTGCCTTCCAAATCATATTGACTATTACTATCGTCAATGAATTTGAATTTGTGTTGTCGGGGCAGCAACTAATAAGACATTTGAAATTCTATCGTGTACATTTTATACATCTTTAGATATCGATTTTCACACATAGGAAAATATCGCAAATCTTCATGAATAAAAATATATTGAAAACATTGACAGTAAATTTACTAATGGACTAATTACACGGTCATGGACCACTGTCTCCGGGAGGTGTTCATTATCAAAATCTCTTCGCCACCTTTCCTCTGAGGACTTTAAAAGTAGAAGTGGCTGTGCAGTTGTGTGGTTCACTGAATAAAATCATAACATATAACTATTATAAAAAATACTATAATATAAAATCAAACATGTAACAGTATTGAAATTTAAGACCCAGTCAATAAAAACAAACAATTTCATACTTATCAGGGTGTGCAAATCTTCCGAAGTTCAACGCAGACAAAGACCGTCGTTTTCTTCGCTACTCAGCCTTCTTCTGTTTCTCCGAGTGTTCATGGGCCTGCATAGCCTGCAGGTCAGTAGGTCAACGTAAGGAAAGGACCACTTCAATGTAGGGATCTCCCAAACTCTTTTCGTGTAACCGCTAGGAACCCCACCTCCGCCAACTCCCCCTCCAGCCAACTCTTCCCACATCTCCATATCTTAGAAGGCCTTCAGCAGGCTGGACTTCACCAAAGTACTGGCCACGCTACTGGAGTGCCTGGTGGTTATCTTGTTGGGCACTAAGAACGGCAGCATGAGCCCGAACCCGATTCCTGCGGTCCTGTTCGTGACTTTGTTCTCGACATCGCTTACTTTGTTGTTGTCCTGTAACAGATGCTGTTCTCCCCAGAAGAACAGTCTGTTGTTCACGACCTCGGCTTAAGTTCCGCCAAAATTATGGAGAATCCGAGGTTTGCCTCGTCGACCGCCCAAGCGTGAAAGTTGTGATTATTTAGAAATATATTATTAAGATCGATAAAATGTATTGGATACACATTATTATATATAATACTTTGCTCTTTTTCACGAGTTTAATAATGAACTGGCTAAATTGAATCAAATAAACCGTATTTGTCTGGGGAAACGCATCTTTTGAGTCAAATGTTTCCTTGGATTAAAGTCTGTGTTCGTATTGTTTCATTTGATGATATTGGCATAGTTATTTTATGGGCTTTCAGTGAAACAATAAGAATAATATATTACAAAAATGAAAATAATAGTAATAATAAATAATAAATAATAACAATAATAATAATTCATAAGCTATAGATAGATAGATACGGAATGAAAAATATAAAGGTATATCTAACTAATGTCTATGGGGTTGCTGCCAGTTGTCAGTTAGTTGGCCAGTTGGGGTTGGGCCAGCCAGTTGGGGTTGTGCCAGCTTGCCAGTTGGGGTTGGGAAAAGGACTGTTTTGCGTCTTTATACTGAGTTATGTCTCTTTTTTGAGCATTATTAATAATGAGGTGAAACGATGCACCCTCGCTATTTTGCTGATAATTAATTAGAAGTCTTGAAGCATCAAATGCCTTAAACGTATTTTCTAGTCCATTGTGAGAAAATATCAGAAAATAAACAGGCTATTTTGTAGGATGTCGTTTATAGTTCGAAATATATTATGGTATCTTTTTGTTCTTTTGGATACTATACTTACCTTTGCCGTGAATATTAGAGTTATTTGAAAGCATGAAAAACTGAGAAAATCTAAGCACCTATCTATTTACTTATCCGTTGCCCTCTTTCATGCGAAATCTTTTTAATCTGCTTGCAGTCAATTTAATACTCCTCGACTGCTACAAATATAGAAAAAACTACAACGGAAAATTTATTTGGAGACAAAACCATTCAGCTTTCTAATAGTATAAGCAAACCGAAGGTATTGCCAAAATCTACAACAAGAAATTATTTGATACCTAAAACGTGCTGTTTGTCTATTAGTGAAAATAAAATTAATAACATATACAGAGAACTTAGAGATGATTTGTTATTGGATGACTCAAATAAATCTGTACCTAATGCTGTTGGTGTATTATTTCGTGTGTTTTTAGAAGTCTCTTTAGATTATTATGCTAAAATGAATCAACAAATATTTAGTCCAACTAATACATTGAAAGATAAAATACCTTGGGTCGTTAAGTCTCTTATAGGAAAAGATTACAACAAAAAATTATTTAATAATATAAATAAAGTTGGCTCAGCTCATAAAGACAAAACTTATTTATCTATTGATAATTTTCATGAGTATGTTCATTCTCATACTACTCAGCCCTCATCTAATGAATTAAAGTTGAAATGGGATAATTTGCAAGAATTTTTCGAAACACTTTGGAGTGATCTAAATAAAAAGAAAAAATGAATAATTCTCCTTTGAGATACCCTGGTGGCAAAAATAAACTTTCAGCATTTATTGCTAAAATATGTGTTGATAACAACATCAATGGCACTTATGTGGAGCCTTATGCAGGTGGAGCAGCAGTAGCCTTGTCTCTTCTGTTTGATGGATATGTTCATAAAATAATTATTAACGATAAGGATAGGTCTATTTATGCATTTTGGTATTCAATACTAAATTATACTGATGTTTTCTGTGATTTAATCTTAAATACTGATATTTCGATAGATGAGTGGAGAAAACAAAAAGAAGTTCAAACAAATAAGGAAACTGCTGATTTATTAGATTTAGGGTTCTCAACCTTTTTTCTCAATAGAACTAATCGTTCAGGTATCATAAAAGCAGGAGCAATAGGTGGTATTAATCAGAAAGGAGATTATTTAATTGATTGTAGATTCAATAAGATAGACTTGATTAAAAGAATCAAAAAGATAGCATCAAAGAGGGATGATATTACATTGTATAATATAGATGCTATTGAGTTAATAGATACTGTACAACGAGATTTTGAGAATGATAATAATATTATATTCTATTTTGACCCACCATACTATTATAAAGCAAACTCATTATACATGAATCACTATAAGGGCGAGAATCATCAAACTGTAAGTGAGAAGATCAAGGGTATACAAAATATTAGATGGGTAGTGTCTTATGATAATGTTCCTGAAATACAGAATCTATATTTGGAGTGCATCAGAAAGGAATACGCATTTAAGCACACAGCGCATTCTTCACGTTTAGGTAAAGAAATTCTGTTTTTTAGCCCAACATTACAACTTCCTAATATACTAAATTGGGATCCAATCAATTTCAAATTCGTCCGAAAAAAGAATAATATTGACATAGTATATAAAGAAAAAAAGTCGTAAGGGAGTTAATAAATATCCAATCGTATTTGATAAGATTTTTGCAAAACCGATGAGTATAAGACAAAAAGAAAAAACGGGAAAGTTCAAATAGTATGAACTTTCCCGTTTTGCGTACCCAGAGCCGGAATCGAACCGGCATGGAAGTGAATCCACAGGTGTTTGAGACCAGCGCGTCTACCAATTCCGCCATCTGGGCGACTAAGCAGTTGCAAAAGTACACATATTTTTCGTATATCAAACAATGTGCACCTATTTTTTCAAATAAAAATCGACTCCAGCTTCCTATATTCTTTTTAATAACGGTTTTACTTTGTTCGTCTCTCATAATAAATTATATTTGTATAAATCTTTTTTTATAATAAACATGGACAATAAAGATAATTACTGTGTGATAATGAGCGGTGGCATCGGCAGCCGTTTCTGGCCATTTAGTCGCGAAGCCCGCCCAAAACAGTTTCTCGATTTCTTCGGCACAGGTCGCTCGCTGCTGCAAATGACTTTCGACCGGTTCAAGAAAATACTGCCTGTCGAAAACATTTATATCGTTACCAACCAAGCCTACAAAGACCTCATAGCCGAAGAGCTACCTGAGTTGCACCCCAATCAGATATTGCTAGAGCCCATGCGACGCAATACCGCCCCCTGCATCGCCTTTGCAGCTTATCACATCCATGCCATCAACCCCAACGCCAACATTGTGGTTGCCCCTTCCGACCATTTGATACTCAAGGAAGACCAATTTCTGTCGGTAATAGCCAAAGCATATTCTTTTGTAAAGAAAAACCCCATATTGCTCACACTGGGCATCCGTCCTAGTCGCCCCGAAACAGGCTACGGCTACATACAGATAAGCGACGAGAAAATTGACGAGGTAACCAAAGTGAAAGTATTTACCGAAAAACCCAACGTGGAGCTCGCCAAACTGTTTTACGAAAGTGGCGAATTTCTGTGGAACTCGGGCATCTTCATCTGGAATGTGCAGACCATACTGTCGGCATTCAAAGCACACTTACCCGAAATCACCAATCGCTTCGACCTCGGTGCCGATGCCTTTGGCACAGAAAACGAGAAAGCATTCATCGACGAAAACTTCCCTTTCTGCCCCAACATATCCATCGACTATGGCATCATGGAAAAAGCCGCCAACGTGTGCGTGCAAGCTGCCGAATTTGGATGGTCGGATCTGGGCACATGGGGATCGCTTTACGACATATCGCACAAGGACGAAAACGCCAACGCTGCGCTGGTGTCCGACACCCTATTCTTCGATAGCACCGAAAACATTGTAACCCTACCCGCTGGCAGATTGGCAGTAGTGCAAGGACTCGAAGGATACATCGTTGCCGAATCGGACGACGTTTTGCTCATCTGCAAACGAGAAGAAGAACAACGCATCAAACAATTTGTAACCGATGCCAAACTAAAATACGGAGAGAAATACATTTAAACAATAACAATAGACTACATGTCAAAACAACTTTTACCCAATCTGCCCTACCTAGTAGCAGATATATCATTAGCCGATTTCGGTCGCAAAGAAATAGAAATAGCCGAACACGAAATGCCTGGACTAATGGCTTTGCGCAAGAAATATGGTGCATCCAAGCCATTGGCTGGAGCGCGCATCATGGGCTCGCTACACATGACCATCCAAACCGCGGTGCTGATAGAAACCCTCAGCGAACTAGGTGCCGACATCCGCTGGTGCAGTTGCAATATATTTTCCACCCAAGACCATGCCGCAGCAGCCATTGCCGCCACAGGCATACCGGTTTTTGCGTGGAAAGGCGAAACACTCGAAGAATACTGGTGGTGTACCGAGCAAGCCTTGGCTTTCCCGAACGGAAAAGGACCTAACCTCATCGTTGACGATGGAGGCGATGCCACATTGCTTATCCACTGGGGATACAAAGCCGAGAAAGATGCTACCACCATCGACCGCAAAGGAGCCAATCACGAAGAACAAGTGATACTCGATACCATTGCCCGACTGCTTGCCCAAGACAACCAGCGCTGGCATCGCACAGTAGCCGAATGGAAAGGCGTTTCGGAAGAAACCACCACCGGTGTACACCGCCTCTATCAGATGATGGAACGTGGCGAATTGCTAATACCAGCCATCAATGTAAACGACTCGGTTACCAAATCCAAATTTGATAACCTATACGGTTGCCGCGAATCGCTTGCCGATGGCATCAAGCGTGCTACCGATGTGATGATTGCCGGCAAAGTAGCCGTTATAGCAGGCTATGGCGACGTAGGCAAGGGTTGTGCCCACTCCATGCGTTCGTACGGAGCTCGCGTTATTGTTACCGAAATAGACCCTATCTGCGCATTGCAAGCAGCCATGGAAGGATTTGAAGTAACCACCATGGAAGAGGCCATAAAAGAAGGAAACATCTTCGTTACCACTACTGGCAACAAAGACATCATCACCATAGAACACATGGCTGCTATGTGCGATCAAGCCATTGTGTGCAATATCG
>JAHDVE020002805.1:0-32328 GCA_022606495.2 Halesus radiatus
CTCGAAAACGCACTCGAAGACAAAGGCATGTTCCACCTCCATTACGAGTACATCCCTTATTCCCTCATCAATAAGGAAAAGCAGCAAATCTACCATACGATGGCGAATGGCGACCCAGAATCGATGGAAGCTGTAAAGATTAAGCTGATCTATCTTTCCGCATGCCTATTTGAAAATAAAGTATTGACGCAGTTCAATCTTAATAATGTGGGGGTGGATACCAACAACGACATCAAATACTATCTCGATCTGGACTTTGAAATAGGGGTGCAGCAAAGCAAAGCCACCAAGGTTCAGGCAGGCTATATTGATCAGATCAACGGATTGTGCAAAGAAATATATGCCATCGCCAGTTTTTATCAAGGGGGAGGAGGGGCCTCCGACGGTTTCTTCAAAGTAAAATCACCTTTCTCAGCCAAAACTGCAGGCAACTTGCACATATCGCAGCCAATAAACAGTCTTGACGATGTTAATATGAGTGACTCCCGAAACAGCAGACACGATGCAGATATAAGAAAACCGATAAGTCCAATCACAAGGCCAACCGCTATGGGAATTCAGAGTCATAACTTTATAAACAATAATAACAAGAATGGCAACCATCAACTAAATTCGATAAACCCAGCAATGAGCAGTAGCAACGGTATGAGAGTGAACAGTTTAATAAGTAGCACTCCTAGTAACTCACAGAAAATGTTTTATTCTCCAAAGTCAACTTCCAGAAAGAATAATGGTCACTCTGCAAACATCGAAGATTAGCTCAATGCAATCTTGACAGATACGATGACAGATCATCAAGCTGAAGCAGACCAACATTAACTATTTAAACAAAGATAATTAACTGCTTCGAGATCACAACCTCTGCACATTATCAACAATAATAACAGTAGTAACAATAGCCATAATTTGAACAACCCTGTTAGTAATAACATAATCATCAATTCTCATATGACTAGCAATTTCAAAAATGTTGTCCAAAATAATACAATTAATAGCATTAACAACAAACCCGCCAATACCAAACAACTGCTCACTCAAATCTAAGAAAGGCTTGATTAACTAAAGACTAACATTATCAAACACACCCCTGCATAACGTTCCATGAGGGAGTCAGTCAAAGAAAAGTGGTTTCGGAAAGAGCCCATCGAATCAAAGAGAAAATATTCTGGGGACCCGCGGAATCTATCCCCAGGAATAATCCGTAAAATACAGCACTTCCAATCACCAAAAAGTGTCAGGGGCACAATGACCCATAACTAATCTTGTTTATAGAAGATCAACTAAGCTGCTGTTGATGAAGAAAACTATCGTAAGGAAAGTGAGGAAATTAATAAACAAAAGGCTATGGAGTTGCTTCAAAAACAAAAATTAATCAATTACAACCAATCCTCGAGCTTCCGTCCTGTAACAAACGATAATAACATATCTTCACCCGTGAAGACCGCGAACAGTCCTCGCCCGCATAAAGCATCGGTCGCCATCTCCATCAGCAGTACAGCCAAACACCCTTCGACCTCGATCATTAATTAGCGGATCCAGGGCTCATATCCTTCGGCCAAACTAGTAATGACTTCGGACAATGATTAGAAATACGACTAAGGTCCGTTTCCAAAAACACCCCAATTTAATTCCGAAGTATAAGCCTCGAATCTCAGCAGCAGCAGCGGAGGCGGGATGTTTTCACGTGTAATTTCTTCTAAAGGTGAGTTTGGCACAAGCAGTCGTATACAAACCTATGGATTCTACCCGAATCACCGTTCAGTTTCGCCAAATACCCTTCCTTCTTCCGACTCCAATAAAAAATAATAAAGAAATGCAACATCCAGTTTAGGCCAGCAGCAACAGCCATAATATAATCATCAGCGATCAATCAGGTTGGATGCGTAAAATGAGACGTCGATCCGAGACAGAATTTTCCTACAGCAAGAACAGATTATGAAGAAAATACATCCGCAAGTTCTCTTCGCATCCACTGATGGCTTTAACAGTCAAAATCACAATATTAATCAAAACAACAACAACAACAATATGTCCACTTCCTATACTGAAACTGTTGCTGCCTTAAAATATGCCCCACTGAACTATAATGTCAAGAAAAAATCGGATCCCGCCCTATAACAACTCTCATCGATACAGTATATGCAGCCAAAAAATATTGCCAGCCAAAATCAGAGCAACCATGATGGGAATAATAACAATAATAATGGAAGTGGAAGTGGAACCAAAAAGGTATTTCCAATACCCGCCAAACAGTTTCAAGCCATGCAGAATGAAACAATGTAGCACGACAACCACGCCAAACAAAATATGTTAGGCACCTATGCGCAGCCGTCATCACGTGCGCAATCCCCATATCCATTGAACAACACCCCCTTCCCCAACAACAAGAACAATAATACCAACGGCAGCAGTAACAAGAGCTAGCACCATTCTCCAACGCGACAAAACGATCCAAGGCTGCAGAACCACCGTTAAGCAGCCATTGTCCGAGGTCAGCAGCAAGACCTCCTCGAAATCGGGCACTCGGAGAAGCCCAAACAGAAAAGAAGTCCTCGCAAAATGACCGAAGCCTCGAATCGGCCGCGGACCATAAAAGAGCCGAAAAGCAAAAATGACTTTGAAGAAATTAAGAAGAATGAATTCTAAAATTTCTTTTACTCTAAATAAGGTTATGTGCAATAGTTTCTTGGAGTTCTTGACGATCCCACTCTTTCGGAGATAATTCTTCCTTCCTACATAAATGGTGATGAGATGACTCACACTGAGAACCATTATAACCAGATGCAACAACAACGCATTATCGTACAATCTAATTTTTCCCAGAAGCATGAGAGTGTTAGCCATAGTCATCACCAACAACCCTATGCACAGCAGCACCACCAACTGCAACACCCACATCTTCCGAATTCCAAATCCCTTACGGAGGAAAGATTCTATGCGCCTCTGAACAAGAAGAACCATAGCCACATCCATACTAACCTAGCTCCACAACAAGAGCAGTCTCAGAACCAGAACACTTCCTCCACCACAAGTGCAGCCACCCCCAACACGAACCATAATTCCCCAGGCTACGAAGATGGTTTAAAAAAATCGGAGGAATTGAAAGACAGAATTAGTAAAGCACTGATGCAAAGCGATCAAGCCCTGTAAAAGTATAGGAAATTATCGATCCACACAGATCTAAGACCAAAAAATAATAATAAAAGCTGACCAATTAACAGTAGTTAAGTGGTTATTTTCAAGGAATATTTTTATTTATCTGATTATTTTATTGTTATTTTTACTGTAACTCATTGTGTTGAATATTTCATTTTAATAGAAAATTATAAATAAAATAGAAACCGATAGAACATACATTTTATTGTTTTGTTTTTATTACTAATAACAAAAGTAATAATAAGACATCATTGGTTTATGAACTGATTTGGATAAACTGGCCCTCCCATATTCAATTGCATAGTATTCATTTAAATGTTATTTCCAGTTCCTCCCATCGCATTTAACATCATATTTTGAACGGGAGCCACGTAGTTTGGTGTCGTTCTTACCGAGCCCCCCCAGCTGATCATCGTAAACCTATTGCTCACCTTCAGTAACTCAGAAAAGCAATTCCCAAAACTACTGTATTCCTGAACCGTGTCGTCCAAATCGTAGTCTTCAGCATAATTTGCGAACATAAAGTTAGTTACATTACTCTGCATTAAAGTGTTTTCGAGCAGGCCACATTTCAATTTATTGATTTGGTTATCCTGGATATTGAGCATCACCGTCATTGTATTCGGAAAAGAACGCAAAATTGAATCGATAGCAGTGTAGTCCATCTCTGACATGGAATAAAGTTGGTCAACATTCTTTCTGTAGCAGTCGCAACACAAAAGACAGGGAGGAAAAATACAAAATACTCCAGGGAACAAAGGCAGACATTGGCCTAGACAGGACTCGGCTTGCAAAATGTTTCCGGTGATTGATAGGAGCATTGCCTTGGTTTAGGCAATTTGAGGCAAAGAGAGTGTAGCCAGTTGGGATTGAAGGGCGTTGAGGGTGCCGACGAAGTAAATAGTCCCTGCATTGTAGAATGGCATACTGGGAATAGGGGTGAAGATTGCCCGACTAATATGGTGGGAGAGAGAGCGACCAAATCCTCGTGAATGTGAAAAATGGTGGCGATGGCCAATGCCATGTCCGCCTATATGTGAATGACCAAAGCTGTGACCGTGACTATGACCGTGACTATGACCGCCGCGTCCTTTTGGCATGATGATAAAAATATGATATGAATATATAATTAAAAATAAAGCACTAATAAAATAACAAATTAAAAAGTATAAATATGTAATATAAATTGTGACATTAATAGTGGTTACACGAGATTCTACATCTATTATTAATTGATAAATATCACCATTGAGGTTGCCATTCGTTCGAATTTGTTTAAAGAATATACAAAACACCAACTACCCCCAATCTATTACTCTCCTTTCAAAGAACAATAATTAACTCTGTTGATAAGTTGTATAATTTAATACTTAGAACCTTTGAACAACAAAGTAGTTTGAAATGAGATAATTTTAAGGTTGGGTTTTTTTGGAAAAATTAACTTCAGAAAATGTCAAAAGATTTCCCCAGCCTTCAAAAGTAATTCGGTAAAGACTGGATTCATTAATCAATGAGAGAGAAATACTTTTGTAGCAGAAATGTATACGAATTGTTTAGTTTAAAAATTCGTATTTGAATAAAGATCTAATTTTACATGAATAAAGTGCTAGCTATCCTGTATTTTAAAACTAGAGCACGAATAAATTCATAATATAATAATGTTTATACTAAAGTTAAACTCAAGGCAAATTCACATATATAAGAGAACGAAATAGAAAGTATCTGTATCAGGATATAAATATTCAGATTATTAAACTAAAATAAAATATAGTATACCACATATTTAATAAAAAATAAAAAATCACTACTATCGAACAAACTCAGCTATGGCGCATCGTACATACCATGGCTCGAAGGGAGAAATCAAAGTCATATACCAAGTTTCGAACTAACAGAACGATAATCGAAATGAAAGACCTGATGCGGTTAGGAAAATGGACATTGAGAAGTAGACAGCACCCCCTTTGTTGGACGATGCAAGAGACCAGGCACAGAAATAGTGGAATGTCCATGACTAACGCGCGAGAAATCAAAATTAGCAAGCAATTGACAGACTCGACACAAATGCAGCACGCGAAATCTCTAAAAACATCTGTAAAAAATGTTTAATGAGCTGTTAGACTCGATCGGTTTAAATCCAAACCTAGCCGCTTCTGGGGGCAGAATAATTTGAAACCGTTCGATTTTTCGCCACCCTGAGACTAGGTGAAAAACCTACATACATTTTAACGAAGAATTTGAATAATATGCAATCCTTAAAAGAATTGGAAGTGAACAAAGGCACGATCGCCAAACAACCCAACAACTACAATGGTAGCCTTCCAAATGGTGATTATTCCGGTTATGGCAACAATTTCAATCACAATAACGCTGTTCATGAGCGGAATTCTCCAAGTTATGACAACAATAAAAATTATACAAAAAATAAATATGAAAATTACAATTACATCGACTATTCCCACTGTCATTAACTCGGAATACCCAACATCGGAAATTCCTGCTACATGAATGCTTGCTTCCAGTTACTCTACACAGCCGACTAGTTCAGAGAATAAGTACTTTGGGTTGTCGCCTCCGATTCCCGAAAGATTTCTTATAACTTGAGACAGCTGTTTCTTTTGATGGTCCCAGGCTCTGGCCAAAACACAGGCAAGCCTAAAGCGGAAATCGTTGAGAGAATAAAAAAATACGTTGGCCAAAGAAATGAACGATTTCGAGGATACAACCAGTGCGACTCTTTCGAGTTTATTCTTTGCCTTTTCGAAATACTTTCGGACGAGTATCCCGAGCTAAAAGATAAAATCAAGGATTTCTTCGTGGAAAAAACAGCGGATATTAACTTCTGTCAATGTGGGTGGGTGAATGAGTTCGAGACTGAAAAAATCGTCCAGATGAAGAGTTCTGAGAATAAGATGAAGTGTCCGAAATGCGACAGACTGTCTGAGATTCGGACAGTCGTCCGAAAGGCACCCAACTACATTATTTCCAACAACTCTGCCAACATCCCAGGATACCAAGTCGTAAGTGTTACTATGTACACTGGCTCTGGTACAGTTGGGCACTACTCGGCTCTCTGCTTGAGGAGCGGGGAATGGAAAAATATTAATGATGGCTCAGTAACACTCGGTCGAAATCCTTAAAATTATGATTCATATTATGCGAAAAGGACTTTGCTGCACCAGAAACTTCCCGAGCATAAGAAACTCGCAAAAAAGATACCGCATCTCACATAAACTCGACAGACTCTCGCTCCACTGAAAACTCCATTTTACACAGCCCCCATACTAATCACATACTTATTTGTGAATAGCAAATTATATATAGTTCCAAAGTTGTTCCACCCCAACATCGACTTTAACACTGGGGAGGTCTTTCTACTTTCGACAGACCAGTTCTACAGCCAAGAAGACATCATCAGCTATATCTAGAAACTCTTTGAAAGCCCTTATCTAGATAATTGGGGTATATTTAACTAGGAGGCTCGGCAACAGTGGGGAAGGAGTAACTACACCAGGCAATTCAATATGCTGAGGAGAGGTAATTGACTCTAAAGTTTTACAATCTGATTTATCATTAAAAATCAATTGCAACACATATCTATTCTGATAAAAAATTATTTGTGTGTCTAAATACAGATCTCTTTATTGTGATACAATAATTTAAAATGATAGAATTGTGTATTTATCATTATTTAAAGTGATACATATTTCGTTTAGTGCAACCTATTTTTATTTAATTTTTAATTGATGGACAAATGTAAATTCAATTAAAATTATATCTGTGTGCCAAAAAATAAATCAAAATAAGATTTCTAGATTTGAAGTGGAATATTACAAAACTTTAAATTATCTACATTTATAGATATATTGTCTCAAAAAAATATATATATTGTTGAGATAATCACTCTTGACATATAAAATCTACGCATCTTATCAGTTCATCCACGTGTTACGATATTTCATTGTGGTCACACTCAGTTTCAGCTCCACTGCTTAATTCCTCACTGGAGAATTGGTCACTAATCAGTAGAAGCAGTCTATACCGATACATCAACTCGATGCCCTGGCTCTCCTTTAGAGAGCATTCTTGTTTGTTAATAATGTTCATTCCTGGTTCGAAAGGCCTTGGATTGATTCACTTCCTCAAAATGACTGCTTATTTAGTTATCTATGCTGTGGATGTATATTTAAGTTTTTTCGTTGTAAAAATCTATCTAAAAATTAAAAATAGTAAAAATTTATAACAAAGTCTAAATATCGACGGTTCCTCTATTTTATGTCAATAATTACGCGAGACAAAATGTATCTCAATTTTCAAATAAAAGTAAAAAAGTAAAATAAGAGAATCTTATTTTTATAATTAACAAAATGTTCCGTTATTTTTAATGAGGGTTCAATTTAGTCACATCAATTCTAAATGACTTTTTTTAAAATATGAGTTCCTATAATTTTCTATCGGATATCTATCTGTTCTGATTCCATATCAAGTATTATATAAAATATTGCAATTGAGGGAAAGTTGGCTCACTAGAACTCTGAAAAACATCATCTGAAGTAATTATGGGATGCTTGAGGTCTTCGATACTTCCTTTCTTTCCATTCAACAATCATATAAAAAACACTAATTGAAACAAGGTAAATCACCACTGGGAAAAATAAATACAAATAATGGTAACTATTGAGTAAAAAAAATATTAAATGAAAACCACCGACCCTCACACGAAGTAAATACATAATAAACTGCTCGTCCTTTCCAGTGTCGCCACCAGAATTTTTCAGAAGTTTCTTAAGTTCGATATAAAGTCTCCTAAAACCCTCCTCTTGTTGATCTCTCTTCGATACTCCGACAGCTTTTCTAGGATCTCTTCTTTGTTCAACCGTTTCTCGGCTCCTCCTTTTTGACACCCATTTTGAGTGGGATTGTTCTCATTAGCACGCCTATTGGGTATTCTTCTGCTCGTAGCCATTCCTCGAGCACTGAAAAGGGCATCGGCTCCCCCATTCGTATGGCTAATGTTGTGGTCATTGCTGTTATTTTTTTAGAGACTATTCATGAGACTTCTGATTGGACTCCTCAGCCTCTCTTTCGGTGGAGGCGAGCTTTGTACAGGCATAATGTCGATAGTCTGCGTCGTATTTATGCTTCCTGGCTGACTGTTCATGTGGTCTTGGCCGCTGGGCTCTACACTATTTTCCTAAACTTCTGATCTTTTCCTCTTTTTCATGCGGCTCGACTTGGCAATGTTTTCCTCAAGCTCTTGCATCTGTTTGCTTAGCTGTGAATTTTGCATTTCGAGCAGCGCCACTTGTCTATTAAAATCAGAACACATCTCCTCTGCTTCGCATTTAACTTTATTAGCGTGTTTGAGCTACTATTGCAGATCTCCCACCTCTGACTTTGTGTTTCTGAGCACACCCAGCAATTCACTCATCCGTTCATTGAGTTGCAGTATTTCGGTTTTTCGGCCAATACAGGTCACCCGATCTACACATATACTCTCCACCTTGAGTTGTTCGGCCTCTCTTTTATATTTCTATACGATTCCCTCGAATACTTTTTTCTCCTTCTCTCTCAATTATTGGGATCGCGACAAGGCTTCTTCCAGGTGGCAGGTTTTGAGTTTGAGTTCTTTTGCGTGCATGTCGAATTTCAAGGCTGCCTGGACCAATAGCTTCCCGAATTCTGCTCTGAGTTTTTCGTACTCTGCTGGTAACTCTCTGATGCAATGCATTTCCCTCCTGAGCAGCTGCAGCTCGGAAATGCATCCAGAAAACAGAATGGCTGGATGGGGGCGACAGGTTGACTCGGTCGAACTTTTGCCGAACTATTAATACATTTCCTCGATGATCTGGTCGTCGTCTTCGACAGTAGCTTCTGGGATGACAGCGGAGTCGTAATGAGAACATTTGTGAGTATCTGCTTTCATGATTTCTATTCTTTTGTATTGTATAATAATATAGATTTTTTCTTATGTTTTTTGTTTTGTCGAACAATTATATTTTCTCAAATGATTATTATGATTTTTTTTATTAATATTTATTTATTTTTGTGTGTGTAATTATGTTATTTATTTTGTATCCTCACTTTAATTTAATTTTTTTTTAAAATATATTGAGAAATTGAAAAATATATAGAGATATCATTTATATTTTGTAAAATTATATTGTTTCGAACAATTTAGAAGTCCTCTTGATTTTACTTTTAAAAATGTTAAATCAACATCAATCCTCCTCACATTAATTTGATTTAGAAACATAAATAATTACATTTTAGAATTGTCTTCCATATCGAAATATTATAAAGAACAGCAAACCGATAGTGAACTTATTTCCTTAGTTATTTTATATTTAGGGTTGACATTAATAAATAGCATATATTTTTTTTAAATATTATTGCATAATTGGTTTGCATATTTTAATTTGCGCCGAGTCCACTGGACATTACTTAAATAATATATACTTGCATAGTTTTTTTGCCACCTTATCAAAAACTCTAAATTCGAGTTTTCAACAACTACTCTTTCCTTTACTCAAGGCCCAGATCTTCCTCTATAATTACCTATTTGAGTCCTACAATATTTTTATTTTCCGCTGAGACTCCTACACGACCTAATCGAGTTGACATTTGTAGGTTTTTTCAACCTCTGCATTCAGGAAATTTTATTTTCTCAGTTTGCGGTTTTCCGACCTGACAAGCTTGAGGGTTTCAAGCAGATTTATAATCTATCTGCGGATTTCCCACTTATCCTCTCGCATGATGGAATCCACAATTTCCTCCTCTGTCTTCCCAGGGATCTTCCTGTTGGTAATTGGGTTGTTTGTATCTCGGCTCTGAGCGTTGTTTGTGGAGGTTTTCGGAGATGGAACGGAGGGTGGTTGGTAGATGGAAGGAGCCTCTCGTGTCTGATGTGAATCTACTGATTTGATGAATTGGAGATTTTTGCTATTATTCATTAAAATGAATAAGCAAACGCTATATATGTATATATATCTAGATATATCTATAGATTGAAAAAATATTTTCAATCTAATTATCAATAAATCACATGTTCTGAATTAAATACAAAAAATCACTTTAAAAAAAGGGATATTTCTGAATATATATATTTATATTAATAAGCATGCATCTATTTTTTTAAAACATATTCGTTAAAAATGCATTTCATTAAGATTATATAATACAAATATATAGACAAAAATAATAAAAAATTTTATTGATCAACTACTCTCGCCAATGTTTCTTAGATACAATCCAGTCAATGAGGCAGACAGCCAGTCGAAAAGGATACCGCTCGAACAGCAGACTAGGGACTCTGAGGTCAAAGCAGTCACTCGGCAGCTCAAACGCGAGCGATCAGAATTATTAAGAAATGCTCACTGGACAGGAAAAGATTCAGATCCCTTGATGGTTAAACAAACCTCCACGAGCCATTGTGATAAATGGTACGATCCCAATTACAAACCCATTCAGATTCGAAACAACCCACCCAACACCAATGTACCTTTTTAAGAATTATCTCACCGTTATATTTATTTGTTAATCCATAACTTTATTAGCCAATTACTGGAGGTAACGAATCAGGGCCAGAACCCAAAGTCAATAAATATTATGTAAACCCTGTAAATTTCAAGACATCGGTAAAGAGAACCGAGCTATCAGAAAGGAATAGTAATTTGTTCAACTCCAGCCAGACGGAAATAAGTTGGAAGACGTCGGTGAAAGCAGTCCCAAACAAAGTCGGCAAGGACCCAGAAGAACCGGAAAGAGCCCATAAGAGACTCACCGATTATAACAGTCGGTATAAGAGGAATCCCATAACTCTCGGGAAGTAAGAATAGGCAACCAAACACACTAAAGGATAGAACGGAGAAATTAAAGGAAGACCGAGGAACCCAATAACTGAAGGTGACGATCGGTCGCTGATGCAGAGAAAGGGCAAGGTTGATGGAAAATATCATGCACAGATAAGGCTGGGATGAATCGTATCGATGTCAATAGAATACTTAAACTAATGTAAGAGGAAGAAATTGCATGAAAATGAAAATGAATAATAATAATATCTATATGAAATATTTATTAATTACTTTACATAATATATTAATAAATAAATAAAAATAAGAAACAATGGATAGTGTAAAACTACTCAACGATTTTAATATCTTGATGAAATGCATTAAGGCAAGATAATAGATGCACTTGACTGTCCTCGACTATATTAAACGCTTGGTGACTACCAAGGACGAATTCAGCTTCTTCATCGACGAAGAGCTTCGTGCTCACCGGGCATTTCAGAAGGACCTCTGCTCCAAGGAGGCACTAATATTCGCAGACGAGGAGGACATCCGGGATAGGTGGATAGCATCTGACCCTCTGGCTGACGAATCATCCGATAATAAGTACATTTTGACTAATCGAGGTTGGTCTCCCGTTTATGCATGCGGATAATGTAGATTTGCCAGGCTTCACACGAGAAGCTGAAGCAACACTCGGAGGACTACGATGAACCCTATACTCATTTTAGTGCAGGACTGACCCAAGCCCTACGGAATGAGAAAGTCGAACTCCCTCGTCTGGTCGTCATCGTTTTCGCCTACTAGAGGGAAAAATACGTCAAAGATATTGAGGCAATGGGGAAGATGATTGACATGATCTAGAACGGGCAGAAGGAATTAATAGGAGTCATATTCTAGGAGAGAGAACAGCGCCGAGCCATCAAGAAGCAGGAGATTCTGGAGGAAGGGTCCAAACGAATCATCGAGAGGGAGATGAAGGCTAAAAAATAACAATAAAGAGCAGCCGAAAGGCTGAACAGGATGAGGCATGAAGCAAAATTGCAAGAAGCCCTGCGAAAGAAGCGAACAAAGTTCGCCTAAAAGATTTTTTTACAGCTCTACAGTGTAGCTGACTTATCAAAGGCTCAACTTCTAGAAGACATGGTTTTTACATGCCAAAACGATTAACAATTCAAGAGATTGTACGATCAAATGCTAGAGAGAAACCGATGGACAGATATCGAAATTAAGTAGTTCGCAGCTAAATAATAAATATTCAAAGAGAAAGTTAAAATTTTCAAGGAAAATATGTTGTTGTCAATTCCTCCCACTCGTCCTTCAGGCAACACATTGGGTCTTAAAAGTATGGCATCCCATGAAAGACCGACAGAACAAGGTGAGCGCTCAACTGATTTAGCCTTCACAAATTTTGTACAATACAGTTCTACTGATTGTTTGCTCGCACCTATAAAACTGGCCTCCAGATCTATAGCTCCCAGCCGCGCAGCTTTAGAGACTGATAAACCATAGATATTTAAGACCGAGTTTCCTGAAAAAAAGAAACTAACACTTGGACAACTCCTTAATCACCACCGCGCCAGCACTTATCTAGAAGACAATAGTATCCTCGAAAGGAATGTATATCGTCCGAAGATCGGAAGAGACAAGCTTCCTTTAATTCGACCGTTGGGAAATACTGGGAGTTATGAAACCCCAACTCATCCTTTGATTTTGAACGCAGCCCCTACACCAGATGACGACAGCACCCAACGTTACCAATCTGTGATCATAAACAGACGAAAACTTGATTAACAAAAACATAAAAACGGAGATTCCAAACTATAGCACAAACTATAGCAGAGACTAATGCAAGTTCCTCTTATACAATTGGATATGGCGAGTAAGTTCTAATTCCGGGTGAATGAGACTAACGTGACTCAAATAACAATTAAGGAAGGTAAGCCAAAGAAAGACCTACAAAATGCTGACATGTTCCACAACCGTAAGTTAAATCATCGCGATAACCCAGTTGTTGTTTATAAGAAGTCCAGTCTTTCATGAATATAATAATGTGAGAAATGATTTTTAATAAAACGATATATATTTTTTTTTAATGAAATTAATATATTCTATTCAGGAACCTACAAATATAAAATAAATCAGTTTTACTATCTTTCCTAATGAATAAGGCTGCTCTGACCATAACTTCGGTTTGTCCCGGCAGACAGAGTCTTTCCTTTGGCTTCTTTTTGTCTGATGACGCGGTTGATAGTATGACTTTGGTCCGCCTTCTGCTGGTAAAACTCTTGGACCTTCTTTTCCTGATTCAGCTCAATTTTGAGTCTTTCCTTTCTCATCCTTAGGTCGTATGCAAGTTTTGATGTCAGGTTTTCCCATTTGAACTTGGCCAAATATTTGATGTTCCACAAGTCTTCACTGTAAAAGCTTCCTTTTTTTTGCACCATCTTTTGACAATTTAGAGACATTGCTACCATCTTGGCTATTTTTTTCTCGGTGAACTCGACCCAGCCTTCCGTATACGAGACCCGCTTGTTCCCTCCAGTCTTGGCTCTGTGTTTTCGGATTGATTCGTCTTGAGGAACGAGGTAGATTCTTTAGATCCCGAAGTCTTTGAGTAACTTTCGGACGAATGCAGGTGTCATGTAAGGCGGAATCCGAGACAGATAGCAGACTCCTTTGTTCTTTTATGTTTGGCGGACCTACTTCATGTGTTACTCTGCTTCTTGCTGGCTGTTGTTCGGTTCCTACTCGATGACCAGCTCGTTATTCTCTCGTTACGACTACATTTCTTATTTCTAAGCTTACAGTAAGACTCCGCCTTGGATTGAGTCTTCATCCTCATCCAGTATTTAATCATCTTATTTTAATTATTTGGGGTTTATCTCCTTCATTTCAGTTTTATGTTTGTTTGTTGACAGACTACAATGAATTTAATATTATATAAAACTAACTATTATTATTAAAAAATTTCAACATTAATACCGTAAAAAAAATATAGAGATGCTCAATAATATAATCACTCAGAAATATGCATAATCACCCAACTAATTATCTTATTAAATGTATGTATTAAATCATACATAAAGATGATTGAAATACCTATTATAATAATATTTTTGAGAATATCCATCTTTTAATATTTTATTACCAAAATAATATCTTACAGAAGTAATGGAATACATTAAATACATAATTGCTGCTCTTCTGATCACTTCCACCCTGTCTGCCTTTGCTTATGACTTCTCGGGAGCATTCACAAACTTTTCTTGCATCAGAGACTCCGGACGAGATCTCTCAATTGTGCAGGGTTACGCTAGCATTGGACAAGTCGACACTGATGCCCCGAACAATATCAAACTGTCAAATCAGGCGGGTCTTTTGACTGACGTATACATGTTTCCCTGCAGGGGCAAGAACGCAACTTCGCAGGTCAACGAGATGATCGACTATCTTGATGCTGCGGCAGCCAGCTATTCTTCAGGATCCAAATACGATCTTCAATACGGAAACATTTGGCTGAATATCGAAACCAATCCCGCTCCTGGATGCACCTGGTCCACGAAGTCTGGAACCTAAAACTGTGTCTATTTAGGAGAGTTGGTAACCGCCATCACCAATAAGGGCAGGTCGGCTGGCATCGCCTCCAGTACCTACATGTGGACTAGCATTATGGGAGACAAGAACAACTGTCAAAATTTCACGACATTACCACTCTGGTATAGTCACTTCGACAGCGATGCGAGCTTTACTGACTGGACCAACTCGAAGTTCGGAGGATGGGAAACTCCGAGTCTTAAACAATACGAAGGAGATAGTGTGCAATGTGGAAAACAGATGGACCTCAGTTATTTCTGATATTTTATTATTGTTATTGATAGATAAATATATTAAATTTAATATGAATATGATTATTTAAAAAAAAAACCACAGGTCAATCAAATATTAGGAAAAAAAAAGTACAAAATAATTATATATTTATTTTAATCAACCGTTCTCGTTTTTGATTCGGCTAGAATTTAAACAACAGAATAGATAAATATCAGAGACAGCAGCATAGAAGTTCCAAGCAGCAACAAGCCCCAACTCCGACTGCTATTCCGGTTGCTAGTCCAGTATCTGGATTTACTTGATTGTAACCCTGCTGATATGGCTGTCCATTATAATATCCTCCTGGTTTTCCTGGATACTGTCCTGGTGGAGGGTATTGTCCTGGGGGAGGGTATTGGCCTGGAGGCGGGCCATACGGTTGTCCTGGGTAGGGTTGTCCTTGCCCTTGATAGAAAGCTGGATTGTTGTTGTTTTGGTATGGAGCAGGATAATTCATAATTGAAAGTAAATTGTTATGTTAATTTATTAATTATTAAATATTAATGGATGAAAACAAAAATACTGAGACTAAATTCATATTTTTTCCTTTAGAAATTTTAAATTAATTTTATTATATAATTACCGTTTTTAGATCTAGATATATATCTAAAGTATCTATTAACTTCTTTTATCTGACAGCTACTGGAACAATCTATATATAAAAGAGATTGAAAAAATTAATTTACATCTGAATAATGTCTTATAAATACCAATTCGATATTTAAAAAAAAATATAAAAATATAAAAATATAAGTATTTAATTATAAAACATGATAAACAATGTGTAATTATTTAAAAAATTATAATTAAGTGACTTAGGTCAAAAGTTATATATATATATTATTCTATTTTTTGACTCTTGTAAACATTTAAATTTAAATGTACGGCCGCATCCATTAGAAAAAATTAAAGGAACAAGATTTCTTGCTGAACTGCGAAGTCGTCAGAGACTAGCTCCAAAGTTCGATTGACCAAGAAGCTAGAAGAGTCAATGTCGATTCGGCTAAAAAAAGAGCAGTCATGCAAAGTATAAATCATTCATTTTACATACATTTTCCTCCCCATAAATTTTAATAAAAATAAAATAGGAATGGACTACGAGGGTTTTCGACAGATGGTCCTCGGGGCAAATCTCTTCACGATCAAATCCAAATAGTTGCTCAAATTCAGCGAAGGGTCGACTCTTGATAATAACAAATTCTAGAGGATTCTCAATAATTCCAGCTTAACCTTTAACGGGGTAAAGAATGCTTCCGAAGGGGAAGAGGTAGTTCGGCAGAACAAATAGGCACTCGAAAAGCTCCTGAATTAAAAAATGGTGAACGAGATGGTCTGCAAAAACTACACATAGTTTAAGAAGCACTTCGTCAAATACTACACCAAACCCCTCAGCGACGAGTCCGCCGAGAATCTGTATAGGCTGTTGAAAGACCAAAATAGCGATAGATTGAATAGAATAATAACTGCTGAGTTTGACCCAAGCTATTTTCTGAAGATCTGCGATGTATTCAGCTATATCTTGTAAAACCACATTATGCCTGAGAAAGCAGTAAACGATCTCATGTTTTGTTTCGCTTTTCTCTAAAGTAACAATTAATATCTTCAAAACATTAATACTTTTTCCTTATGATTATAAATAATATAGTTGTGGCTGATATTAGCAATGTGGATAAGTTCATCTTCAATCTGTTGACGAAAGGACAGAAGGGACGGGTCTCCAAACTTATTTAGCAGTTACAGGAGACAGCCAAATCAATAACTTCAGAAGAAAGCTGTCTATCTTTCGAAAGATGTTGTCAAAACTACGCGAAGCTGAACTCTAACTGATATTATCTATGGATTTCCTTTTTTTTAACATATGAGTAAACAATAGACTATTCCCGAAAGATTAAGAAATATACAAAATCTTTTAATATTATTGGAACAATAGTTGTTCATGTATTATCAAAGTAATTATATGCTATTATTGCAGGATAGGCGAGATGAGAAATCGGAGTTTTTCCTATCATTTTGATGTTTTCGAGGCTCCATTTTTTTTATTACTCTGGTTGTTTCGAACAGGATTATTGAGAATTCTCTTTTTGTAGTCGACCACATCACCTAATAGATGATAGTTATTGGCTTCTTATTCATCTGAGTCTCCTCCGTCTGCGTTGTCCTCGTCTAAAAACATTTCCTTCTCCATCCTTTCAGCTTGCTCGAGAGGGTCAATGAACTTTGCATTTTCCTTCCTAGTCTCGCCTCCCATCTTCCTCTGCCTCTAAATCAGACTTTTCGCGTAGTTGAGAGACTGCTCTTTTCGGTTGTTAAATATTTGTCTTTTTCGTTCCTGGATGCTTGATTCTTCTTCGTCACTTTCAACCTCAAATGTATCCTATTAAATTCATATTAAATAAAAAAAAAGCAGATCGTATTAATTTTTAATCTTATTTAGAGTTTACCTTTTGTAATTTGGATAATAGATGATTTGCTTCTTCGACTGCTAC
The DNA here is from genome assembly GCA_022606495.2 of Halesus radiatus. Taxonomy (NCBI): domain Eukaryota; kingdom Metazoa; phylum Arthropoda; class Insecta; order Trichoptera; family Limnephilidae; genus Halesus; species Halesus radiatus. The sequence goes on from JAHDVE020002805.1 coordinate 17,303, forward strand.
TTTTTTCCTTTCATTTAGATCGAATTTTAAAGCCCAGTTTCTGTCTCCTCCGATAATCAAGGATCCTATTTTCTTGAAGTTTTTTAGAGACCATACATGGCAACAACAATCGAACGAGCTACTAGCGAAGGCCTTGTATTGCCCCATCACTTCTATATGGGTGATTCCATCGGTGTGAGCCCTCTTGAGTTGGAAGAGAGTTTTAACCAACTTGGGAGTGAAATCTGAAATATCAACGCTAACTGAGTTTGAGGCCATGCCTGTTATAAAGCTTGGGGATTCAAGTTCCGACTGTACTTCCATAGTATCTTTCTATATAATAATTAAAAAAATGCATTTGATATTTGGATGAAAGTTATTGATGACTATCTTACTCTCTTTTTTGGTCTTTTCTTCTCTTCAAGTCTGCAATCGTCGAGGAGCCTGACTAATTCAGTCATGTCCCACCCCTCAATGTTTCCAAACTCATCGCCTAACAACAGTAGCTGGTTAAACTCGTCATATTCAATGGCAGTCACAGGATAAATTTCTTCCTTTTTTGTCAAGGACAAAGTCTTGTAATCTATGTTAAACAATAACCTATTCTTAAATTTGCTTTCCCCGACCGAAAAGAATGACAGTTTTCCGTTAGCATCGCATGCGACCAGACAATTATGGGACCCCAAAAAAACTAATTTCTTCATCTCCGTATCACCTATCCTTGGCAAAATTTCTTGTCGATAACTGACCAAGTTGGTTATTATGACATTGCCATCGTCCGAAGCGCTTGCCAACATTTCTGACCCCTCTTTGATAACCACTGAATTGCAACTGTCTTTATGTTGTTTCATAACATATCGGCAGGAAGATTGAGCATCTTCAGGAGTATCCTCATCGTGGATGAACACTTCTGTATCTTTGGAGATGCTTATGAGCCGTCGCTGATCCTGTCCTCGCTCATCATCAAGCTCAGAAATATCTGCTGTCCAGTGACAAAGGCCAGTAATCATTGAATTGTGCGATTGGAAGGACTTCATTCTGGCCCCATTTTTTATATTCACTGTAAATATACTGCCATCCACGTCTCCAACGAACAGCTTCCTCGCCCGAGAGTCTAATACCGCAGTTGTGAGCTCAGCAGGGGATAGCCCGCGATAAACACTTTGGAGCCTGCCTTATTTGGCGCACCAAATCTTCAGACAATCGGCATGTAGAGTCACAAACACTAGTAAGATTTCATTAAAAATTATGCGTACACATATTTTTTAGTCAGTGAGAAGCTGATCTTTGGGCTCATCGTACTCGTAATAAAACATTTTTTTACTGGCACAAATTATCCTCTTTTTCATCTGCTGTCCTGGGGTCGTAGAATAGGTTAGACAAAAAGAATTCACCTCTTATACTGGCACATTGAAAGTCTGCATGCAGAGAAAGTTTCTAACATCCCAGATCTTGACCATACCCGCAATATCTGCTGTGACGATTTGGGGCGATTCAGGGAGACACTTTACACCAACCAGAGGATGGTTGTGGCCTCGTAGCAAAAAAATCTTCTCTTTTACATAAGTGTTCCATACGAAGGCCTCGTGATCAAGGCCTGCCGAAAGCACACATTGATTCATCTGACTCCATTCGCACCAATCAAGCGAATATACTCCTTTGTCATGGCCCCTCAACTCCTTTTTTGGCAAGTGCGTCACACTATCCCAAAGGCAGATATTTCCATCATAACCTGCAGTAACTAACGTTTGTTGGGAATCAATTGGTAGAATGTCACCAATCGGACTTGAATGTCCATACTGTTGGCTGTCATTTTTGAAGAAGGGATTCCATCCAGACATGGTTCCCTTTTCTTTTAAAGTAGAGGCATCATAGATATGGATGATGGAGTCTGAACCTCCAGTGTACAATAGTTGTGTGTGTGCGCTCTTCCAATCCGCGTACCTGACGCACAATTGAATCTCCGGCACAGAAACAATTTGCTTGAGGGTGAAAGAAGAGGCATCCCAGAAGTTAATGGTTAGATCATTGGAACTTGTAGCAATTAGATTCTGCGTGGCGAGGTGCTCGATGGTCAAAATACTTCCTTGGTGAGCATTTACTTCATAGAGCAAACTGGCATTGTTAACCGAGTATACTTTGAATCTGGAACTGTCTTTTTCTACAGAAAATAGATATTTGAGTTTCTCGAAGTAATACACGCTCTCGATTGCGTTGTCATGTTTCTCTTTATCTACCATCGTCTCACTGGGGTAGTAGCTTTTGATGAGGTTTTTGAAGCTGCGATCGTTTCGCAATAGGCCTAACTCGATGATATGGTTTGAAAACTCGTCCCACTCCATAGTGCCGTCTCCGTTTACGTCTATTTCTTTGAAGAGTTCGATGAGGGCGAGAGTGATTTTGAGATGCTATTCTTTATTAGATTTATTATAGTCGAGGTGTTCCAACATGACCTTTAGAAACTCCTCGATCGTGAGTCCCTTTTCCTTTTCCTGGAAGTTTTTCTCGATGACAGCCATCTTCTTTTTATGGAGCATTTGCATGATGTCTGTCTCAGTGATCTAATTGCTTTCTTAGTCAGCTGGCTGTTGATCCTGTTTCATTTTTTTCTACGAAATCGATTTAAATTTATAAATCTATAGACTTATATATGTCTTATTAGTTAATTAAAATAAATTAAAAAAAAAATGTTAGTTATGTTCTTTTGGAATCACTTTAATCGATGTTAAAGCTTTATCTAACCATTTGATTGTGATTCTTAGTTTCCTTAAAAGTATCTGCCAATTTTGTTATTTTTAAACAATAATTTTCTATCATTTTGACAAGGTTCGACTCAGACACTTCATCCAGAGACAAATCTTAAAAATGCTTACCCAAATATATTAAACAATTGGTTTAATTTAATGGGGGTGGGTTTAAATAAGTAAGTTTGAAAAACAACAGAAAATATATAATGACTAAGATTACAATTTTATGCATTTTAATAAAATTCTTTGATACCGATCTAGCGGTGATTTTTATTTATTTATCATAGTATTTTTATTCTCTCCTTTATCTATTTGAAGCAAACCACTGAGCTAAGCAAAATAGTGATGGCCTTAAATAACAATGATTAAGCTGACAGTTTTTTCGATATCCAGCACATAACCTCGAGCGAAATCCATTCACTTTCAAATTGGGCGAAGGGTAAAACCCTCGACCTAAATCTAATGGTGACCAAGGTTTTTGATAGAAAGCTCAAGGCCATGAGATAGCTACCGACGAAGGAGCTTGTTCTTGAACAGTGTCAATCTCTCTTAATAAACAAAACTGTAGACTATATGAATCTGATCAACCAGTTGGAATCGAAACACCTTCAATCTCTACAAAAACTGAATGACATCATTGATAACAAAGAGTTTATTTTATTCTAGAGGGAAAAATAACTTCGATAGCTGGATCATAAACTCACTAAAAACTAGGAAGCAACAGCACAAGTCACTATCCAAGTAACCCTGCTAAAAGAGGAAGCCACAAAAAAGGAGATTCATTTGACCAAATCTATCTAGAAACAGAATTCCGATTTTATTAGAAAAACCAACAAACTCCAGGAAGAGATCAGCCAATAACGAATTGAGTTCGAGGACGTCAAAAGAAGCCTCTTCTCGAAAATCGAAACAGCGAACAAAGCCTTGGAGCTGGCCAAACTGGAACAAAGTAATATAATGTTAGCACAAGGCGAATTAATCGAACAACTGAAAAAATAATATGCCCAATAAGCTGAACGGCTAATAAAAATCCAGAAGAACAAAGCCAATGAGTTCAAGTTGAATCTCAACAAAGCGGAAAAATAGATCAAATAACTCAAATTCTAAGTCACGAAACTGTAGAAAGAAGTGGAACGACAGAAATTGCCCAAACCACAACTAGAAATATGTGTCAACATCGATATCACCATTCAAAGCAAAACAAAAAAAGACGCGTAAACGCAGTGCGATTCAAAACCTCCGCCCATATCTAAAGTCCCTAAAAAGTCTGAACCCGCCAAATAAAAACCAAAGAGTCAGCCGAAACCCATTTTGCTTCCCAAAACCTAAATTGTTTATCAAGTTTACCAACCAGAGATTTAATAAGATGAATAAGTAGATATTTAATCGATAGTCAATGCAGCAAACGATAGATTGAGAATCGAACTCACGAAACAGCACCAACTTCGAATCTAACAACTTCAATTATCCTTTAAAAGGTAGCTGGAACAACTTTTTAAAGAGGTGAAATCAGCGATTGCTGAATTCGGGCGTATGAACCAAACAAAACTCGATTGGGCTTAATAGAAATATTCTCAAATTTAGCAGATCCTCGAGAACAGGCCTGCTCGAACTTAGGACATTGAATACATCAAATATCTGATTGAGTAAAATTTGACTTTAATGGAGTTATGCGACGAGACCAATAGCAAGTGTCAATCTGCTTATGCTGCTCTACAAATACAACATCAAGCCAACAATCAGAGCGTACAGCATACATCCTAATCAAATAACCATAGCAACGTAATTCAGAATGAGAAACTACCCAGTTACTTATAGTAAAGTGTATCTCGAATCGTAGCGTCGAATGGTGAATCAAAGTTGCCAAGTTTTAAGAAACTGATAAGCAGCACAAGTATCTTTTTTTTGTCTTAAATTATCTAATTGTTTTTCTTCCATAATATCTTTAGTGAATAGGTTCTTCCAACTCGCAGATCAAGTACAAAAGAAATCGAAATGTTCTAAACTACACTCTTAATCTCACTACTCAGAATTCTCGAAGCCAACGCCCAGAGGTCTAGTAAATATTAATCAACGATGTATGTAAGCGAGTATTGGCTTAGAGTGCATCTCCGCTTCCGCGTCGACGATTGAAAACGAGTGTCTAACTGAGTAAAAAAACCGTAGCCATGTTTAAAAATTCATCTTGAATATTCATATAGTTCTGTCTTTTTTATAATTAATATATTATTTTATTTATATTTTAAATAATATATATTTATTATTTTTTACTTCCTACCCATAAATAAATTCTTTTGTACGAGTCTAATTCTTTGATTTTCAAAATCTAAATGTTTCTGGTTATTTTTTTTTGATATTCCATATCGACAATACAAACTATCTAAATAAATATGAGTTTATATCTAAGTGAATCTTTTAGTAATCTTTGAAAAAATAGGTTGATTTAAATGACTCTCTTCTAAGTGGCACATCCTCGTTAGGGTTTATTTTTGCCAAAATGTGTGTTTTTTAAACAAAAATGTGATTGATTGAGTTTATTGAAATGATTGAATTGATTTATCTTTTTTAAAAAGTGATAGCCTTGTTAAAGAGTAATAGACGAGTAGAATTTGGGTATATTTACATTTTTGTCACTTTAAATTTATATATAAATAAGGTTGGGTAAGGTTTTAAAATGATATTTTTTTAAGACTTAATTAACAATTTTAGTTATTTCAAATAATTTTATCACAATAAAGCTACCAGCATATAGATACTCAAATCATTTATTTATTAACCGGGATATATGTGTTGTGATTTATTATGAATGATGATCAGAATTGTATAATTGCTCAATTGAAGTATCGAAATACCTCAAGCATCCCATAATTTATTATCGAGATGATGTTTTCAAAATTATAATGTGCCAGTTTTTTTCTATATTGCAGTATTTTTTATAATTGACATTGAGTCAGAATGGGAAATCTAATTGATAATCATATAAACTCGATATTTAAAAAATTCATTTAGAATTGATCCGATTAAATCGAAACCTTACCAAAAATAACGTAACATTTACAATAGTTAACTGCTAAATTTAGATATAAAATAGAGGAATCACATTATTTACAAACAAGAATGCTCTCTAAAGGCGAGCAATGATATCGAGTTAATGTATATGTATAGACTGCTTCTGAGACACCCAATATAGATTGGTTGCAAAAGATTGTGGCTGATCGATAAGTCAAAATGGTCAATATCAAGTTAATTAACTGTGTGTAGTATTAATTTTTGCAAGAGAACCATTGATTTATGAAAGTTATTTCATATACTTTAATAAAAAACAAACAGATACTGGATTGCAAATAAACAATAAACAATTGTATTATATATCCTATTAATATTTATTAAGTATTAAATTCAATCAGGAAGGCTTAGTTTAAATTGTATTATATCTTTATTGATATATAGTTTTTAAGCCTCTCATATTATCTAGCAATACTATTAATTGTTGTTATGCTATATTATTTAATTTGTTCTAAATGATACATTTACAATATTATATTTTACATTAATTGAATTTTCAGAAAATATGACAAATTCTATCGTTTTATAAATATACAATAATGCATATTTTTATTCTATATTTTTCCTGATAAACATAATTTGCTAAATCTTTCATCTAATTAATAAAATTGCTATGACGGTCTTTTGTAATTTGATATTTTAATTTATTAGCAAATTTTACATTTATTTAAAACAAACATTTATATCTTTTAAAAAAAATATATAGATTAACAAAAATATGTCTGATTAGTTAACACAACATTAGCACCAAGGACCCTTAGTTATATTCTTTATTTTCCTCGGACTTCTGCTAGGTGGAGGCCTCCGCTAGATCAATAAGAAGACCAAGTTCCCTTACACTCCACTGCTAATGATGAGCGGCCTCCTACTGGGATATTTTAAAAACCATCTGGGAATTGTGGGAGAGTCCACTTCAATCATTTAAAAACTGAATCCCCATATGATTCTGCTCATCTTCATTCCTGTCCTCGTCTTCGAATCAGGTAACTAGAATCTTGCAGGCCACAATATGTCTTTCACACAATAACATTCATTATTTACTAAACATGCTTAGGATTCAACTGTGATTGGTTCGTTTTCAGAAAATCTATAGTTAATATAATCATCCTCGCAGGTCCTGGAGTGCTTTGGGGTGCTATTCTCGTAGGAGCCTGTTTCAAACTCTTGCTTGGCTACTCGGACGAAGACCTCACATGGTATCAAGCCCTGGTTATCGGCTCTGTGCTTGGCTCCACCGATACCATAGCTGTGGTCGCTCTGCTAAAATAGCTGGGAGCCAGTGTCAGATTCAACACTTTGATTGAAGGAGAGTCTCTTCTCAACGATGGCACTGCCATGGTATTTTTTATGCTATTCATGCAGCTTGCCAAAGGGTAGTCGACTTCTGGCGTACAGGTTTTCTAAAATTTCATGAGAATTGCAATTGGTGGTCCCTTACTCGGTCTATTCGTGGGATTTTTGTCGAGTATGTGGATAAAGAGAGTCATCAGAGACGATGTTTTGACAGCGAACATCACCTTCGTATCTTGCTATTTATGTTTCTATGTCGCAGAGTTCACCTGGCTGAAGGTTTCTGGAATCTTGAGTATCGTGGTCTTTGGCCTCTATATGTCAGCTGTCGGAAAGACCAAAATCTATCCATAATCGGAGCATAGCCTTCACGCAATTTGGAGCTACATTACTTATGCCTGCGAAACTCTGATATTCTTGCTGACTGGCATTATCATAGGGGTTTAGATGATAGATGAGAGTACTATAACTGCTTCCGACTGGGTGAAGATGTTTTTTTTCTGGTTTCTCATGCAAGCAATGCGCTTTGTGATGGTCTTAACCTTTTACCCTGCACTTATGTACTTTGGCTACGGGCTATCAAAAAAAGAATTCATTGTTCTCGTCTACGGGGGTATGAGAGGATCATTTGGTTTGTGCCTTGCTCTTATGATCAGTGTCGATTAACAATTGCCTAACCGCTTCAGACAACTAACCGTTTTCTTTATGTCAGGCATGGCAGTCCTCACTATTCTCGTCAATGGTCTTACTTGCAGTAAAGTCGTAAACTATGTACAGATGATCGTCGCACCACCCATTAAAGACAGGCTTCTTTCAAGTTGTTTGAGAAAAATAACAAACTCGAATCGAGACAAGATGGCAGAACTCAAAACGAACAGGTTTTTAATGGCTGCCGAATGGAAAAAAGTGGAGTCTTTAACAGTACTGGATGACGTGAAAGAAAAACTCTTGTCCTAATCGAGACGGAAGTAAGAGATGGCCACAAGAGGTTAGACATATGTTGGGATCAACAAGAACGAGGCTCTCGAATAAACCAGGTTCAGAATGGTGAGATATCTCAAAGGATTAGTTTGGGAACAGTTCGAAAGCGGATAAATAGGAGAATAAGGAGCAACTGTTTTGTCCTAATCTTGCGATATTCTCCTAGACCAGACTTCTGAGCGAATCAATCTCTGGACAGTCCTTAGCAAAAATTTCTACTTCAAAGATATAAACATATGGCTTCGCTTGAAAGACTATCCCCTCATCGGCGATATCGCCAAGAGTGTCATCCTCAACCGAGTCTACTTTGCCTACGATGCCAGTTCGAGTCTGGTCACTTTATGTGAAGAAGCGATGCAATAATTCGACCAGTACTTCTTACTGCGAAAATAGTATCTAAATATTGTTTTCGAGGAAATTGAGGAAAACATTTCTTTGGCAGAATCTTATCTGTGTGATTTAGAGAGCACGCATCAATCATTGATCGTTTCTATCCACACACAAAAAGCCGCTCTCAACCTTCTCGCCAGCGAGAAACTCGAGCTGAAGGGTATGCGTGGAGAAGGATTCATCGATGACAGTCAATACAAAGAAATCAGAAAGGTTATTGACCGACAATTTGTTGGACTTCAGAACGTTGATTTTGGAAGAGAAGCAATCACTTACCATGAAATGCTTTTTGAGTGTCCGATGTTCGCAGAACTCTCCCACGAAGAACTCAAGTTACTTCGGCTCAACTCGATTTAGAAGAACTATCCATCAAACACTATAGTCCTCCAAAGCGACCAAACAATGACTCATGTATTTGTGGTCATGTCCGGCATAGTTAAATAGAATTACGCACGATTTAAATCATCAAAAGGAGTGACTAGTTTACTGACTCCCTACAGCATTGCTTCCGGAGATATTTCCTTGTGTCAAATCAAGACTTAATCTCCTGTTAAACTACTAACAATCAAAATGTAAATTTTTAAGGAACTGATGGCGAAGAGTCATGGTTTGGACGCTCGTGTTTACCGGGCGGCGTTCGCTACAGCGGTCAAGTTGGACTATCAGAATCGGCTTGGACAGCAATCTGAACATAGGTTGAGGGCTTTGGCAGAGAAGTCGGAAGTTCGAAGGCTTGAGCCAGGAGAGTGCTTAAATTTATAATTCGGAGGCTACCTACTAAAAGGGAAGGTGAACGACAAGAGAGGACAGACTGTTGCTCGACGGGACTATCGCTAGTAGCCCAAGAGTTTCCTTGACTAGAATTCATCGATATTAGTCGAAAAACTAAGCTTAGTACTTATATTTAAAAGCAATGTGTTGGAAAAATCCAATAATATTGGGCATGTGTCGATGCTCATTCACGATGATACTTGAAACATTTACATTATATCTTTCAAATTGTATTTATTTATTCTCATAAATAAAAATAATATATTTACTCGAACAATAAAAGTATTTCTTTTTTTTAAAGAATAAAAATGGAATAAATAAATCAAAAAGAGCTGTATAGATATTAAATGTTTAGCTATGATGATTAAAAAATTAAAAAGAAATATATTAAAAATTGATTGTAATGAATAACATTGAAGATTTCTATATACATGACATATTTCGTTTGTGATTAAAACTCTTTTTTAATTTCTACTACAGTTCAAGCCCAATCTAGTGACGTCATAAATAGACAGATTTTCCTCGAACAATATCTCATAATTGATTAAAAAAAAAATCTTTAAAATAGACAATTAATAATAACAGCATCGCAATAAAAAATAGAAACATATAATACACATTAATAGTTTTAATATCGAGGTATTTTACTTCTCTTATTAATTATTAATTTAAATAATAAAAAAATGAATATTTAAGGGGGAAAATAACAAATAATCAAGTTAAAATGGGGCTTTTGGTTTATTAATAAAAGATCATGACAATCTAAATATAGAAACGAAAAGTCAAACCCCATCAATTTCTCTCGCCTCTGATCCTACGGGCGAGGTGTAAGTCTTTAGTCATAATTGTCACTCTCTTGGCGTGGATGGCGCAAAGGTTAGTGTCCTCAAACAGACCCACGAGGTAAGCCTCGGCAGCCTCCTGAAGAGCAAGCACAGCCTGGCTTTGGAATCGGATGTCCTGCTTGAACTCTGTGGCGATTTCTCGCACGAATCTTTGGAAAGGAAGTTTTCGAATCAACAAATCGGTCTAAAAAAATAATGAACGGAAAAAACAGTAAATATTATTGTATCGTTGGGGGGGTGGTTTTTATTTTATAGAACAATAGATCAATATATAATTAAACAAAAATATAAGTAAAAAATAATGTATATATAATATTTAATGAGGCCTAAATGACACACCAAAATACAGTGATGCCAACCAAACTTAAATACACTCCCAACTTCGATGTTTTCAGGGAAGGAGAGTTTGTTCAGTGATTAAAGCGATATTAAATGATTGAAGGGGTGTTTTTAAAAAAAGTATCTTACATTCTTTTGATACTTCCTAATCTCTCGAAGAGCGACAGTTCCAGGTCTGAACTTGTGGGGCTTCTTCATTCCGGAAGGGAGGGGAGCAGTTTTCCTGGCGATCTTTTGAGCAACCAATTGTTTTCTCGGAACCTTTTGAGCGGTAGATTTTCTTGCAGTCTGTTTAGTTCTTGCCATTTTTTAAAAAAGAGTATTTTTCTCTAAAAAAATGAATGTTTGGAAAAAATATTTATTAAATAAATGATTATAAAAAAAGTGTAGGGAGGACGGGTGGCTATAATCGCTAAGAAAATACAATATTGAATAAATGTTGTCATAGTTCACATATAATAATGAATATATTTTTTGTTATTTTAAATTAAGAATATTTCTTTAAGCTTTATTATTTAATTAAAAAAAATATGTGAATCATTAAGACTAAACTTTAGGGTTTAGGATGATAATATTTAATAACAAATAATAATAATGAATTGGGGGTTGTTTTCGAGCTACTAAATAATTAATACTTTTTGTCATTATAAAAGTTTGAATAGAAGTAAAAAACATAAGTTTAGTTAAATTACTTAAAAAAGTAACATTTTCCAATAATAATACTTTTATAAAAAATAGTGTTTCCATGTATATATATTTTATGAATATATATAGTGGAAATATATTTAATGCATATTCCTTCTATCCTAATCTGTACGCCAACTATATTAGGTAAATATTTTTTATCAACGGTGTTTCAACTCACTTACCTTTTATTTGGTTTAACAGATTTTTCATAATCCAAAGTTATTTTTTTAGTTGCAATCTTTTTTAAAAAAGCTCTAGTTTGTTTAAAAAAGACACTAAATATTATCGGACTATATTGAAATATATATATTTTTTTGAATGTCGATTTTCGAGTTGTGGAAAATCCAAATAAATTATTGTTTGTATTATTTAAAAAAAACTAAGGACACTCGAAAATATATATATACAAATAACATATTTTTTTTAATCGATAATTCTCTGCTAATTAGAATATAAGATATCTATTATTTGATATTCGATTTAAGAATTAAATACAAATATTATTTTGTACTGGAAAAAAAACGAATCATATAAAATTATATATATTCTTTTATATATATTTAACTTCATAATGGAAAAGTTGTCAATAAATTGTTAAATATTGATCCTATTAAGCAAATCGAATTATAAATAGAACAAAGAATATATATCAAATATTAACCTACAAATACCAAGTATTCTGGATTTTTTAAAATTCAATAACATGGATTAGTCCTATTGGAAATTGCAAGAATGACTTACTTTTCTAATAAAACCAAATATTGAAGAAAATACCACAATCCTACTGAGGACAGGTTTGAGAAGAGTTATCAGAAATGTGTTTCCACCAAGTTTAATATGTTTCATTATTGTGCATCTATACTTCATAAAAAAAATAGAATAAATACTCTTTTTTCTCAATACGATATGTCAAGCAAAAAATATCCGCATAGGAACTAACAACAAAAGCTAAATGAATAAAAATATATATAACACGACTCATTAATAAAACAACAAAGTACAAAATATATATATTTTTCAGTCAGATTTTTAGATTCAGGTATTTGAAGTTGAAGTGGGATGTAGATTTTTTGATCACCGACCCATTGCTTGTCCCTTTAGTTTTACTTAAATTCCTAGTTTAGGTATCTCTGGGGGAAAACACAGAGCACTTGCCTTCCTTATTGACGCTATTGTTTCGACTGTTTATAAATGGTTCTGAAGCGGGAAACGGGGTCCGATTGGCTGTCTTTTGCGGTTATTCGTGCTCGTGGGTCGACTATAACCCATTGTCTAAAATAATCTTTTCGTCAGAACCTTCGTCTCCACGAAGATTAGAGTGGCTCATATTTCTCCCGAGGTACTGACTCATATGGCCTTCTTATTTTCCTCGTTGCAGCTGCTTTCCTAAATATTTCACGTTTTTCTTCTTCAATGTATCTTTAAAACCATCCAGTTCCGAGTGGAAAGGGGCGTGGCTGAATCCACTTCTCCCGAAAGCATATACCGAATTGCTGTAAGAAGCATTTGAGTTGTTCTGGTCTTGGGGTTTCTGTCTCTCCTACCAAAAGGATTATGGGTCATTGACCTTCGACATTTTTATTGCATGTGCAGGTGAATGATGATTGCCGTCAATATGTTAGCTATAAGGGTATTTTGACTTTGGGGATTTCGGCTTGCTTGCATTGCGTTTCTCAGCCTCCGAATCGCCATCAGTCCGTCTGTAGTTGTTGGAGGCAGCAGTCGTATCCTTACTCATTATGTGAGTCTCCCCGGCCGCCCCGTCCATCTTTTTGATTATAGAGGCCGTCCTCAACTTTTTTTCCAATCTTTCAACCTCCGTCTTCAGCCTGGCAACTTCGGCCTTAGTCTCTTCCAAGCTCAACGAGGCTTTGTTGTGCTTATCTGCAAGTCGCTTGATCTCCTGTTCATGGACTATTTTGAGGACGTAATCTTTCTCCAACTCCTCCATCCTAGTTTCTATTAGTTTTTTGACCTCCAACTCAACGTTCCTCGGAGTGCTGCTATTATTCTTGCCGCGCTTTTCTGAACAGCCGAGGCCGGTTTTGTTATGGTCCCCAGCGAGATTGAGATTCCATTTTTCCGAGAATTGGAACTATTGCTTCATTTCAGCCAGCTCCAGTTCCTGCTGTCTGCGCATGGCCAGAATGGATTCCATCCCTGATTTCTCTGCGTGGTCCAGCTCGTGAAGTAGTTTCTGGATAAACCTCTCTCGCTCGTCCTTCATGTTGCGAATGAGGATGGACTCAATGGATTTTAATAGAGCCGGAGATTTGTGGTCTAACTCTGTGAGCTGTTCAAGCGTAGACATAAACATTTTAGCAAGCTCTTAAAATCTGAAGACAGCCAAATATATGAGATGATAGAATAATGAAATTAGAAATGGATATTATGTCAAGATGTGATACCTTTCGTCATAGAAATTCATTGAATAATGCGTGATTTATATTAATCTATATATGTATTATTTGTAAATTGTATTGGATATTGATAATTTGGACTTTATTTTTTTTAGAATAATTTTATTTTGTTAATTAGATAATAGGTAAGTTATCAAAATACATGCATTAATTGTTTTGGATTAGCAAAAAAAACTACAGGATTAACATCTATATAAATATTTCTAGGCTTCTATTTTTTGAACTTTAATTAATAAATTCATCATTTTAATTATGTTTTTTTTAAAAACCTATAATAAATGCTCTAGAAATATTCGCGAATTGCTTAGATTTACAAATATATCTGCAGGCTTGTTCTCAATAATTACTAAGCCAATAACACAGGCCATAAACACATTACTCCTAACGTGCGTCAGTCAAAAAATATGTATTATAATATAATAAACTCAAGTAGCGTACGTACATCAACATTCAAAAAAATATAATAATAATCTAATCTTCCTTGATATACTTTGTTTTTACCTACTCTTAAATATCATTTACTGACATGCAATCAAGGTTACGGCTATTTCTATTTTATCTTTCCACCCCCCGATTTGTTTATTTTTGACTTGTTGTATTCTCTTTGAGGCTTATAAGTTTCAGGATCTTCGATCGCATCGATGTAAATCTGCAGACATCTGTTCGCCTCCGAACAATGATGATTCTTCAGTTTCTTCATTGTTTGGGCTCGCAGAGATCCATTTTCAATTTCTCTTTTCCAAACTTTGGACCAATAGCTGTCCATCAAAATCGGCCTGATAGACTATCTCGAAAATACTCCTTTTTTAAGCCGGAAAAATCTGTATGCTTTTTGCCCTGGATCCATGCCTGAAACTTTAGATTCCGGCCGTTTGTCCTCTTCAGGGAGTGATTCGTAGATAACTTTAAGTATTGACCAGAAATCGCGATCGACATTTTTATTTTCTTGAGATTTGATGCTGATGGTGGTGGTGTTTTCAGATATTTATGATGGCGGGTCGATCCCTTAATAAATTCCTCTTTCCAGCTCTAACGCCCCATCCTGATTTTGTTCAAAATCGATGTACTTTACGTTTTCATGAGGGGGTGCGTCGATTTCATGGGAGTTGGTATCGTAATTAATTTTTTCTGGCTCTGCAAACATATCAACAGCCTCAGCCTCGTTCGTGCTCAAGTCCGAATCATTAGTATTTTTCGATTATTTTTATGGGAAAGCAGTCTCCCCTGTCCAATTATTTTCGTAGGCTGGAAAAAATAAAAGTGAGTTAAAATCAGTAAAGTATAAAAAAAGTAATGAAACTAAAAAAAAGAATGATATTTTTATTTTAATGACGTTATTTTTTTTGAGAAGCAATGTTAACTTAGTAGTATACAATCACCCATCCGCATAAAATAATAGTAAAAGCAATACATTAAGGAGGCATTGTATCGATGAACTGAGGAAAGTCATATTCTTCAGGAATGTCTAGATAGGGGCAGAGTTATCCCCAATAACTACTGAGTTAGTTTTA
>JAHDVE020002806.1:0-25024 GCA_022606495.2 Halesus radiatus
CCTAGTGAAAATAAAAGAAAAAGGGGAGTTTCTGCTCCTTCAAAATGTGCGGAAATGAAATAATAGGGACAACAACGACAAGTGGAGATCTGGGGACCGATTCCGGTTCTTTTAAAGATAGGACATTGTCTTTATCATTAGGTTTAAAGACATTTTGCTTAAATGCGGTTCCGATTCCATATTAATGACAATACATTTTCAAAAGAATTTATGGTTTAATTATGACAGGATTAGTAAAAATAAAAGTTACTTAGTTAAAAGGTACTTTACAAACATCGTAATTTCGTTAATTCGATTAATTTAATAGCATTATTATGCGACAAATAACCCAATAATAATGTTTAAAGTAGTATTTATTTTGTTAAAACTACGCTAATATCGATATTTTTAAAGAATGTCATTCGCTAAATGACAGCTGTTTTCCCAGAGAACAAGAACCGCAGTTAAGCAAAAAGTGTTTAAGCCAAAAGATATGTGAAGATAATGTCTTATTCGTAAAAATAACCGGAATCGGGCCCCTTGTGATTGTTCCCTGCATAGACAATATTGAAAGGGATACATTTTTGCATCCAACTTTGACCAAAATCATGTTCGCCAACTTTTTGCTGCAGTCAGAAGGACGATTATAGAATATTAAAAAAAAAAATAATGTAAATCAAATTTAATAATGTTATTATTAAGTTCTGCAAGTATTTTTAGTTGTTATTATTGTGACAGCAGTTTCGGCGTTCAAGGCCATTTTCAAACTGTGGTTAATCCACATTGCGACGACTTATTTATATGATTTAATTTACCCCCACTCCTTTAAAATTTGGATGGATGGGTAATGATTATAGAATAACTAGTCTAGTGACCAGCGGCACGCAGTCCATAAAAGCTGAAAAGCCGTGCCTACCCCGAGAAAATGTAAGAAATTATAGAAAAGGACGACGAATTTCTAATGAAAATGTATTTTTCTGATGAGTTTAATAAGAAATTTGTACACCTATTTATTTAGTTGGTCATAACAATCAGTTGAGGACGATTTGTAAATAAGTTTACAAATATTCAATGTGCAATCCATACCTTGAAACTTGAAAAACTACGCGCCTACCTTTGGTCATAGAGCGATGCACGCCACTGCTATCTTGTTTTTTGCTTATTGCAATAATATATTGTTACTCCAAGGTTTTTTAACACTCGCATGCGTTTGATGGAAACGACGTTGCAATCTGCAAATAGTACCAGTAAAAATATGCAACTTTATTGGATGACCTCTAGTTAGAGTTAAGGGACGCTTAGATGGTTTGGGCATGTAGAGCGAATGAATGAAGAAAGGAGTGTAAGGAGAATATATGACGCGAATGGGAATGGAAGAAGAAGCCGGGGACGTCCAAGGAAGACGTGGAACGATCAAGTGAATGAAATGCTTGAGTCGGGCCATGTCAGAAGTCGGAATAACAGAAGAGAATGTATGAGACGTTCTATGAATGTGAATGAAGCAAGTGTATGCCAAGATCGAGTTGTTTGGCGGTCCGTCCTCTCTGCCTACCCCTGCGGGGAAACGGCGTGATGGTTAGTTAGTTAGCCAAAATAAATTAATATTCGTGTTTTGGTGAGTTTTTAACAATTTTGGTATATTATTTTTAAAAAAAGCCCTGTCGTCTTTGGCATAACTGAATCTAATATTTAGAATTAGAGGGTTAGAAAGAAGATTTAGAAAAAATATTCTTTGTATTGCCATGTTTTCTAGTATTTTCGGTGCAATAAAGACTCAAATTGTGTACCTATTTAGACGTAAAGATATAAATTTATTATAGTTTAAACATCACGTTCATTGTGAGAGAAATGCATTTAAACCAATTCTTACGAACGAATAAAGCGAAGAAAGTAAATCAGTCGAAATATTTAACGGTAAATAACCTGAATTGAACTGATTATGTTTTGCTGGTAGCATTCATGTTGTTAAATAATACAACGTTATAAATCCGTTCGGAGGATAACTTACAATAATATATTAACATTCAAAGCGGCGGAACCATAATATAAACAACATAATAAAAGCGGATCAAATAATTAAACATTTAAATAAAACATAAACCAAAAGTATGCCAAACTTCAAAAACATTTCAAATGAGCATGCGTGGGGGTACAGATTCTGAGATTTGTCAAAAACTTTTGATACAATATCAACAAACTTTGTAATATTTTACATTATAATTTTATGCATTTATTCTATGTATAAAATAATAAGAAACATGATTATAATTTCTACCAACCTTATTCAGAATCCACATAAACGAATCACAACCAACTTTTGATTCAAAACTCAAATTTGAATTAAACAAATCGTTGTTGTAAGTTGAAACAAACACACTACTTTCTTTCACTGTTTTTTTAAGATTCAACAATATAAAACATGGAGATACTTGATTTGGAGCAAGTATTACGTGCACTTTTATAGATAAACAAGGGAAAAACTTGGTTAGATAGTTCACAAACAAAAAGCAACAACGTCCGTTGTCAACACGCGAGACAAAACAAAATACAAAAGGTCCGGCATGACAGCGCGATGCCAACTTCACCGAATTGCCAACTTGATGGAGCGAAGTGGCGATGCGACGTTGCCGGCTGTACCGCCCGCCGATATCTTCTTGCAATGTTGTCAGGCGCGGGTACCTACATAGCCGCCATTAGTAAAAAGGGGGCAAGCAGGTTTGGTAGTTGAAAATTGACAGCGGCTTAATTAATTAAGGCTGCATTATAAATTATAACGCTGCTTATTATTGACTAGGAGAATTTTTGTTTTTTTTTTTATTTATTTTATTTAGTAGACTTTCGTCTTGATGTTGTATTTATTGGTAACCGAATGCTTATTTTTTTACAATGGGTGGATGCTTTTTTGGATTTGTTTTGTTATCTTTTGCATTGCTAAAAATATATTAAGCCGGTTGTACACAGTACACACCATAAGATTAGTTGTCTAATCTATATTTAAAAAATCGATTTTTAACATCTGTGATCTCACTTTATAAACTTACTCGACTGCATCCAATTTTTTATTATTTTTTCTAAACAACATGGCGTCTGATCTTATTTTTCGCCTACTTGGCATTCCAGCGGTAAATAAATATTTCAAAATCTGATATTTCATTTTAAAAATGAATTATGCTTTTTAAGCTCTTCTTGAGAGATATTTACGTTCGTCAAATCGATATATGCTAGGTTTCCTGACAACGAAATATTCCTGTGTATTTTGAAATACTGGCCTTATGCTATCTAAAATAGACCGAAAAAGCAGAAGCCAAATCTCACCGTTCACTCATTAGGTATTTTTTATAATAATTTTCACACACAATTTTTTCTAGAATGATGAAGGTACGGATGTAATAATGTAGATAATAAATTACTGTTTGTTCAACACCCAATTATATTTCACATAAAAAAGAAAATTAACAACGATAATGCCGCCTACCCACATAACTTCATAATAATTAGGTACCTACCTGAATCAATTAGGTACCTATTGAAATAATTTAATGGCTACAAATTGTTCATTATGAGTGGGTGTTACCAAGAAATAGTACTTGGATACTTATGTAACACCATAATAATGAACATTTGGTCTATTAACTTCAACTCTTACCGTAAAAGGAGTCAACAAAGAAACACTTTTACATTTTCACAACCTTTTGACAAATTAATTATTTAAAAAACCACAGGAAACTGCGTGCTTGTGATGTTAATTTGATTTCATTTAATTAAAAAATTGTAAGAAATTGGTAAACAAGAAGTCATACCTAATACACAAGTGAAACACCAACTGTTTTTAAGACGAAATATTATTAACCCTGAGGCGTATATGTGGTAAAACCATTTAAGATCGTATTACAAATAAGGTGAACCGAAAGGAATGCAAGGTCGATTTTAGTGTAATGGACAAGTTGAAAGAAGGGGTGACCAGATAATTCAACACACGTATGAATCGGTACACCTTTTAAAAGTGATATAGAGTCATTAAAAGTACGAAAAATTATGACAATTTATTATTATTATTTTTAGTTGAGAGCTGAATTAAAAAATGGCAGTGATACTTGCAGAATTATTTGAAAATTTTTGGTGTTTATTTAAGTTATTTCTACTTTCATTAGAAAGAATATCAGGTCTGTAAGGGCGTGTTTCACTTAAAATCGTGCACTGTATACAAAAATATTATCTAATTCAAAACAATTTAATTAAAAATTATACAATAAAATCATACCTTTTCAACACCTCTGCCATAGGTTACCCCAAGTGGCTCGCTACGGTAGGTACCTTACAAGGGGTGCTCGGGCTCATGGGATGAGGTTTGTCTAAGTTTCAAGCTGGACTCTATCGACCCATCGCTTTGCACTGCAGTGGGACGGATGGATTAACGCGTCCGTCACTTCTGGACCCACTGACCCCCAGATTTCTTCTCACACCCTTGTCCTTCCCAGAACTTCCATTCCTTAGATATTCCCCCCGTGCACAGCATCCCCAGAGATGATTTTCCACATGGCCTCCTATGTGAAAAGAGTTAATGTAAAAAAAAGTCAAAATTTATATTCGTGGAAGTACAGATTAAGCGCAAAAATCATCATTTAAAATATGAACATGCTACCGCCTGAACGAGTAGCTGAAATCTAATGAATAATGGAAAATTTCCATTTTTTATTAGTTCTAGATGATAGGGGGGAAATATTGCTTTGTGTGTATTTTCAAGTATACGAAAGGTTAACTTAGCTATGCTCTAATTAACTATTCAATAAACCACTATAAATTTAAACGTTAAAACGTGGTGTTGCGTAGAGTAACTAGTTTTACAATTCTGACCATAAAATTTTAAATTGATAACAATCTTGTCGGGTCATTTATTATTAGTTAAAGTAGATATCCAACCAATAAATAAATCTATATGGATCTATAAAAATATTGGTTTATCACGGTGATATTAGAGGGCTCATAAATCAAGCCAATGAATACTTCATTTATCTTTGGTACGACTTAAATGGAGCAACGCGTGCGGAGAAGGTTGTTAATAAGGTGATTTGTTTTAACCAAATGTATCATAGGAAAATCATACTCATAGAAAAGTCGCCCTTGAGGTGGCTTGGGCACATATTAGGAATGCCAGAAGATCGAATTCCGCCGAAAATTCTGAAGACGAAAAACGTCAGGTGTAGCGATGTACGATACCAGCACAATATTTTCGTACGACTCAATTGAACTATGGCACAGGGCCGGCCCTGAGCCAAACGGCGCCCGGCGCATGCAAAATTTTGTAGCTCTCAATCACCTCAATGGCGCTGAATTAGGAGTTAGAAATTATGATTGCCTTAGCGACTGGAGCGGACTGATCCAATTGCGCCTGCATACGACCGGCCCTGAGCCGGCCATATTAAGAGGAACGTCTGCGCGGGCTGTTTCATACAAAACTTACCTATGGATTAGAGGCCAAATACCCACCCAAAATTAATGAGATATTTTTTAATCAAAGGGAATAGTAAATATCTAGTTTGGATGAAAAGTATTTTTTGTATTTTTGTTTTAATTAAGAAAATATAAGCCACAAAAGATGACAATTTATTCATATTTTTAGAAGGAACTTTGGCAAATATTTGTGACTAAATGGATACTGTTTTCGAAAAAATGTCTCTCATGGTACCTCAGGAATATGATCAATTATACAATAAAATTATAACAACTGTTAAAATAGTTTAATTTGCGTCAAAATTTATCGTTTAGTTAGCGACAAATTCAAGATTAATTTCACCTATTTTTGCACATTTTGGCATTGATATTGATCTAAAGTGTTTATACTACAGTCAGGTTGTTGGCTTGTCTCAGGAGTACTCATGTCACTTTCACTAACTTCCTCAGTAATTGATGCTTCTTGATCCTCTTACTCATTTCAACATTGGATTCAATGTCTAAAAATGTTTTTAAAATATCTTCTTCCATAAGGAAAATCTGTCCGCCATTTTAAAGGACATACACTTTTGGAAAATACATTATAATTAAGTTAATATTCTACGCAACACAACACACGTACAAGAAACACACTTCCGAAAATAAACCATTGAAAATCAGTCAGTCGGTATAATAAAAATATTCAAACAAATACCACAGTGTAATAAAAAAGTTCAGAAACAGAAATCGCTCAATAATTTCATAAAGACGAACAAAATGACGGACAAACTGAAATCATATCAGATGATCTCACGCACACGACGCTAAGGCGCGAAATTTCACAATTAGTATTTGAGTATTATTTTTTTTACAGTAGAATTGGAATTTTTCTTTTTGCTTGCAGTTCCTCTGTAAATGATGTCGAAGATTGCCAGATTAAAATTCCCAATGAGGATTCACCCGAATCGAAAATGTGCAGTTGGGGTGTTGGTGGTTCGGCTCGCATGTCTATACGCAGCCTAAGACGTAGAACAACATTTATTATAGGTTGTTAGCTTAGAGTAACAATATACTCTATTACTCTAAGGTTGTTAGATACCTTTGTGAATCACTCAAAACTAATGACATAGCGAAAAATCAATGTATGGGATATGTGGCAAACCAAACAAATGCAAGTTTTTCGTAATATTGAGATTCGTTATAGTGGATTTTGACTATATATTTATAAAGGCAAATAAAGTGAAAACTTTATAACTACTTACCTACATAGGGTTCTAGTCAAATAACTCATAATAATAATAATTATCGGATGATTTGTATAGCGCTGTTTTTGTGAAGAAATCAAAGTCGGTAAAATCACCTCAAGGGCGCATATGTCGGCATGTCGGTAACCCACATATATTATAAATTATTTTAGTAAGACCCTATATAGTTGGGTAAGTATACAGTTTCCACACCGACATTTATTATAATTTATTTTAGTTGCCCGGAAACTTGGTACAAGCGGGAAACTGGTGAAACTAAATCACACAAAACCCGAAAAACAAAACAAAAATCGATATTTTTTATCGAAAGGGTATAATAGTACCTAACACATGAATTTAAATAGGAAACACATAACAAAATACCGGGGTAAAATGTAACTTGGAATTTTGTTGCAGACATTCAAGGCAAACTTTGCGGATATATTACCCTGGTGTATCCCTATTATAACATATTTTATAGACCCATTAAAATGTACCTGGTTGCCGTTGTTCATGTAACAACAGGACTAAAACTGCTATAAAATTTATTTTAGCAAAAAAGAGGGAAATCACAGGGAAAAAACAAAACCAAAAATAACCATCTGTTCAAATAAAAGCTGACACGAATGACATTATATAATGTTTTAAAAATCCATAGATTCAGTAAACAAACACAATGTAATCCGTCCTCCAGAGGGTAATAAACCAACGCAAAAGTAGTTTTTAAAAACATAATAGTAAACAGTACCGTCAGCGATAAAACAAATTTCAAGTCATAAATAAAACAATATTAGAAAGCAGCGGAACTCACTCCCGACATACATGCTATATATACCATAGATTTAGTTTTAATTGTACTAGTCTGAAGATGCCCGTGATAGCGTAAAACCATCCGGTGGAAAATAAATAAGTGGAAAAAAGTTCCAAAGGTTTTTTTTTAATTTTTACTTCAATAATGTCGTATTTTTCAATCTTAGCACTCTAGCTCACTCAAAAGTCACGAGCCGCCACTGCCTGTAGCGAAGGCTAAGCGGGTACAAATAAATGAAGAAAAAAAAAACTTTTTCCAAATGCAGTGTTTGTTTGTGTTTATTGGGTGTGGATAGGTTAGTAATTAAAATATTTTGTTTTTGTGAAAGTAGGACTAACAGAGAACGATGCTACATATGAAGATGAGTGTATAAACTAATAACATTTTTTTCAGGTTCAGAAAATCATTTTCCTCCTGAAAAATTCCAATTTTTTGCTCTTGTTCATACGTTTTTTCCCCAGAACTAGGGAAATCTCCCGATTCATCACATCACTGCTAAAGTCTATGTTAAATAGCTGGGGTCGGGTTGTTTCGTCGTGAAGCCAATATTTCATAATATTTTGAAGTCTGTTCTAACATTTTATAAAACTAAGCCTAGGAACATTCCAAACAGTTCAATATATTATATTATAATTGTTTTCAATGATGAAGCGAAGTACAAAACATATCTAAATATAAATTACTTGTATAAAATAATACATTTCGGCAGCAAATTTTGGTACATTTGCATCAGGCTGATACAAATATTTTGACGCGCGAAATTAATATATTTATTTCCTGTTCACGCGCTTTCAACGCGTGCAGACAGTAGAAGAATCAGGATCATACTACCACTAACTCCGGTAAATTCTATGAGAGTATAGGTCAGAAGCCCCCCCCCCAACCCCCCGCCCTCCTTTCCCACACCTACCGCGTCGCGCGGACAATAATGTTAGACAGAGACGCACAATACCAAACGGATTTCTGAAATTGAAGACAGGCGAGCGAATGCGTTCGTCTTAAGAGGAACGGCTGCGCTGCCGGTTTCATAAATAACTTAATGTTGGATTTGAGTCCGAAATACCCATCCAAATTAAATGACATATTTTTTTAAAATTAAAGTTTTAGTAAATATCTACTACTGATGGGAAGTATTTATATTTATTTTTGTTTTAAATTATGAAGATGCCATGAAAAAATCATTTTTTGTAATTTAAGAAGCAACTTAGCAATTTTTTTGTAGGTTTATTAAATTAAATATATATATCATATTTGCTTCGTAGGTATGATTACGAAAATCAAAATTTAAAAATAAAACACTTTATTTATCTAAATAGATATACATATTTCAGATGTTCGATAGTATTCTCACGCATTTCTATAATGACGTATCTTTAAATAAGGTCCATTGTTATAATTTCTTTATATAAAATCATCATATACCTGTCTAATTTCTACAAAGCTAAATTATGCCAACGACTGTGGGACTTGCAAATAATATTTGGTGCCACGGTGCATCTTAAAGCATGCCCTTTGTCGTCTAGGGTTCACACATTTGTGTGTAGAGATAGGAATAATTACCCCATTTACACGTGAGTTGGCACTGTACAGTACATGACAGTCTGGCATCTGGGCGTTATGTACCTACACCTATACGCTGGGATTCGGAGGAACTGGGAGTCATATTAGCTGGGAGTTGTGGGAGCCACGACCAGCTCTCAAGAGGAACACACAAAACTTTGGATTTGAGGCAAAAATACTCACCTAAACCTAATGATCGTTTTTTTCATCAAAAAGTATAGTAAATATCTAGCATGGATTAGAAGTAATCTATTTATTTTTGTTTAACATTATGAAATATACATCATTAAAGGAATCGATTTCACGCGATTTTAGAAGCACCTTTAACAATTATTTGGGGTCTAATGGTGATTAAAGAAAAAAGTTTTACCCCGTCTGCTTTGAAAATATAATGTAATACAAAATACATATTTTTTTAATATTAAAATAAGAATTATGGTGGACTTAAAAATAAATAAAAACGACCAATTTACGTAGGAACACAAATTTGCAGTACATAATTTATAATATCGACCCGAAAAAACGTTTTTTTTAAATTTTATTTTTATATATTTATTTATGTAATCATACTTACATAGCAAACGTAATATATATATTAAAAGTTACGATAAACCCGCAAATAATTTTCTAAGCTGCTTCTAAAATTATGAAAATTGTTTTTTTTTCATGGCACATAATTAAAAAATTAAAACAAAAATGAATAAAATACTTCTCATCCGTACTAGATATTTACTAAATCTTTAATTAAAAAATAGATCATTGCGTTTGGATGGGTATTTTGGCCTCCAATCCAATATTCAGTTTTGTTTGAAACGGGCACCGCTACCGTTCGCCTTAAATACTAAAACGTTTTATTTGTTTTTACAAAGTTTTTAACAACTTATTACCACCTTACTTTAGAGACAAGCCACATTACAATAAAGACGTTAACACACACCACCCAAGACAGAAAGAAGATATTAGACTAACAAAAATAAACAAATCCCAAACACAATTTGTATAAAAAGTATAGTGAAATCAAAAATGTACCAAGATTAAGGATATTTAAAGTAAGATGTAAAAATTATGTACGTTATAAGCATTAGAAATAAGCAATATGCAAATGAAAATGTACAAAATGATATTAGACCACTAGACCACACGAAATAGAACTATTTTAAGATTATAAAAATAAATTAAAAAAGCTTTAGAAATCCTCCCTGAACTGAAAACTTCATGCCAGCACTTCATTATATATAAATGTATCCCATTTTGAAAAAAAAATTAAACTAATCTAACATAATAAATTCGTTTTTTAAATTAAATAAAACAAACACTTTGTTATAAATCACGAATATATTTTATTTTTCGCCAACCGGTATCAATTATCAATTAGCACAAGCTTCATTAGGGCAAATATAATAACTAAAGAATAATACAGAGTTATCGACTATGTATAGTTACAGAATACAATAGAATTAAATACAAAAGAGAGAGAAAAGAGAACAAAACAATAGAAAAGTATTATGTGTAAGGGGGAGACAACATTAACCTATACTAATAATAATAATAGATAGTAAATACAACAGTGTAATGGGGACATAATGAAGTCATTAAAGATATAATCCTACAATATTTATTAAATAAATAACAACTACTTTGATTAAAACCACTGTATTTGAGATGTAAACATGTTTCAAAAGAAAAGCTCCGCTCGTATTATTTATTTAACAAAATAATACAATGATAGACAATCAAGAACCCATTGAAATACATCAAAACACAAACATTATTAAACATAACCACGCAATCATTTTTATCCAGCATTCTTTTTTTTTAAACTACAAAGGGTATACTCGTACATATTTAAAAACTATACCCTCTTCGTGAAAGGTAAAAAGTTATGGAAACTAGTTTCCTTTCATTGGAGGGGAAACAGAAAAGGGTTTATTGAATCGCCTTTGGCCCAACTGGATCCCGAAGTACCCGAAGTTATCCCACTTCTGATGTTTGGCCAAACAATACAACGCGAAGGTTGATGATGGCTGTAATATTCTGTTACCTCTCATATCGATTCTGAAAAGGTGGACGTGAAAAACTCAACCTTTTTTTAAAAAATATATTGTTTTTTTTTTATTACATTATTTTTGTTACGAAACACATACGAGTACAAGATGGACATAGGAAAGCGGCCTTAGAGGCCATAAAGTATAAGGATGTATGTTTTTTAATGAATATTCTCCATAGCCAGAGGGAGTTATGCAGAAGAAACCATTTTTATGGTGACTAAGCTGAATCTGAAAGATTAAAAATCTATGTATTTTAAATTTCAAAGTTTTAGGATACTCTCAGTACACCTCGGTGAAATACCACAATTCAGAATCGAACTACCGGTGAAATTTTTACTACGATTAATCTTTATTACTAATCGGTTAAGATTACGTAAACCAAAAAAATATGCTCTGGATAAATTGAAGCTTTTCCTATAGTTTCGGTTGATTAGAATTAATTTAAAATGGTTAATTGCCTTATAAAAAATATAACTACTGAATTTATTTTTCCTTTGGTACATTATAAGCGCATGTAAGAAACAAGTTTAAAAAATTACTGCTGTATTCACATTAAAAAAGCCATTCGGAATAAGTTTGTCATCGACGTCAGTAGCTAAATAGGAAGCTACGGTGTCGATTCTGATTTTTTTTTTTATTAAACCTAAATTTATTATCTTGTGATAAAGTTAATAACTTTCTTTGTTTAAAACCTCTTTATTAAAACCTTTGTTTAAAACCTCTCATTTTCGGTTAATTTTAACCTTCCTCAGGACCGTAATCATATAAACTGTTTACATGTACAAATTTAAAAAAAAGTGGTTTTAAACAAAGAATTTTTTTGCATTTAAGTATAATGTCAAGACAGAAAGTGATAGCTTTCCTCGATAAGTTAATATTTTTTTAATAAAAGATATAAAAATCCTATACAGTGACTCAAATTTTCTAAATTAAAAGTTGTGCCTACATTTTGTTTTATTCAACCAACGCATTAATAAAATGGAATCAATTAAATGCGGACCAATAGTGAAATCATTGTATTCCAATAGACAATTGACTTATAAACGTTTAACGTGCAAATTGATTTGTCGCCACCAAGAAACTAGTTGAATATCTAATGTGTAATACTGTTCACTATCATAAAGCTCCACCCACGACACTGGTAGCGATATCATTACTATTACTACGTTTTGTGTTACCTTCTCCTGCAAAAGTTGTTTCCCTGTCTAAAACCAATTTCACCCAATCATCTATGTAACGCTTAACAGTTTGACGTACGAGATTTTATCAGCATAGGTTTTCTCTGGCGAGAAGTTCCGGAGGTGGTGTAAATCTCGGGGTTTCTTTGTTGTTTTATTTATAGCTGTAAGGGGTCTTTATTGAATTTACTTTTACGGTTTTTTCTTTTGAAATTTGGAATAAATCTATATTACCCACTGAACGCCTCGGGAAATAAGACTTTTAGACAAAACTGTTTACTTTTACACAAAAAAATGATGTATAACGGAGTTCGAGCAAGTTTGTTACGTTGGTTTGTCTCGTACTTAACAAAACGACAACAAGCTGTATTCTTTGTGGGAACCGGTTACCTCTGGCGTGACACAGGGATCGTCCTGGTCCGCTGTTATTTATACTCCTTTTCAATAGCGTTACTAAATGCTTTTTGCACTGTCTGTTTCACTGTTTCAGGTTTTTATCCAATTTCTGCAATAATATAACTAGGTACCCACTCGATAAGACCGTTTTATCAAATTTATGTACCTGTTTACAAGTATGTTGTTTGTATTGTTTGCACTATGTTTGTATTTTATTTGTACGTCGTTTGTACCATAACTTCTGCAACTTGTGGTCCCTGTCCTTTGATCAATTCGTACCTTGTGTCTGAAGGTGTAATCAACTAAACTAGTTATTGTAAGCAAATTATGCTCCCACACGGTGCGTTACGTTGTCGATTTAATTGAATATCTACAACTACTCACAGCAGTAGAATGCCTTATTTTCACTTGTTTATAACAAGTTTTTACTTACATACAGTAGAATCCCTTTAAAGCGGTTCTTGTTTCTGTAGTGGTATACTGTACCGCAGGACCACTGTATTCCAAACTATTTCGAACCAATTTGAATCACTATCGCTGTGCACAAATACATTCAAACGTGCGCTCTAATGATTTGCTCGTATTTCGAGTATTTATTATTATTTTTTTACAATTTTTTAATCAATCTACATGTATGTACTAATTCCACTTCATATAACTGTGTAAATGTCTTCCAATCTCACTTCCTCAGAAGTCCATACGATAGAATATAGAAATTCTTGCGGAATTTGACCCAGCCTCGGTGGGAAGTACTTTTATCGGAGCTCATGTAATATGGGATCGAAATTTATTGGTCGCAGCTGTCAGAGTAACTTTTCTTATTTGTTCAGGAGTCGTCAGGAATTTTCAGTTATATTTCGCACGAAAAGGTTGTGAAAGTAAGTCTAAAGTAAGTATGTAAGTAAGTCTAAAGTCATGGTGTTTGAAAGAGAGAGTGCGAAAACTGTGTGCAATATAGTTGTGAATGACGACTACTTGGAGCAGGTCGATGAGTTTGTATATTTGGGAAGTATGTTTACGAGAGATGGAAAGACTGATAGGGATATTGAAAGAAGGGTGAATGCAGGAAACTCCATTAACGAAGGACTGAACGCGGTTGGCGTTAGCAAAAAGTTGTTCAAAGAAGCGAAGCTAGCAGTCCACAATGGAGTGCTGATACCAACCCTGATGTATGGCGGTGAGGCGTGGAATTGGCAGAAGAAGGATGAAAGTAAACTGAATGCCGTAAAAATGAGATCTCTGAGACGAATGTGTGGTAAAGTCATGTATGATCGTGTGAAAAATATTGAAATTCGTAAAGAATGCAAGGCTGATGTAAGCATAATGAGTAAGATTAAGAAAGGGACGCTTAGATGGTTTGGGCATGTAGAGCAAATGAACGAAGAAAGGAGTGTAAGAAGAATGTATGACGCGAATGTGAATGGAAAAAGAAGCCGGGGACGCCCAAGGAAGACATAGCACGATCAAGTGAATCAAATACTTGAGTCGGGCCATGTCAGAAGTCGGATTAATAGAAGAAAATGTATAAGACGATGTATGAATGTGAATGAAGCAAGAAGTGTATGCCAAGATCGAGTTGTTTGGCGGTCCGTCCTCTCTGCCTACCCCTGCGGGGAAACGGCGTGATGGTTAGTTAGTTAGTTAGGTTGTGAAAACTAAAACTATGAAAAAAATTGAGACCGCATATACCTATCACATAATTTCCAAAGAAAGCAAAGCACAAAGCTGACTTATGATTTAAATTTTTTGCATAATACCTACTTGTAGACACATTATTGATGATAATTATAGTCTAATTTATTATTCTCTATTTCCAGTTGTTCAGTATTTATAGCAAGATTGTCTTTTTCATTATTGTTATTTTCATCTAATGTTATTCTTTGTTTCAATCATTTTAATCTATGCGCCTGCACGCTTACAGTAGTGTCAGTTATTACTTAGTGCAACAAACGCAGCCAAAATAGACAATTTCCCAAATTCAAGTCATTGTATCTTTCTATGGTTTAAAATGTCAAAGTTATAAATGATACCAACTGCATGATTCATTCTTCTTTTCATGAAATTCATGAAATTCTCAGTAAACAACAACCTTCATTAACAAACTGTAGAGATATTCAAGCCTCAATAGATCATTGTATTATTCACCAGAAATATGTTCAGTGTTAACAACGATAGTGTTTTTATCTTTGGGCATATCGATGACTTAGTGGCGTGGACACTACATAATCCAGAAAACACAAAAAGGACTAAATATAAAGATAGTTTACATATTTATTTATTATATTGTTTACACCCTTTAGGGGCCTTTATATATTTCATGATAAAAAATAAATTATGATGGTGACATCAGTGGCGTGCATTCCATAAAGGCTGATAAGAAGTGCCTACCGTAAGAAAAATAAACCTTGGAAAAAAAATGCAACAAATTTCGGAAAATAATTTTTTTTTTTCCATGAATTTGGTAAAAAACTATTACACTCTTTTAATCCGTTCATTAAACAATCAGTGTAACATTACAATAAAAACGGCCTTTTTTCAAATATTCAATCGTAATTCATACCGGAACTGCACAGTCTAATTTTGGTCATGGAGCTATGCACGCCATTGGTTGACGCAGCTGTAAAACATATCATAGTAGGTACATCGATAGTATAGATCGTATTCACAAAATACAACAACAAGATATTAAAAAATATCTCACAAGCAAATCCGGCAATAACATTGCCAATGTATAAGTCAATATAATTTGCAACAAATGCATTATTAATAATATTGATCCATTAAAATATGAATATAATAATTACATATATGATCCATGCAGTCTAAAGAACTTTAAATAATGTTATATAGATAAATATATTATATTATATGCATGTAGTAACCTATAGCATATTTTCCCTAAGTCGACTGCATATGTAAGTATGTCGTATTTTGTTATTCGGTCTATATCCTCACTGCGTACTCCTTCGGGAAGTCGTCATTATTATTTGTTTATTTTTTATAACTTATTGAAGTTTGTAAACCTCATTGTAATATTTAATAATTGAAGAAAATAATATTAACACATCCCAAAATGAACCACGAAACCGAAAAAACAACAGAAATTAAAAAGATTTCAGTCGCATCTGGACTCGAACCCAGGACCTCTACCTATCCGATAATATTAACAAGTCTTGAACTTAAAGTATGATATCGGTGTAAATGGCGTAAGTGAACTGGTGTATTAGCTTAGTTGGTTAAGCGGTTACCCCGGATAGGTAAGTCTGGGTTCGAGTCCCAAACCACAATTTTGTTATTTGGGCGATTCAGAGATAATGATTATCTTCTTCAATGATTAAAAATTATTATTAGTAAAAAAAAAATAAATTATGTAGCGAATTTCCATTAGATTGACTTTTGTTATATAGCCGAATATCCTCTCTGCATACTTGTTTTACAAATGATGGGCAGATATAATCCTTTAGGGGATCAACTGTCGGAGGGATCGACTGTCGGGGGGCCAACTGTCGAAAGATCAACTGTCGGGTCACCCGATGATCTGGATGCAATCTGTTAGCCGTAAGTCTGTAATAGATTATCTATAGTCATTAATAAGATAGAGATATGAAGAAAAAAAAAAGTACATCTTCCTGCGGGTGATTTTTCACAAAAACGGCGCTATGCAAGCTATTCAAATATTATACCAGACGTGACTATCAAAGTTTGTAATACCCTCCATTTGCATAACATCAACCAGTACATAACTCAGTAGGTGGTACGACTAGATACGAAATCAACTACTGAGTTCGTGCAGTTTCGAACGAGAGACGACTCGATACGTTCTCGATCGAGCTGGCATGTAGTACTGATCAGGCTCATAACAGACGACCTGACCACAAACGAGAGAGAGAGAGAGAGAAGCGACTAGATACGCGTCTCTGTCTTGTTTGTTTGTCTGCACAAATAATTAATTGTGCAACGCCCGACTTTAATTTTAACCTGATAGAAGCGACTAGATACGCATCCCTATCTTGTTATGTTTGCACAAAAGAGGATTTGTGCAAACGCCCCATTTCAGTACATATTGGCTTTCGACAAGCGTAGTTCCGGGGTTTTCGAAGAAGTGATGATGACAGTGCACGTCATCGTTTTCTTTTTCCTACGCCCCTGAACCTCGTTTTCGTCCCGAGACGCTACTGGGTGCTAACGGGACATTTCTCCGACCCCCGCCACCCCTACGGTCGCTCCCGGCGACGGTCCCGAAACAGAGCGGGCTCTCATTGGTCGAGCCCCTCTGATCCACAAAAACCTTTCAAAATTATTGTTCTACCAAAATTGTCTGTCTTTGTGAGCGATTCCTGCGGCCGCGGTGACTGATCTAAATAAACGATCTTTTCTGATCTGTTCATTAGCGCCCGCGTAATCGAGTAAACTTACTTATTTTATGTTTGTACAATGCATTTTTTGTAAATTGACGGCAAAGTATTACCTGTCCTACTTTGACCCCCATGACATACTTTGTAATAATTTTGGTTGCTTTAATAAAAAATAGGTGAAGATTGCAATAGGCTCAATTCAAGCAGAAGGTCGTGATTGACATCCTAATTTTTTGATCTAGTCGATCCAAGATTGACAGAGTCTACGGCAGCTCGCGAAATATTCACGAGTTCAAACTGCCCGATTCGCCGCACGGTATCGCACCGAAGTACTTGAACGACGAGTGCATTTCTAAAAACCAGAGTATTCTCACGGATTCAACACGCCTTCTACCTACTTCGCCTGCATCTTCACCCGGCCTGAAAACCGACCGAGACTTTCTCTTCGCCCTCACCACCTCCTTGCAAGAAATCGTTTGCCTTTTTCAAGGCATTTCTCCCTTCCTTCATACCCTGCTCTGAAGCGTCGAAGTGGCCAGCCTGATCTTCTTCTTCTAAAACGTGCGCAAGAGTTTACAGATCTTGTCCCGTACAAATATTAATATCATTATCTATGGATAAAAATATGTAAATAAAAATAAAAATACACATAAAACTGTCAATAAAAAATAGGTAAGATATCTTTCTGTTTATCCCATATATAAAATCTGAGTCCAAATCTCTGTGGAGCCGGGTACTAATAGTAAAGCTGTGTATTTTTAGACAAAACAAACATGTTAAATTATGTTATGCAATTGTCTCGACATTTTGAAAAGCCAGAAGCGTATTTCATATCTAAAGTGGAGGTTTTCATTCGCCAAACTTCTCCAGAAGGGGAGGAATATTTTTATCAAATACTCGGGATGGAAACACTCTGGAGAATTTGATATCTGGGGATGTCTTACGACAGTAGCGTTTCTCGTTTTCTCTCTGAATGCAGGCCTTATAAACGAAATACAATTTATTTTCAAGAATAACTACATAGAATCTGAAAAAAATATATAGGAACCACGTAAATCATGTGTAGAATTTCTCTATTAGCTCACTAAGATGACGTGTGTTACTCAGACGAGATGTTTTAGAGCACTGAATAGATAATCCCTAGAAGTTGGATCTGCGAAGCTTGATGTCGGTAATTTACATTAGACCCAGAGAGTTCAATGAAATTGATCTCCTGTTCAATAAAAAAATTCGGATTTTGATATTTTTAAAATTTTCATCAGCGGTAAGGTAAAATTGAGCTTAATTTAGACTGGGTTTGGTGATCATATCTAAATAGCCAAGTACTTCCCAACCGGTGACGGTCTTCGTGATTGAATGGTTACGATCTTTGGCTACAAATCCGAAGGTGGCGGGTTATAATCCCGGGGGGGCGCAAGCAAATTTAATTTGATTAATTTATTTTATTTCACATTTTATCCAATTAAAATAATATGTAGTATAATATTTGCGGCACGTTCCAGAGTTGTAAATACTGTCAGTATCGCCATGGTGAAAGACCACCACTAAGAATCGAAACATTGCTTGAAATGGCTTTAGCCATGTTCGGTGATAAGATCTGAATACCCAACTTCCCCACCTTCCTTCTTCCTCATTTTCTTCCCCTCCTCGATACCTTCAGACTCAAAACATACCCCAATTGGGGATGCCAATGTAATCACATTAAAAAACACCTTCCTCTCTTCCAATCCTTCTCTTCTCCACTCCCTTCAATCACTCGGCATAAATGGAGATGCCGCAGTCTCACTTAATCCGGAGCAATTGGGACTCTTGAACGGTATTCGCATTTAAAAACAGGTAATATTACTAAAGTTAACAAGGGTGCTTTGCGTAATACATAGGTCTCCGGTCGGACGGGCTCCGTGGTTGAGTGGCTACGATCCTCGGCTACGAATTCGGAGGTCGCGGGTTCAAATCCCGGCATGGCAAGTAAATTTTTCGTTTGTTTTATTTCACAATTTCTTCATTAAAATACTAAATGGCATATTTGCAACACGCTCCAGGATGGTGGATACTTTCAGTATCACCCTGGTGAAACAACACCACTCAGAATCGAAACAGAATCTCCTTCCCCTCTCCACTACATTCAACCTCACAACATACCCCAATAGGAGATGCCATAGTCTCACCGGTTCCAAACGGTTTGGAGCAATAGGGACTCTTGTGCGGTACTCACATTAAAAATATAGATAAAAAGTACTTTTTTATTTATCAATTTGTTTAATACTTTTATATTTTTATGTAATTGGACTCTAGTATATCTATAACGAAACTGTTATGCTGTTTTCATATTTAAAAAATATATTTTTTCCATCTTGTGTACATTGATCACAACATGCATGGACCTATATTGTTCAATTATTGCGCTACATTTGTATGATGATTGTTATTTATTGTTGTATTATATAATATTGTTGAACTAAACTTCTGCTGACAAGCTACTTGCAGTGGCTTAGCGGATACAAGTTCCCGTTGCATGTAATTAATATTTTACAATAAAAATAAAAAATAAAATATTTTGTGATATTCTCACGGTCAGTTTGATTTAATTAATCTTCTTCGGGTACTTAAAATAAATTGTGATTTTTGTTTACTTTCAATAACTTTTATCAGTACATTTATCGTGAGGGATAGTTCAACCGTCGGCATCAATATCGTCCATTGCAGAATAAAGCTCTTTCCCCGGGGCTCTGCGAATCAGAGCGCTCTGCCACACGGGTCGACATTACTATTTGTCAAAGAAATGAAGTGACTAGGAGGAAAACAATTTCCTGTGCTTTGCGGAGACGTTGGTGAGCACTGCCCTGCATCCGGGACCCCAACCAATCTCCAGTCTCACTGTGGAACACTGGAGGGGGTGCATTGTTTGAGAAAGAAATATAACCCGCGGTCTCACAACTCGCAAGTTGTGCTTCTAGCAGAGACTGTAACATACTGCGAGCCTGAGCCGGAACGGGGGTTAACTGCAATAAGGGCACGAAACGGATAACTGTCAACTGCACAAAAAGGTTGTCTTAATTTTTTTTTTATTGCAAATACCATGGGTGAAATTGTACAGCAATTTCACATTATAATATTGGCAGAAGTCACAGAGCAAATAATGATACATACAACACGCAAGGGGAAGAAATGAAATTAAGTAAAAGGGTTCGGCTTATTTACAAAAATCGAATATTTGTTAGAGTATTGACTTTGACTATTTTATAAATGTTTTATAATTCGATTACCGCAGTAAAATCCCGCGAACAAACGCGGACGGCAGTGAACTAGGCTGGTGCCAAAATGGATGTCACGTGACCTTTGCCTCCAGCCTTCGAAATGGTACCTTTTTATTTATTTATTAGAAACACAAACAAAATATTTACATAAAAGCATCATGCATATATCAAATAGATACAATCGGCGTGTAAATGTCTCTAATGAATGTGTTCACGACATGTGTGGTGTACGCAATAAAGTTTATGGATTATTTAGTTATTTCACAATGTTTATTTACCTATCAAAAAAGAGGTTCAAAGATTTTACTTGCTTTAAACATATTTTGTATTTTAATTTTATTTACATTAAGGCGGTTCTATTAATTCTGACGTCAGTGGCTTTGAATTTGGTCAGTGAATTGTAATTAAACGTTTAGTTTTAAAATGCGATATTTTAGGCGGAACTTCTGCGTCGGCGTTCACCATGCTTAAAATGGGTTCTGAATATTTTAAGCTACAAAATTTTTCGAAAAATCCATGTTGAAAATTTCATACCCAGTAGGTATGAACTTTGAACTCTTCGTACAGTTTTTTTTGGGAAAATTAGGGCGTTTTAAGTGTCTTGTAAATCTTCATTCATGTCGAAAATCCAATGCTCGTATCAAAGTGCTTGAAATGAGTTGCAGTACAAATAAAGCGATGATTTTTTCTAAGAATTCACGTTCAATTTTTCACACAAATTTTGAACTCTTGATGCGATTTATTGGCATCTAATTTGATAAGGATACGTGTACGTTGCCCGACTCTCTAGATGATGTCTGTTCTGAGACGAGTAACAATATAAATGTATCTATGTATATATAAGACAGCAAAACAATTGTGCTTTCGATTTCCATGTATTCCGATAACGAACGTTTTTTGACCCAAGTGTGAAAGTTGGCTTTGAACCATGGTATTAGGTGGAACTATTGCATTACTTTTAGAGTGACGGGTGTCGTGATACTGGTCTATGGATGGGTAGTGCTGACGTTGTTTTTGTGTGTGTAATATAATTTTTCTGTAAAAGTTTTTTTAAGGATGACTCTTAGTAGTGATTTCGCCAGTGGATCCAATATTGTTAGGCTCGTTGTTGTCACGCGGGACGTGATTATTCACTAAGAGATGTTCTGAGAATTTTGAAGGAGTGATACTGTCACAATAATAAAAACTAAAAATACTTGCAGAAATTAATAGTAATATTATTGAATTTGATTTACATAAAATTAAATAAAATTAATTACATAGGGTTTTACGAATAAAACACAAAAACAATTAACAATGTTGCTTTGCCACATCCACCCCATCCCAAATTTGCATATCTGGACCACAGAAATACAATCGATATACTGGCGTCGTGCACAACTTGTCATAGATGCGGCCCTATCAGTGCCACCTTTGCCCCCTGCTCCGGCTCTGCTCCCGTGCAAGTTCTGCAGCAAAACCAGTAGAACCTACTCTTAGCCAAGACTAGACCATATTGCAGTCAGACAGTCTAGGCGTCATTCATAAACTACCGCTAGACTGGCTGATGTGCAAAATTGTTGAAGATTGTATTTTAATGAAAAAAAATTATATCACATTACGTAAATATATTTGTGTAGCATATACCATAATAGAAAGTAAACAATATTATATAACAACGAATAATAATTTAGAATACTTAAACAACTGAAAATAATTAAAATTAAAATGTGTACAAGTGATATTATATCTAATGAAAATAGAACAATAACTTTGTTTATAACCACGAGAATTTTATTTAATTTTATTACGACCGACCGGTTTCGCTTAACATAAGCATCTTCAGGGTACAAAAATTAAACTGATCAAAAATACATAGTGTGTGTTTATATATACAAAATAGAATAAGACAGAACATAACATAGAACAAAGAAAAAATGAGATAGCATGAAATAGCATGAAATAGCATGAAATAGAAATAACCGAGCGAAAGAGACAGAAGTGCACATAATGGAATACCAAAGAATAACTGAACAGGTGATTATGGGATGGGAAATTTTACGAGATTATAGGGAATATACCTAATATTGGGCTATTGGACACATTTAGTTGATTATTATTTTGGCGCTCTCGCAGCAGCCGGCAGCTTTTTATAAGCGCTCCAGTTTATCTGGGAAATATTGCTTAGTTCTTAATTTTTCCGGTGTTAAAGTAGCGTAAAATAACCGCAATAATTTATAGGTTACATTTATAAAAATCATATAATTTTAGTGTGGCCGTTTCGGGCTTAAATGAAGTTTATAATAAAAAATCAAATAAAAACCCAAATATTTTAAGTTCAAATCTGTCGCGTCGTTCTAAACTAACCCAAAAGCATCGGTCGGTCGAAGCGTTCGACACATGTGCTTATTAAAAGACCTTTTGCTTGTTAAAAGTGTCCCAAAGTAAATGATTTACAATGTTATTCTTTGAACTGTGGTGATTGTAAACAATATCGTATACGAGCTAGACAACTCAAACTCAAACTTAATGGTGAATGTGCTATTTTGGAGCCTTTAATAAGCTGCAAAGATATCGCTGTATAACCTTGAACACTGTGTACCACAACTGCAATCCGCAAAATTAGATTTCGTGGCTACCGAGAAAGGCGCAATAGGAAATAAAAACATTTGACGAGAAAATCTTCTGCTGTCACAGCGACCTGAGTTCTGACCTCCAATTCACGGAGCAGATCCGGTGCATCATGCGGCCCACGGACTTGCCCGAGAAGGCTGCTCCGCGGCCTGCTGTGGTCCGCCCCCCACAAGGATACCACCGGCTGGGGCGAGAAATAGACGACACGCTGATGTGGTCTTTCCAGATCCTGAAGCCGACCGACGAGCGCCACCTGGCGTATGGGCAAACCAACACCAAGCGTCCCGTCACCAACAAAGACAAAGAAGATTGGAAGAAAGGATCAGTACCCCCGGCCCCCGTCCTCACCCGCCGCCCAACTTCACATAACTTCTATCATTCGTATTAGCGTCTTGCAATATATCGTAAGGAATAAATACAGATAGCTTCTATTTTTTTTTTCAATTAAACATGTATGAAAACTTAGACCAAGCCGTATTTAGTTTTGATAATTTAACTGCATCCCTTTATATGGTCTATAAATAATGTATAATGATAGTGTCCAAAAAAAAAAAAAATGTCATAGATTTAATATAGGAATAATGTAAGAATAGGAAGTAAGATTTGTAAAGCGCCCTTGAGGTGATTTTTCACAAAAACGGCGCTATAAAAATCATCCGAATATTATTATTATTAAGAATTTTATTTTTGGTTTTAACAGCTTTCTTTATTTCTAGTGATTCTAAATTATTTAATCTGTATCCATGACCATTTTTATGAAGAATATTAGCACCGGTGCTTTGATTGAAGGTATGATCTTTATCAATAAGGTGATTGGCAAATTCTGAAAAACCGTTATTATTTAGGCATCTAAGATGTTCTTTAATTCTAATATTGACATTGCGTGTTGTTTTGCCAATATAGAATGCTGAACAATCATTACAATCTAATTTATATATTCCCAGTGACTAAGCTTGTCGTCTTTATCTTTTGAGTTGATTAAAAATTTACCTAAATTATTATTTGTATAAAATGCAGGTCTTAATTCAGAAGGAAGATTTTTCACACTGCAGGAAGAAAAATGATTAATGAATAAAATACGCCGCCATTGGTAACTAAGATTGTTAATAGTGTTAATTTTATGTGGATTAGCGAATAAGAAGTTTTTAGTGGCTATTTGTTTTTGTTTTTTACTTAAAATTGTATCAATTAAATCGGACTCATATCCATTATTTAAAGCTATTTTTTTAATTAATGCTAGTTCGTTGGAAAAATTAGTATTTGATAACGGTATCGTGACCAAACGATGGACCATTGAATGAAACGCGGAGTGTTTATGGGAAAAAGGATGATTGGATGTATTATGTATAACAATGTCGGTGTAGCTGGGTTTACGAAATATATTAAAATTTATTTTATTATTTACGACAGATAAGGTGAGATCTAAAAAGTTTAAGGTTGAATTGTTGCCTATCTCTAATGTGAATTTAATCTGCTGGTGGTAGGAGTTTATAAGGTTGTGGAATGCATTCAATTGACGTTCTGTCCCTGTCCATATACAGAATATGTCGTCAACATATCTTTTCCACAGTAAAACATTTTTATAAGGGGTGAGGTACCCGTTAAAATTTTGTTCTCTAAATTGTTCATGAATATATCTGCAATCAGAGGGCTAGTGGGCGATCCCATAGGTAGGCCTTCTGTTTGCTGATATATAACACCATTAAATTGGAAATAATTTTGTTTTAAGCAAACATTAAATAATGAAGTAAGATCATTTATGAACTCTTTAGACAAATCAGAACTATTTAACATATTCTAGCAAATGTTTAATCTCTAGATTAAACATTTGCTCTCTTCTATGGGAACATTAGGAAATAAGTTAACCACATCAAACGATATTAATTTACAATTTTTAGGGAGGATCAAATTTTTTAATTCTTCCACTAATGAAAATGAATTTTTGATTGTATGCCTTGGGGAGAAAACATTGGTATTATTGAACACATTAGTAATAAACGATGATAATTTAAAATTTGGGGCATTACAACATGAGACTACTGGCCTGATGGGATTATTAATTTTGTGGATTTTGAGGAATCCATATAATTTTGGTGTTTTGGGGTTCTTAGTTAAAAACTTGACTTGTTGATATGAGTCATCTTGGAAAATTT
>JAHDVE020002807.1:0-84614 GCA_022606495.2 Halesus radiatus
GTATTAAATTCCGCCCGAATCATGTCGCCGAGGAGAATAGTAAACATACACGTTGTGCCGCTGAAAAAAAATCAAAAAAACAGCTTCCAAAAGTTGAACTGAAACTGCTATTCGTAAATTCATAAAAAAATGAAACTTCTTTAAAATAGAAAAAAAAATTGGACCTGCAACACAAAAAAATCTATTAATTGTTATTGTGTTTAATTCGTAGACTTCCATTTGATACAAAAAAAAACATCAATTTACTGAGAAAATAATTGTGATAACCAAAATTCTCTATCCAGCGAGGTAATTACAATTGAAATATCTTTTCCCTGTTTTAGTCATGGTAGGTTTTTCTTAATTGTTTTATAATGACGTAAGGCAATTGATTTAAATGTCTATGGTAAATTTGTGAATTATTTTAAAGAATTATATTATTTAGATTTTGTGAAAATTCTAAGAAGTGGTGAATAGATAATTTTATTTATTAACGTTATATCTTATAATATATATAAAAAAAATGTATTTGTCTGTCTGTCTGTTCTCGATTTTATCGAAAATTACTTGAACGGTTTGTTCTTATTGGTGCCTGTAAGGTTTAGAGAGTAGTTGCCATTACGTTATAACATTAGTATAAAAAAAATTTAACCCGCCATATTGTATTGAGGTTAGCCCATAGATGTACCACTATGGTTAGCCACATATTACATATTTAGAAGAAGAAAGTTTTTTGGGTAGAATATTTTCAAAATGAAAAACACAAGTAGGTACCTACTTAAGATTTTTTTTTATTTAAATATATTTTGAAAAAATAAATGTTTGAAATGAAATAAAATTTTCAAATGAATGTTTAATTATATAATTGAAAATACACTTTGTATATACTACTTTACTTAAAATATATAAATATTTCTATATGTTTCGATAGCAATGCTATCATCTTCAGGAATAAATGAATACTAAAAAATGATTTTTAATTGTTTCATTGTTTAGAGATAGTAATAGTTGTCACAAGGCATTACTTTCGGTGTCAAATCAATTATGGCACCAAAAGGACAAGCAAGAATTCACAACTTCATAACTTTATTATCTACTTCATAATTTAATTTCTTATTTTTAACTAATCTCCAATTTAGCAACCAAATTCTTGTTAAAGTGTTGGGGAATCAAAGACTCTAACGATAATTTAAGATGTTTTCTTGATAAGAAAAATATTTTCATAATATGGTAACAGAGTTTTTCGAATTTTATGATAGAATAATAATTGAATA
Organism: Halesus radiatus; assembly: GCA_022606495.2. Lineage (NCBI taxonomy): Eukaryota > Metazoa > Arthropoda > Insecta > Trichoptera > Limnephilidae > Halesus > Halesus radiatus. The sequence continues at coordinate 1,254 of JAHDVE020002807.1, forward strand.
ATCTGTACTTATAGGGCCGTTTTTGTGAAAAATCACCACTACGGCGCAGTAAAAAAAGCTGGCAAACTATTTCACGTTAAAGATTACGTTGCGATAATTACAATCTTATTACGCAATACAATAGACAAAACGTTTTTAAAAAGAAAAAAAAATTGAATCAGAAATATGACCTTTTTCTGACCGTCCTACGTACGTTTTAAAAAATATCTTAAAATGTTGAATATCTTCAAAAAATACTTAAAACTGGGTGTAGTTTCATTTTTTCATTACCGCTGACTATATTTTATTTTATTTTATTTATTTATTTAGACATACACAATACATTTTATTACAAAGGATATGTATAGTATATTAAAAATTACATAGTTAAAGTACCTATTACGTATGTCCATACAATATCTTATTCATTTTGTCTGAGGTGAGGACGCTTCTTAAGTAATGAATGCATGTGTGATTAATATTAATGATTTTTAAAGTTCTTTTAATGCAAATTATAAAATTAGTAAAGTTTATTTTTAAAAAGCGCACCGGGAAATATAATTATTGTTTTTAAATTATTTTCGCATTTTCAATATTTTTAAAACGTGCATATAACGATCAGAAAAAGTCATATATCTGATGCGATTTTGATAAATGTTAATGCTATGTAAATAAATATAACAAAAAGAATATTGGTTTTCACTTTGTGGCGTCATTATTAATAAATGAATCAATAATTACTTTGTAATCACCACTTTATTAATATATACATATCAACATGGTTCGAAAGCAATGCTTTTCTCTTCAGGAATGTACAGAATACTAAAAATAATAAAACAGTTTAACTAATTTTACATACAAATACAACCGGTTTACAATTAAAAAAATTTGAAATTTTAGAAATTAGAAAAAGTGTTAATAGTCAATTAAACGTAATTAGGTAATGAAATATTTTTTTTAAATAGCTATTAATTGAATTTATTTTCCTTTTAATATGAATAATAAAAGGAACTTCTTTTTTAATTTCCAATATAAATTTGTTATTTAATGTTTTATAATAATTTTTATTAACATTGTTGATTAATTACTTAAATACTTTAATAAATTTTTGTTTATTTTCATAATTTGTCTATTCTTACATTATTGTTTTCTGTGGTTATCATTTGTCTATACTTGACATTATTATTTTTTAGTATTTTATATATTCCTAATGAGGAAAGCTTCGCTTTTGAAACATGTTGATATGTATATATTAATAAAGTGGTTATTACGAAGTAATTTTTAAATCATTTATTATATATATTGTAAAATTTTTGTCTACAGAGTAAGAGAACATTTCTTCATCTTCCTCTGTCAACTGTGGTTAGAGGTGCTTAAATGTAGAAATAATCTTCTCTACCCAGTGAGCGGGCTGCTTATTGCTACTTTAGGGCTTTTATTTCAAAGAATTGTAAACTGTGTTATATGTGCTAGCGGCACTTGCTGATAGCAATCATATATTTAAGCTCGCTCACTAAGGTAATGGAGAGTATTAGCTGGAATTTGGCCGAGGTTGGAGATAGAGGGATTCGAGTTCGATTCTAATTTGGAGTAAAATGTTTTGGCTAAATTTATTATAGAATCCATTTATTATAAATATAAAAAAAACCCCATTAAAACGTTATGCTTATTGTATTACATAATAATATTATCATTTTTTCATATTAAAAAAATAATCCCTTTCCGACGTCTCACTCCCGCGTGAAAATGCGCATTTTTGTAATATCCGGGAAACTTAGAGATCCCGAGTTCGTTTCTCGATCACACACTAATCACAATTCACACAGTGTGAATATCATTAACGTTGTTTTCTAAAATAAGGATAAATATTTACATGGACGTTTTATAAATAAACATTTGTGTGTCAAAAAAGTTTGAGAATTAGTTCCGGGATGCGGAAAATTTTGTTCACAGTGTTTGGGGGTACAGTTCCCTCGCCTGGCCCCCAGCGCTGGTGGGGAATTTTATTAAGTGTAGGGGAACTTTTTTATTAACTCCATTATTCCTGTTTCGAGGTTTGGATCCTCGGGTATTTCTCTATCCCACAAGCCAATATAAATATCTTCCCAGTAACTTCTCATATTGAAGTTTTTGTTTTGCTTTCGGTTTAGGGTTGCCGCAATAAACATAGGAATGATATTATTTGTGAGGGATGAGTTGTATCAAATATCTTTTCGTCAATAGGTACAAGCTTCCTATTTCAGATCTCGTTTCGGAGTCTGTGTCAGAAGTCGTAGTAGATCTGATTTGGTATGCAAAGCGTTCTTCCTTTTATATTGAATTAGGTATTGCACAAGTTTTACGATTCCTTGTATTTCTTGTCCATTAAGAGGAACGGCTGCGCGGACTGATTCATACAAAACTTAATTTTGGATTTGAGGCCAAAATACTCACCTCAACCTAATGATTTTTTTTCATCAATTATTATAGTAAATATCTAGTACGTATTAGAAGTAATTTATTTATTTTTGTTTTACGTTTTGAAATATAGGCCATTAAAGGAATCGATTTTTCGTGATTTTAGAGGTACATTTAACAATTATGTTGGGGCCTAACGGTGATTAAAATAAAAATTTACCCTGTCTGCTTTGAAAATATAATGAAATATAAAATAAAATTTTAAAAAAAATGTGTTAAAATAAGCTTTGTGGTGGACTTTAAATTAAATTAAAAATGACCAATTTACGCTGAACACAAATTTGGGTACATAATATAAAATATCGACCCGAAATTTGTTTTTTATGTTTTGTTTTGAAATACAGTCCAATTTTTTTTTAGCATTCTGTTTATTCCTGATGAAAAAAGTATCGCTTTCGAAACATGTTGATATGTGTATATTAATAAAGTTGTGATTAAAAGTAAATTTAATTAATTTATTAATAATGGCGCTACAAAGTGAATACCAATCTTTTGAAGAAATTATCTTATACATATATAAATCAATGTAAGTTTGTTTGTTTGTCCTCGATGTTCTCGAAAATCACTAGACCGGTTTCGCTGAAAATAGCACAGTTTGTTTTTATTAGTGCTGGGAAGGTTTATATGTAAAACTGTTGCTATAACGTTTTAAAATCAGTATGAAAAACATTGAACCCGCCGTCTTTTATATAGGTTAGCCCATAGATATAACACTCTGGTTAGCCACAGATTGTATATTCAAAAGAAGAAGGTTTTTTTGGGTAGAAAATTTTCAAAATGGAAAACACAAGGTTGAACCTACTTAAGAACTTTAAAAAAATCAATTATGGCACCCAAGCAAGAATTCACAACTTCATAACTTTATTTTTTTTAAATCCTGAGCAAGGCCAGGTACACATCAGCTAGTAAATAAATAATTATATATATATCTATAAGGTATATATGCATATACAACCAAAACCAGAAATAATACAGAAATTGTGCTCTGTATTATGTAAAATACAGATATCGTAATCGCCATACGCAATTTGTTAAACCTTCCTCGCTATGCTTTCTCTGTACGTTCTGTTTACACCAGGTGACACCTTCTGTAGTATATCCATAACTCAAGGAACCTCATCCTGGCGGTTTATCCGCAGGTGCCAAGCATCCCGCCCCACAGAAGGCTGAGAGTACATCCCTTAGGGTGGGCCATCAGTGCACAGAGGAGTTGTCGTCCTCTCAGAGTACTCTAAAGTTGCATATCACACTGGACAGATAATCTTTATAAGTGTGATATATATATATATGTACCACCGTTTTTAATTTTCATTTAAAACTGTTTAAATTACATTAATTACGTTGTAAAATGTAAGTATATTGAAATATTGAATTATTTTCAGTCCCCCTTCGTAAGGATTCCAATGTATCTCTAACGTATTCAATTACGAAATAAAAGATTTGGAAGTCCACCCTTATGTACATATGGTATACTGTATGGCAGTGATGCACAACCCGTGGCTCGCGAGCCCATTTGGTCCAGCCCGCCGGCCCTTTCGTTCGGCTCACTTGGTTTTTGTTTGTTTTATTTTAGTTATACGTAAATTTTAGTTTCCAAAATAACTATAATTTCTTCACAAGATTGGTGTTCACTTTGTGGTGTTATTATTAATAAATTAATTAAAAATTACTTTGTAATCACCACTTTATTAATATATACATATCAATATGTTTCGAATATAGAATACAAAAAATGTATATATTCTGTATATTCCTGATGAAGAAAGCATTGCATTTTGAAACATGTTGATATGTATATTATATCACATGGGCCATATAGAGGCACATAAATAAGACGTAAACAAAATTCACGCAAGCTAAAACTTGTACGAAACTGGATCAAAATAACAATCGTCAGTTGAATGACCTCTGAAACAAACAAATCAACAACAACAAGTGCAAGTACCTCCGTACGGCCTATAAAAGCCCATACACGTGATACATTCGGATTCATTCCAGCTCACGGCTCGGACCAAGTAACACATCAACTGTAAACGCTGCGTCACCGTGAAAATCAACCGGACCTGCTCTCATCAACACGCTATTCTACCCGGACCTGCTCTCACCAACAGGCGAAAGACTCACTAATTATTGTAACATATATACCATTCCATCGGATTTTATCTTGCTTAACTTAATGTGGTTTTTATAGTATATATAAAATTAAATCATTAATGTAATTTTGATTGGGACCGGCAGCGCACTATAAAATTTCATCGCTTTGACAAATAAACTGTTTTGCGTATTGGCTTTGTTCTTTTTCGGTAGGCTGATTTCCTTATACGTTCTTGTATTACGTCTGTGAATGTCCATAGTATTTAAAAAAATATTTTGGTAACAAGTTGTTTCTTATTTTATGTAATGTGCAATAATAATGCAGGAGTAATGATGTCAGTGGACGACACGCTGAAATGCTCCTTCCGGATCCTGAAGCCGGCTGACAAGCGCATGGCGTACGTGTAGACCAACACCAAGCGTCCCGTCACCAACAAAGACTAAGAAGATTGGAAGAAAGGATCAGTATCTCCGGCCACCGTCCCCACCCGCCGCCCAACTTTACATAACTCCTATCATTTGTATTAGCGTCTTGCAATATATCGTAAGGAATAAATACTGTTAGCTTCTTTTTTTTTTCAATTACAAATGTATGAAAACTTAGTCCAAGCCGTATTTAATTTTGATAATCTAACTGCATCTCTTTATATGGTCTATAAATAATGTGTAATGATAGTGTCCAAAAAAAAAATGTATAGATTTAATATAGGAATAATGTAAGAATAGGAAGTAAGATTTGTACAGCGCCCTTTAGGTGATTTTTCACAAAAACGGCGCTATGAAAATCATCCGATATTATGCAATAATACTTGGCTAAATAATTTAACCAAAAGTTTGCCGTAATAAAAATATTGAAACTTTTCTGTTGTGTTTTGCAAGGGGGTTTAGAGGCAAACTTTGGCCTGTCTTCTTAAAAAGATAGAATTTTGGGATTTGACCTTAAATGCAGATAAATTTTTAGTAACTTTATTTCGTTGGTATTTATGTTTGATGCATTTTGAAGGATGTAGTTTTATAAAAATCATAAACATTTCTTGAAATAATTTTGTCTGAATTCTTACTTTTCGAAAGATATTGGTTTGAATTTGAACCTAGCAAAATTTTTACCTGGGACGCTCTTTTCGTAAGCACAATTTTCAATTTTTTTACTGGGTTCCGCTTTAGAAGAATTAAGCTTCAAATATTTTTTCTGTCAACGTATAAGTAAAAGAAGAGATTTTGATATTTCTTATTTAAAAGTAATCGTCCGGAGTTCTATTGTAATGAAAACCGATGGAATTTATTGGTTTGGCCTTGAAGATAGCTTTGTTCGTGCTTTCTATAATAAATGTTTAAAAAAATACTGTTTTCGTAGGTTAGCAAAGTTAACCATGTCAAGGTGGATGTACCAAACTCCCTGCGGCCCGCGAATAAAGGTCTTTTCACATCTAGTAGCAACATGCAGGGAAGAACAGTACAGCACAGACACAGCACAGACGCGAGTACGGCTGTCAACTGAACTGTCAACTGAGCGTTAGTGTCTGTTACAACATGTTTGAGGATTTTATAATCCTATTCCCATATTTTCTATAATTTTAAAACATATTTGCTCTGGTCAATTCAATCAATTTTTCGTTGTCCATATTTTTGGTTTTAGCACTGTCAGGGTCTATTGACGCTAACTGATGGTGATATGTGGTCTAACGGTAGGTGTTGATACTAACTGCGCAGGCGCAGACACCACTAGCAGTCTAAAATATTCTAGCTGACATCCTTTGGCAGGTACTTGTCCATAGATAATGTTAGTAACTATGCTGTCGTGTCTGCATTGTACTGTTCTGTACTGCACGGTCTTGGTAGATTTATTTATTTAATGTCACAGTTAAATAAAGCGTAATAATATAGTACAAATAATTTTAATTAAGTATTAATCGTTGCATTAGATCGTACAATGACATCAGAAAGTATATAAATAATAAAAGTTCACGAAGGATAAAAAAGTAGGAGATAAATGCGTACATATAAAACATATAAGTAGATTTAGGTTAAATTAATATTCATTGAAAAGATATGATAATATAGCCTTCTTGTACTTACCTTCTGTGCAGTTAAATAGATCCGCCACATCTTCGTGAATATTACTAACTTCACGTAATCTAGTTACACGCGAGCGTTTGTAATGGTCAGTCCTGGTGTTGTTACATTTAAACAGAATTTTGGAATGAGTAGCTCTTATAGGTGTATGAAATTGAATGAGGTTAATTAAATCAGGGCTGTCTATACTACCAAGCGCACACCTAATACTAAGTTCGGTGATCGTGCTTTCGGAGTGTCAGGACCTAAAGCCTGGAATGAACTGCCGCATGACTTAAGAATTATCAAAGACTCAACAGAATTCAGAACTAAACTTAAAACACATCTTTTCAGACAATCGTATCCATAAATTCACCTGTAAATTGCTTAGCTAGGCTGGCCGGTTAGTACTTACCTAAAGTCATTAAATAAAATAAAAATATAATTAAAAATTCACGCATCGGTGCGCAAATGCGTCCACAGCCCGCAACACTGTAAACATCCAAAGTGTAAAATAAAAAAAATAAAAAATAAATAAATAAAAACGTTAATATTTATTAAAAGCTTCTTACGCCGAGTAAAGTAATTTTATAGATATTTCCGAGTCCTAAAATTCATTTTATGAATACTTTTCAGTCCTAAAAATTAATACCAATAATTCAATAAATACCAACTCTTCTTGTGCCACCGATCATCTAATAAATGTAACATCAATAGAAAAGGAGAAACAAATAACCATGTAAAACTATCATCTCTATAATTAAATTTTTCTAAAACTGTGTTCATCTGAAGCGGCTTGCCAGGTAAGTATGTTTTTCTGTATCTGTCTGTACATAATTAGTTAAGAAATATTTGTACAGCGCCCTTGAGGTGATTTTTCACAAAAACGGCGCTATACAAGTCATCCAACTATTATTATTATTATTACAATTTTGAACATAAATATAAAGTCGGAAACAATTCTTCGATCTTTATGAGAGTTTTACTAAATTTAGTTCTTTATTCAAGTAATTATAGTTAATGCTTTCAATGGAAGTTTATAATTAATGTATCTTAGGAATTTATGTTGAATTTTTTCGATTAAATCTAAATGTATTTTAAAACGGGGGGACCAGATCGAGGAGTTATATTCAACTTGACTTCGAACGAGAGATGAATACAAAATTTTCGATAGTGAAATATTCCTAAATCTCCTGATGGGAATTGGCTAAATGAGCTGGCTAAAAAGGTTGTGCATCACTTCTATGTGAAGACAGAAATACACCATACGCTCCATGGCGGTTTCACTGTACTAACTGAATTAATATGAAAACTTCTAAGAAATGCGATAAAGCGTGGCGACAGGTGTGAGCAGGTAAATTAATTTAAAGCTGGGCGTGCTCATATTTCATAACATGTTTAAGTTGGAATTTTATACGCCACTTTTTAATATTTTTTACTTTTAATATTCTTGATATAAAAGCAGTCCGAATTGTTATACCCGCTGTTCGTTGGACGACCGAATTTGCTATACCTATATTAAAATACTCATTATGAGGTATTTAGTGAATGTAAAATAGAAATAAGAACGCGAGAATCGAAAGAGAAATGTATTTCGTAAAACGGAATGTGAATACAAGAATACTGTAATAACATGTATCCCTAATACTAACAAGATATCTAGAGTATAAGTATGTGTTCACGCGAGTTAATTGGTCACCTACTTCCAAATAATGCATGCGATTATGTGCAACTCCCTTACCCCCTTTCCCGCTTGTTTGACCTTCATCCATGAGTCCTAATCGAACCGCCGCCGCAACGAGTCACTTGTATCATGTCGCCGCAACCCGCGATTCAACCCACACCAGTGAAACAAGAGTAAATTATATACAGTGAATGATGAAATCGGTGAGTCCCTTCTTTTACCGCTTTCAGCTATTATTGTTACTCAATCCTATGCCATAGTCGCTCGCACATCCTTTCATATACAATCGCAACCGTAAAACCATCAAAAGCATCATTACGATCAGGATTGGATCCACCCGCACACACCAGTATGAGTGAATGTTCTTTGTGTTCTGTATATTATTGATTTTTGAGTTTTGAAAATATTTTTGTAAACATGAACACCATATAATATTTGGCAGAAGGCTGGTGAATCTCGTAAAATTCACACCACTAAATAGACAAGTATAATATGATATTATACTTAATAAACGTAATTGGTTTCCGAATTATAAAGTTCATTCGCACACTATTGAAAGAATCCAACGTAAATTCTTAAAATACCTAAATTTTATAATGGGTATTCCTAGAGAATGCATAGATTACGATTATCTACTTTATTCGTTAAATAAAAAAAAAATATTTGAAAGTAGAATTAATTGCGATTTAACATGTTTATTTAAGATTGTTAATTCAACGTTTTATACCCCTGAACTGCTATATTTGATTGCTTTTCATGTACCTGGTAGGACAAGACAATACCTACCATTTTATTGTGACAATTCAACTTCAGCGTCGAAATATTATTCCCCTGTGCGACGGATTCAACATCTGGGGAACAAATACTTGGATGTTGTTGATATATTTGGCACATCAATGTTACAGTATAAGCATGCATTAGTACGGTTTTTTCATCCAGTACAGCTAGGTTATTTGAAACTCTTTAATTCTTGACAAAGGCGTGAAATTAAGTCGTTTCTTTTTATATAATCTATTATAATACATATGCAACTTTTCAATATTATTAGAATAATTTCCATGTAAAAGTCTGCAGTGGGCTTAAATAAATAAATAAATAATTTTAGATCAAAAAGAGATCAAATTTATTTAAAAAAAACATAAGATAACAAAGATGCACTAAACAGCTGGCAAATATACCGTATGAATCCTCTGATTTTGGCGGTAGATACAAAAATTCAAACGTTATACTCGTATTAACAATAACAAAAAACACTGTTTATTAAGTCAGACGTTTAACATTAATAACAAAAAATGTACTGGAATTACTTACTGAAGAAAAAAAAAACTCTATACAAATTGTCCTTCTGACGGGTATCATTCAGTACGGATGACGTCACGCGCCTCCGCCCGGATTCAAACCGTTTTGGAGGCATTTAAAAAATTCAAATTTTTATAATTAATTTAATTATGAAAACTAATTTAAAAAAAACGCGCATTTAGTTTGAGGCTGAATTTTGATAAAAAAAATGGATTCAACTTCCCTGTTCAGCTGCTGTTGGACTTTGTTGTAAAATATATTGAATTATCCATAGAAAATGTTATTGTTGAATTTGAGAAACATTTGAAATATTTTTTTGTTGTATTTTGTGAATACGATCTATACTATTGGTGTACCTACTATTTTAGTGTCACTATATAATTTAATTTTCATCATGTTAAAATCTTAATATATAAAAATGAATGTTTGTCTGTTTGTGTGTCCTCGATTTTCTCGAAAATTGCTTCTGAAAAGAGCACAGTTTGTTCTTATTAGTGCTGGAAAAGTTTAGAGTGTAGTTTGAAAGAAATCCAATTTGTAAAACTGTTGCTATAAAGTTTAAAATTATTATGAAAAACATTGAACTCGCCATGTTGTATTGAGGTTAGCCCATATATATCACTCTAGTTAACCACAGATTACACATTCAAAAGACGATGGTATTTTTGGGTAGAATATTTTCAAAATGGAAAACCCAAGTAGGTTTTTGGAATGAAATAAAATGTTTCATTTCATTATTTAAAGACAGTAATAGTCGTCACGAGACATTATTTTCGGCGTCAAATCAATTATAGCACCCAAGCGATAAGCAGAAATTCACAACTTCATAACTACTCGTACGTTCCCAAAAAAAAATAATCGCGAGCAAGGCCGGGTATATCAGCCAGTAATAAATAAGCGTTACGGTTGTAGAATTCCATTTTCAACTGAATACACCATTTTTCCCGGTATTTTCAATGTTAATCTGTCTAATTCGATAGTGGAGCACAATCTTCCTCTGAATATACTATGTTTTGCTACAAAATCAAGTTTTCCAAAAGCAAAGAAAACATTTAATTCAACTTAATAAAATTTCCACATTTTATTGTCGAACCGTACGCGCATAAAGTAAGGGTACATTACGGTTGATACACTGATTTAACAATTTACCATTACATGTTCCATATAAAGTACGTAACGACTATAAATTACCAACGTTCACGGTCATAAAGTACTGATTACCTTAAACTTTGTACCTGAAAATAAAGCAAAAAAAAAATACCGTTGAAAAATTCCCAGAATACCTGAAAATACAATTCATCACGGAAGCAAAAATAACTTGTAGAAAGACTTCTTAATGCCTTTTTTCAGACAGTTCATTTTAAAAATTTGACTTGTACGTATTACTTTAAAGGTAAGATTTTCCGCCCGAGGGGCGAAGGCATTGGAGCATGATTTTAGACAAGATCAGGCGGACACCCAGAAAATTGGATGCTTCTGGAGCTCCAGTCTTACTCACTTCCTGTTTCTCAACCGGAAACAGGACGTAAATATAATGGACGCTTGGTGTTTTGTCTAATTTGTCCATCTGTCGGCTTTGTTTACAGGGTAATAGAAGAAACGTTAAATAAGTACAAATATCTGAGGCAAATGATACAAAAATACTTTTGCGATTTTATTTTCGGTTGGTTTGGAAAATAAGCAAGTTATTAATTTCTTCAAATTATTGATAACTTTGTGGCATCATTATTAATTATATAATTGAAAATACACTTTGTATATACCACTTTACTTAAAATATATAAATATTTCTACATGTTGAATACTATTCATTTATTCCTTAAGATGATAGCGTTGCTATCGAAACATGTAGAAATATTTATATATTTTAAGTAAAGTGGTATATACAAAGTGTATTTTCAATTATATAAGTTATTAATTGTTTTTGTGTTTAATTCGTAGAACTCAATTTATTTATTTTTTAAATTTAATGATAATCAAATTTAATAATGTAATTATTAAGTTCTGAGATTATTTTTAGTTTCCATTATTGTGACAGCTGTTTCTGCTTTCAAGGCCATTTTCAAACTGCGGTTAATCCATTTGCCTTTTCTGTTTTATTTTTTTTATTTTTCATTTTTTTATTTAATTTTTTAGTGAAAGTGAATTACGAGTATATAGCTTAGTGGAGAGATATTTATAATTCCTTTGTCCAAAAGCAGTTTTAAATTTAGGAATATTCATAATGTCATTTTGAAATTTTGAAATGTTTGCTTAAAACATTCTTAGCATAGATATTTTGGATGTTAGGTTCTTTTTTTTTTTTTTTTTTTTATGTCTACCGCACAAGAGTCCCTAACTGCTCCCAACCGTCTGGAGCCAGTGAGACTATGGCATTCCCAATTGGGGAACGTTGTGAGGCTGAAGGGATTGGGGAGGGGAAGGAGAAGGGGAAGGTGGGGAAAAGGGGAAATACCTGGCTATTCAGATCTGGTCACCAAACACTATAAGCCATTTCAAGCAACGTTTCAATTCTGAATGGTGGTCTTTCACCAGGCGATACTGAGAGTATCTTCCACTCTGGAACGTGCGCAAATATACTGTATAATTATTTTTAAATTAATTAATTGTGAAACAAAACAAATTAATTAAATAAAAATTACTTGCGCACGCCGGGATTTGAACCCGCGACCTTCGGATTCGTAGTCGAGAGCCTTACCCCTCGACCATGGAGGCCGTCGGTTCTACAAAAGATTTGAAAATTTCTTTTATTGGCGTTCTTATAGAGACTTTTAATATGGTATTTAGACAATTGTTTCATATGGTTAGTAGTTCCCGATCCCCATCCTAGTATACCATATTCGAGGCGGGAGTGGCATACTGGATATGGGAAGGCCATGGCATTTCGCCTCTTTGCGATATCAGTTTATCAAAAAACATGTCCTTCACCAGCGGTATGGACGTATTTTGGACGCAGTGTTGATATGTGCATCGTCAAAACTGTCAAACGCTTGCGCATCGATAAGCCTGGATCTTATATAGACGCGAGTCTAGTTTTTGAACTGTTAATTCGCGGTGGAATCCCATTGTATTAGAATGGAAATTAAAACACTTTTGTACTTTATTCCACTTATTTATTTTCACCGGGACCGGTTTCATCCCACTGCGGACATTTCCAGACTGTTAGTTGAAATTCTTATGCTACGGTATTTATATAAACTTAGGCAGAGGTACACAACAATGTCTCTATATAATGACTGTTTCTATTTTGTTATCAAGAGATAATCTGACATCCCACCAGCTTTGTGACAAACGGTTTTTCAAAATCTCGGTGCTAGATTTGAGGAATATTAGCGGTGCGATGGTGGATACATACGACATTATTTTTAAGAAATAAATTTTGGATTTGCCTACATGTATTTTGCAGTTTCCTTTTTATTGAGTTTTCAAAAGTGCAAAAACTTATGGCTCACCTATATTTTGGGAATGTTAAGTTTTGGAAATCCTAAGTTTTGGGAATGCATTGATAGATTCCTATAAGATGAGTGTCTTTATATTTTATACTAGTTGATGTGTACCCAGCCTTGCTCGGAATTTTTCACTTGTCAGCAGGGTGCCATAATTGATTTGACAGCGAAAGTAAATATCTCCAAATAAAGAAACATTCATTTGAATATTTTATTTCATTCCAAACGTTTATTTTTTCAAAATACATCTAAATCATAAAGTTCTTAAGTAGGTACCTACTCGTGTATTCTATTTTGAAAATATTCTACCCAAAAAAACATTCTTCTTTTGAATATGCAATCTGTGGCTAACCAGAGTGTTATATTTATGGGCTAACCTAAATAAAACATGGCGGGTTCAATGTTTTTCATACTAATTTTAAAACGTTTTAGCAACAGTTTTACATATCGGATTTCAATCAAACTACTCTCTAAACCTTCCCGGCAAAAAATAAAAACAAACTGTGCTATTTTCTGTGGTTCAGTGATTTTAGAGAACATCGAGGACAAACAAACAAACAAACTTACATTGATTTTCATAAGATAATCAGTTATATTAAATACGCAAAGAGCGTATGTAAAAACACGAGAAAACAAGTAATATGAATTGAAAATAGAACAAGGTGATATAATCTATTCTAGCCGAACAGCAGGAAGTGAATTGGGAAAAACGGGCGACTATATAGGAAATATAGATGTCACTACTGTCGCCATGTTTCAAGCGTTTGACGGCTGTCCAAATAGTCAATCTTTGTGGCCAGTTCAGTCGGTAGAAGCAAGTAGCTATAGAAGCAACTCTGTTGAAGTACCTTGCAACAACTCTGGAACGGTTAGTTTGATATCGTAAAGTTTGCGCAGTTTTTTCGTCGGAATATTTCCGGCATCAAATTCCATCATTCTGAGCGGTAAGTGTTGCTTGTGCGATGATGGAGGACTTAGGTATCAGAGACAATTTCATTGAGAAATTTTATACAATGCGAAGGGAATATACGTCACTCACTGATTCTCCTGACAGACAGGGATTGAAATGCAGATTCGATGAACATGTCATCGGAACAGTCATATCTCCCATCTGTAAACACAGCTGTTATGGTTCATTGCTATTTGATGCCAGGCAGGGCCGTGTTCAGGTTTCAAGTCACCCAATGCTGTAAAATCTTGCCGCACTACCCTAACTAACTAATTACTTAACCATCACGCCATTTCGGCAGAGGTAGGCAGAGAGAACGGACCGCGGAACAACTCGACCTTGGCATACACTTCTTGCTTAATTCACGTTCATACGTCTCATACATTCTCTTCTGTTATTCCGAATTCTGACATGGCCCGACTCAAGTATTTGATTGAACTGATCGTGCCATGTCTTCCTCGGACGTCTTCGGCATTTTCTTCCATTCACATTCGCGTCATATATTCGCTCTATATGCCCAAACCGTCTAAGCGTCCCTTTCTTAATCTTACTCATTACGCTTACATCAGCCTTGCATTATTTATGAATCTCAACATTTTACATACGGTCATACATGGTTTTACCACACATTCGCTTCAGAGATCTCATTTGTACAGCATTCAGTCTAATTTCATCCTTCCTCTGCCAGTTCCATGCCTCAATGCATATATCAGGGTTGGAATTAGCACTCCCCCCTATCCCCGCTCTACTCCCTTCCTAAAATCGCGGTAGGCCTACAATAGAGCCTTTAAAATAACTGTTAGAAGCACCAGAAGTAAACGCCAAATCAGAGAAATCGGACAAATGTTGAAAGTTATAAAGGATTTGTCTTATAGACAAAGCAAGTCTTGTCGCAATATTGAGATAACTTATTTAATTTTTTTTAATTTAAAACAATTATATTTATGTCTGGAAACCACCACCGAGGAACAAATTATAGAAGAGCGCAATGGGAGTGTCAGTGTGCCCGAAGTAAGCTTAATTATACGTTACTTCAAGTTTAATTGATCAAACGTTTTCATGTAGAGAAATTCTTTCATAAAAGGTCTTTTGACGACTTAATTTTTTTTTCAAATCAATGTAGAGTATAGATAACTCATCTAATACTATTAGTTTTTCTATGAAAATTAGATAGTTTTTAGAACTTTATCGCAAACCACCCCCTAGAATATGCCGCCCTAGGCAGCTGCATAGGTTGCTTGAGCCTAAATATGGCTCTGACCCCAAGTAAGGTAAGGTTAGGCGAGCTTAGGTTAGATGAGGTTTGATTAAATGGAAACTACAAACTGATTGGTCAGTGGCTGAATTGGCATCGCGTCTGGGTCCCACCTAGGCGTCGTGAGTTCAATTCTTCCGCTGGCGAAGTCCCCCATCACGACACAAGCATCATATTCCGCTTACTATGATGGGAGTAGGAGATTTTTAAATATTGTCATGTTATTCGTAATCTAGGAATGTTTGTCTTTATTTTTAGAAAAAAACAAACAAAAACAAAATGAATAGTATAAATAATACACTTATACCAGACGTGACTATCAAAGTTTGTAATACCCTTCGTTTGCATAACATCAACCAGTACATAACTCAGTAGGTGGTACGACTAGATACGAAATCAACTACTGAGTTCGTGCAGTTTCGAACAAGAGACGACTCGATACGTTCTCGATCGAGCTGGCATGTAGTACTGGTCAGGCTCATACAGACGACCTGATCACAAACGAGAGAGAGAGAGAGAAGCGACTAGATACGCGTCTCTGTCTTGTTTGTTTGTCTGCACAAATAATTAATTGTGCAACGCCCGACTTTAATTTTAACCTGATAGAAGCGACTAGATACGCATCCCTATCTTGTTATGTTTGCACAAAAAGAGGATTTGTGCAAACGCCCCATTTCAGTACATATTGGCTTTCGACAAGCGTAGTTCCGGGGTTTTCGAAGAAGTGATGATGAGAGTGCACGTCATCGTTTTCTTTTTCTACGCCACTGAACCTCGTTTTCGTGCCGAGGCGCTACTGGGTGCTAACGGGACATTTCTCCGACCCCCGCCACCTCTACGGTCGCTCCCGGCGACGGTCCCGAAAACAGAGCGGGCTCTCATTGGTCGAGCCCCTCTGATCCACAAAAACCTTTCAAAATTATTGTTCTACCAAAATTGTCTGTCTTTGTAAGCGATTCCTGCGGCCGCGGTGACTGATCTAAATAAACGATCTTTTCTGATCTGTTCATTAGCGCCCGCGTAATCGAGTAAACTTACTTATTTTATGTTTGTACAATGCATTTTTTTGTAATCTGACGGCAAAGTATTACCTGTCCTACTTTGACCCCCATGACATACCTTGTAATAATTTTGGTTGCTTTAATAAAAAATAGGTGAAGATTGCAATAGGCTCAATTCAAGCAGAAGGTCGTGATTGACATCCTAATTTTTTGATCAAGTCGATCCAAGGTTGACAGAGTCTACGGCAGCTCGCGAAATATTCACGAGTTCAAACTGCCCGATTCGCCGCACGGTATCGCACCGAAGTACTTGAACGACGAGTGCATTTCTAAAATCAGAGTATTCTCACGGATTCAACACGCCTTCTACCTACTTCGCCTGCATCTTCACCCGGCCTGAAAACCGACCGTGACTTTCTCTTCGCCCTCACCACCTCCTTGCAAGAAATCGTTTGCCTTTTTCAAGGCATCTTCCCCTTCCTTCCTACCCTGCTCTGAAGCGTCGAAGTGGCCAGCCTGATCTTCTTCTTCTAAAAACGTGCGGCAAGAGTTTACAGATCTTGTCCCGTACAACACTCATACATACAAACTCAGAATTCATTAAAACCATCAGAAGTAAACACATAATTTACACGACAGCATGATAACATCCATTTACATACCATACATACACAACATGGTAAGCAATCAATTAGCTACGAGGAGGCATCTATATGAAATAAAAAAAAAAAATTCTAGGAACATTTAAAAATAAATTGTTCTTCCTAAAATTAACTTAGAAAATAATGAAACTGTTTAAAGTTATAATGCATCTATTTAGGTTATCATTCTAGTCAAGTAAGTAAAAATGTAGCTTAAATTTTTTTTGGAATAAAAATTCGGCCCCGGAGGCAGCTGCATAGATTGCCTAAGCCTAAATACAGCCCTGACATTAGGTAATCTAAGGTTAGGTTAGAAAAGGAAATATGGTAACTATCATTTTTAGAACTTCGGCAAAATGCCGTTCCCTAGTATTTGGCGCCCTAGGCAGTTGCACAGGTTGCCAAGGCCTAAACATAGCCTTGATATCAAGTAAGATAAGATTATGCTGGTCTAGCTTAGATTAGGAGATATTTTATTTTATTTTATTATTTAAACGACCAGAGGGCTTTCACATACAAGAACATAATTCTTTAATCTCATAAAAAAAAATAGAAAACATGCACAAAAGTTAATCAAATTTATAAAGACAAAAAACAACTCCACCAAACCTAAAAATACACAGGAATATAAAGGAACAGAAAAACAATAATACAATCTCCACAAAGTCAATATTAACATTAATAACAAATAAGTAAATAATGTAAAAAGTTGCAGTTAAAAATAATTTATAAGCTAGGTAGAAATATTTCGTTCACACTTTTTTGAATATGGAAAGTACATCATTTTTAGAACTTCAGCGAAATGCCGCCTCCCAGCATTTGGCGCCTTAGGCAGCTGCACAGGTTGCACAGGCCTAAATACGGCCCTGAAATCATCAGGTAAGGTAAGGCCACGTGAGTTGACATCTATGTGCATGTTACATGCGGGCCTTACAATGATGGAACCAAGTCGAGGATTCGATTGCGGACCCATTTGTGCATCTCACTGCATCATCCACTGCACACATCTCCCTGCAAACAGGAACCGGAACGCTCCAATAAACGTGGATTCATGTCATTTACAGATGTAAGTCCAATGCAAGGGATTCGTAAACGGTGTCTGGAAACTTATTGTAAAAACAGTTTCCGAGTCTCATTACTCATGATTATTTATTTAATTAATATCACACGCATAAATATACCATAAACAATAATTATATGTCACAGTTAAGAATAGAGCATAAATAATTTAAAAAGGTAACTATTAAATGTGGCATTAGGTCGAATAATAATACCGGAGAGTATATATATCGTATTGTAAAATGTTCGTGTATAGTGCCAGGGAACATTTATCTCTCTTCCTGTTTCAACTGTGGTTAGAGGTGCTAATCTGGAGATAGTCTTCTCTAAGCAGTTAGCGGGCTGTCTATTGATTCAATTTATTTCAAAGAATTATAAGCTGTCTTTTATGTACAAGCAGCACTTGCTGATAGCAATCGTAATGAACTAGCGTCCTTGATCCCTTGGGCACCGGTGCAAACACGCTAAACGCGCCCCCAACATTTGCACACGGTTGACATCCGTCACATAACAACATATGTTCAACAGCTCGGCTGTGGAATAATCAACCGGCCTCTGTGTTTCCTTGCTACTTAAACATGGGTCTCTTCAAGACCCAGGTTCACTCCTTCCTATTCTCTAAAAGACCCTGCACACAGCATCCCCAAAGATGATATAGGTCTCGAGGGAAATTATGTACCTTATTATTGTTTATGGTATATTTATACCGTTGATATTAAATAAATATTCCAATTGTGGATGCCATCGTTCCATAGGCTTCGGACAGTTGGGACTCTTGTGCGGTATTCAGATAAAAAAATGATGTACGATCTTCAAATTTATTTCAATTTTTGAGACGTGTTTTTTAAAACATAGATAAAATGCCAGTATGAATTTCAGACGTCCGGTACAATATTTTTTATTGAATTACACAAGTTTTCAGAATAATTAAATTAATTTCTGCTTCAAAATTAAGACTTCTGTTTTAGTAAGCCAATCGGAAGGTATAATAAAAAAAAGAAAAAATGTATACAAGTGTAAAATCCGTTCCAAAACTCGAGAAAAATTTTACAATTTAGGCAGGACCTCAGTTCCAAACTTTCCGGCAAGTATTTAATTTCAGATTCAAATTTCGAAATTAATTACGATAAGAGAAACGGAAATGGATTTAAATTGAGAATAAACCTTAATTGGCAGTTCTATTTTCAAATCTAGTATGACACCCTGACCGGCTTTAAAAAAATGAAAAGGCTCAGTAAACTCCTGTACAGTCTGTCAACGTATTCTGAAAATTTTGGTGTAAGAGTTTTTTTTTGTTTTTTGTTACTTACAAATAAAACATTGGATACGTTACATAGGGAGATCTGAAATAGAAAATATATTGACTCCAAATACAGATTAACGCCTCACCTTACAATTATTTTATTTTTTTCATCAACCACATCAATTTAATGTAATGTAATTTAATATTTTGTAAATGAAATCCTCAGCACGGGAAATTCCAGTGAGGACATCATTATTTGATATTTTGTCATAAAAAAAAGAAGATAATAAAACATTATTATTATTAATTTTATTACTCCTAAATTTCGAAACGGGTAGCTCAATAATTAAACTAAGTAACAAAAGTACATAGTGGATAAAACCCTACAAACAAAATTATTGAAATGGACCTATTTTTTTCATTACTATAGAAACACAGAGTAATATCGATTTTAGAACAAAAAATATAAAAGATTTAAATGTAAGGTTGTATTTAACTTCCGAGTCTGGTTGACTAGACGGGAAAAATGATAACACAATTTATCTTGGATTTTTTTTTTAAAACTAAAAATTGGCTCTTCTTCCATATATATGGGTAGTTTTTATATTGATTTTACATAATAATAATAATAATAATAATCGGACCATTTCTATAGCGCCGCTTTTGTGAGAAATCACCTCAGGGGCGCTGTACAAATATTACTTCCTATTCTTATATAATTCTTATATTACGTCTATTCTACGAATTTAATATTATTATAATTTTTTTTTGTTTTACATTTATTTTCTCTTTTTGGACAGCCTATCGTTACACATTATTTATAGATCATATAAAGAGATGCAGTTAAATTATCAAAAGTAAATTTAATGTTAAATTGGAAAAAAAAGAAGCTAACTGTATTTATTCCTTACGATATATTGGAAGACGCTAATACAAACAAATGATAGAGTGGTTGTTTCCATTATATTCAAGAGTGTATTTAAGCTAAGACAGAGAATTATTATCCATATTTTTTAGGATAAATAACACAGAATACTCTTAAAAGAGTGGAGCGGCGGGGGAGGATGGTGGCCGGTGGGATTGATCCAGAGGACCCTCAAAATCTTCTTTGTCTTGGTGTCGCCCCTGGGCGGCGTGACGGGACGGTTGGTGTTGGTCTGCACGTACGCCAGGCGCTTGTCAGCCGGCTTCAGGATCCGGAAGGCGCACTTCAGCGTGTCGTCCACTGACATCATTGCTCTTGCATTATCGAATTCCCCGCAGTACCAGTTGCTTCTTGGCAAAGAACTCACACCCGTCCTCTACCACCTGATGCACCCGGCAGATCAGGTCAAAGTCGTGCTTGTTGAGGAACTTCGCCACTATCTCAATGACGAAGGTAAACATATATAATAAATAACTTATTTGATATGTACATTTCAAAATTATAAAAAAAAAACTTTTCTATAATTATCTAGCGAAACGTTAGGAAATTAGTTTGAATAATAAATTTCCTTGGAATGTTATTTTTTTTTGTATGGCACTGTATGGCGGCAGTGGGCGTGGAACTGGCTGAGGAAGGATGAAAGTAGACTGAATGCTGTAGAAATGAGATCTCTAAGACAAATGTGTTGTAAAAATGTTGAGATTCGTAAAGAATGCAAGGCTGATGGAAGCGAAATGAGCAATATTAAGAAAGGGAGTCTTATATGGTTTTGGAATGTAGAACGAATGAACGAAGAAAGAGATGGCACAATCAATTCAATCAAATACTTGAATCGGGCCATGTCAGAAGTCGGAGTAATAGAAAAGAATATATGAGACGTTGCATGAAAGCGAATGAAGCAAGAAGTGTATGCTAAGATCGAGCCAACCCCTGCGGGGAAACGGCGTGATGGTTAGTTCGTTAGTTAGTTATTATTCTTTAGTTTTTTGTTTATTTTTTTTAATTTTTTTTTATTGTGTATAACAGACTGCGTCCTTTTACCATACACATGGACAACATTGTATACTTTTTTTTATTATTTCCTTGTATAACAATACTATTAATTTAATCATTATTTTTCACCTTTACAATCTTGTAAATATTATTTGTTAAGTTTATTTATCGTCTGTTAATTTATTTAGACATTGCGCACTTTTTCAATTTTTTTCTTTGTAACACAATCTTAAATTTCTTAACTTGTCCAAATATTATTTTAAAGGTGTATTTATCTGTAGCATATTAATCAGTGAGAAATAGTTAGGATGCAGGCCAGTTCTCCAGATATTGTATATGTTTTTTAAAATTACTGTTTGTATCTGTATTTTCTCCTTAAATAAAAAAAAAATAAAAAAAATGTAAAAAAATGATAAAATTTTGAAAAACTCATCATCACTCACCGTTTGACATATTGAAAAAAAATCACTTGAATCATAGCGTTTTTTAAAAGTTTCACCAATTTTAATGTTGCCATTTAAAACCATTAAAACGATCGAAACGCCCTGAATTTTTGTCTACTATTTGTTGACAGACTATAGTTTATTTTTGGAAAATCTTAAATAAATTTCTTTGCTCGAAAATTCCACTCTCAATTTTGAATATGACTGATTTTGTTTAGAAAGTTGACGAAGCGTTTGAATAAATTAATAATTAAAAGTTGATAATTGAGAGATTCATTCTTAAGCGTGACATAACTCGACAAGAAATTGTTTTTAAATGATTGATCATTTCTCAATTCAGAATTAATGCTGATTACTGAATTCAAAATGTCCGCTAAAGTCGTGATGAAAATTACAAATTAATTAAGGAGTACAGTATTCCAGCTTCCTTTATTTCATAAGAGCTGGAAGATTCTTTAAAAGCAACGGAATTCGTATAGCTTGGCATTTAATCGTAAGTATTTATTATTTTGGAACTACAAAATGTATTCACAATTTTTTAAAATAATAAATATTATTTATTACTAATTGTTTTTGTGTTTAATTCGTAGAATTCGATTTTTTTTTAAATTGAATGCTATTCAAGTTTAATAATGTTATTATTAAGTTCTGCAGCTATTTTTAGTTTTTTATTATTGTCATGCTATTTTGTCGTTTAATAGTATTTTTGAACTGCCCTTATGAAAATGGCCTTAAACGCCGAAACAGCTGTTACTATCGTTATCTCGAAAAACGATAATTACTTTTTTTTTTTTTTTACAGTAACTCCACACAGGAGACCAAGGAGGAAACAATTTCCCTCAAGGCCTATATCATCTTTGGGGATGCTGTGTGGAGGATCTTTTAGAGGAGAGGAAGGAGTGAACTTGGGTCTTGAAGAGACCCATGTTATAGGATGGAGGAAACACAGAGGCCGGCAGATCGTTCCACAGCCGAGCTGTTGAACACAAGAACGAGTCGTAGAAGCGACCCGTTCTCATGTGACAAATGTCAACCGTGTGCAAATGTTGGGCGCGCGTTTGGCGTGTTTCCCGACTATGCACCGGTGCTGAAGGGATCAATGACGCTAGTTCCTCGGAGCATCTTCCATTAAAATACCGGTAGAACAAGGACAGCATTCCCACCCGACGTCTGTGCTCCAAAGATTGCAACCCATTTGTTAAGATAGGCGAATCTATCAAACGGACCGCCCGTTTCTGCACAAAGTCAAGGTTTTTTTCAGATATTTTGGGACTCCCGACCAGAGGTGGCTGCCAAATTCTACAATGGGGCGCACTTGCGATTTGTACAGGGTCAGCAGTTGTGTACTATTAAAGTATCTGCGGGCTCTGTACAATACGCCCAGCTTTTGAGAGGCTAACTTTACTCGGGTTTCGATGGAGCCCCCATACCTGAGCTGGTCACTAATTACCGTTTTTCAATTACCGTTTTTACATACTAATTACCGTTTTTCAAAAGTGAAGTTTGACCGGTAAGTGGCTGAGTTAGCATCGCGTCTGAGTCCCACCCAGGCGTCTTGAGTTCAATTCTTCAGCTAGCTAAGTCCCCCATCACGACACAAGCAACATCGACGGTATTAGGAGATTTTCAAATATTGTCGGGTTATTAGTAACCTGGGAATGTCTGTCTTTCTTTGTTTTGTAAATTAAAAATAAAAGAATAAAAAATCATTTCATCAAAACACCTTCTTATGTTGGTTCCATTGCATTTGGAACATCTGACGTCACGTGAACATTTTGTTTATGGACTAGTATGGACGTTTTTATTTCTCACTTTTATTTTGTATTTTTCTAGTTTTGGCGATATTTAAACTTAATTTGGGTGACTTTAAGCTCTATAAATTTTCATTTTATTTTTTATAACTTATTGAAGTTTGTAAACCTCATTGTAATATTTAATCATTGAAGAAGATCATATTAACATAACCTAAATGAACCACGAAACCGAAAAAACAACAGAAATTAAAACGATTTCAGTCGCATCTGAGACTCGAACCCAGGACCTCTACCTATCCGGGGTAACCGCTTAACCAACTAAGCTAATGAGACCACTTCAATTTACGCCATCTACACCGGTCTTTTTAATCAAATCTCTTTATTCAAATCTTTTTATTCAAATCTTTTATTTTCTGTTGTTTTTTCGGTTTCGTGGTTCATTTGGGATGTGTTAATATTATCTTCTTCAATGATTCTGTAAATTTTGTTCAATATAAAAAAAAACTGTTTTTACTGAAGTAAATTAGAGTATTCATGAACAAACAGCAGAACAGACTGGAAGATACTCTCAGTATCGCCCTGGTGAAAGACCACTATTCAGAATTGAAACGTTGCTTGAAATGGCTTTTAGCCGTGTTTGGTGACCAGATCTGAATAGCCAGGTATTTCCCAACCTTCCTCTTCCCCTTCTCCTTTCCCTCTCCAATTCCTTCAGCCTTACACCATTGCCCAATTGGAGACGCCATAGTCTCACTGGCTACAGATGGTTGGGATATAAAAAAACCCAATTATCAATACAAATATTACGATAATATTAATGCTCAATACTATTATTATTGTTTGAGTTAAGGTTTCTAAAAAGGTTCATAATTTTATTACATATGTTAATTTATGGTTTACTATGAATAGAATATAAAGTTATGTACGGTTAAACTCATCCTTGTTTTGAAATTTGACATTCTAACCTCAAAACTGATCAAAATCGACTGGACGTTTTGGCGGACTTCGAGAAATTGAAACTTTGAAAATTATTTTAATGATGGAAACTCCCTTTTGAAAAAAAAAACGAAATATACTGGTATTGAAGTTTGAAAGTAATAAAAGTTGGACTGTAGTTCCTCATTGGCCTCATTTAATAGGCCCATATTTCGAGCGATGATATTTACTCAATTTGTGTACCTCAATGTTTATTCCACAAAAGCTTAATTTAATATTAACGGTATAAATATACCATAAACAATAATTGCATGCCACAATTAACTACAAGCATAATAATATAGCACAAATAATTTTAAAAGGTAACTATTAAATGTGGCATTAGGTCGTACAATGACATCAGAGAGTATATAAAGAGTAAAAGTTCACCAAGGAAATAAAATTAAAAGATTTAAAATATACAGTAAACTTAGGTAAAATTAATATTGATTAAAAATATATGATACTTACCTTCCGTGTAGTTAAATAGATCCGCTACATCTGCGTATCTATTACTAACTTCAAGTAATCTAGGTACAAGCGAGCGTTAGTAATGCTCAGTCCTGGTGTTGTTACATTTATGCTGGATTTTGGAACGAGTTGATTTCGTAGGTATATGAAATCGAATGAGGTTAATTAAATTAGGGCTGAGACAGCCATATAATATTATCATTTACAATTTTGAACATAAATATTTCAAATATAAAGCTGTGTCGCAATGGTTCGTAGAGAGCTTTAAAAAGATAAAATAATGTTGCGAAGCTTTCCGCAAAGTAATTTTAGTGTTATAGGTCTTATTCAGTTCACAAGATTATATACAATTTGTCCAAAAGTTGGCCAAACCATAGATAGTGGACCTAGCCACTGGACTGCCTGTAGCCACGTACAAATCGTTAAGCTGCGGTATTTATTTTATAGCCTTTCCCCACAGTCCTGCGGGTCCTATGGATGTAGTGTACAGTTTTTATATTATATATCAGAGCTGTCCAACCTTTCGATATACAAGAACCGATTTTTTTTTAAGTATCCAAATATCGCATCCATATATATCGTATTGTAAAATTTGTGTGTACAGTGTCAGGGAACATTTCTCCCTCTTCCTGTGTAAACTGTGGTTAGAGGTGCATAAATGTGGAGATAATCTTATCTAGCCAGTGAGCGTTCTGCCTATTGCTACTGTAGGGTTTTTATTTATTTTTATTTTGCGATTTGTCTTGTTTTTTCATGCACGAGAAACGTCAACTGCACGAAACCAGCAATTTGCTGTCGCGGCTTTAGCAAAAGTCAAGGTTTATGTATTCGTTTTTTTTTTAAATGATACGTATTCATAATAAATATAATATTAACTCATCTATGTTCATTTTACAATGATTTTTTTTACTTTAGTTTTACTTTAATGTCTTAAAAGTGGGCGCTTTCTATTTTATCGTAAATGAAAGTGAGCGGGCACTATTTTATAGTGGGCGGGCACCTACATAGATAATTTCAGGCAAACAGCGCGAATACTTAACAGAACACTTGGCTGATCGGTGACTCAGATTGATCATTAAAAAAGTTGGGAAGAACAGCCGTCACTTCCTGCTTTTAACATGGCGATCGGTGGAGCACGCGCGGCACTGCGTATTTTTGAAAGTATAGTTTGATTTATTTCAATATTTTTATAAATTTAAATACCGTTTATTATTTATAATGGAACGCACGCCTCTGCCCAAAAAAGAGTTTCAACATGTTATTATTTTATTTGTCGATGGAGAAAAACAAAAAAATGGTCGTATTTTGAAACAGCCTTAGACTACCCAACCTTTAGACTATAGCCAGTACAGGCCCAACTCCCAACTAAAGCTAAAAGTATCAAATTTATCGACAAGGACCCACTTGGTGACCCAGAGATACTTTTACCAATTTATTACTAACCCCCTAATGACAGTCTGTAAGCGCTGAATGTATTGAACGGGAGAGAACCTAGATTTCAGTTGTGACTTCTGTGTTCTCCAATAAATACAATGATATCCTTTTACCTTCGGGGTCTTTAGATTGTTAGACAATATTTATTCCTAACCCAAGAAAACTTTGCTATTTCATAAAACACAATAAATTTGTTCGTATCACTTTACTTGTTTATACACTTGGGTGCTTCTTAAGTGGCACTCTTCAAAGATTTCAATTGAACATCTTTTTTATTTTTTTTATTTTTTATTTGTATATATATATGTACGCCCATGGGGCTTTTAAATTACAATGGAGTATATGCTATTTACTAACAGTGTGAACACATTGTCAAGGAAAAAAATTGAAATAAAAATAACAGTGGAAGAGGAGGAAATACTTTTAAAAATGGACGAGCTAAGTAATGAAAGAAATTAGCAGAAAAAAAGATTAAATTAGAAACATGTGTATTCTATGGGTATATACCTACCTGCAAATAACATTAGTAAAAAAATAACCAATTTGATGTATGAGACGTGTCAGGCCCGCACAAGAAAAATAGTGTAAATATTTAGGCACCGGCACACAGGGACGCACAACTATTGTGATTTGCGAATCCTCTTGAGAAAGGTGTTTGGTAGTTTCCCAATGGAGATGTCGTTGCTCCGAGCAACTGGAAGACTGTTCTTGTCTGGTAGCGGCAGGTCAAGGTATCCAAGGTGAAGCAGTGTCCTGTGGAGGTATTGTTTGTTCCACGGCTGGAGTGTTAGAGCAATGTGTAATTTCTTAATACTCACGGTAAAGGAGAGAAGTATCCCGTATTTGTATGATAGGCTTTAACATATAAAAAATATCTTTTATCTTTCTTGTTGGTGTATTAATGTTGATTTGTGATAAAATGTTTAGTGTATCAATTGATGCATTCAGAGTTTTGTACAAAAAGAATACATCAGAAAGTTTTTTTTTATATGAATACCGCATAAGAGTCCCAACTGCTCCCAACCGTCTGGAGCCAGTGAGACTATGGCATTCCCAATTGGGGAATGTTGTGAGGCTGAAGGTATTGGGGAGGGGAAGGAGAAGGTTAAGAGGGAGGTGAAAAAATAGGGAAATACCTGGCTATTCAGATCTGGTCACCAAACACGCCTAAAAGCCATTTCAAGCAACGTTTCAATTCTGAATGGTGGTCTTTCACCATGGCGATACTGAGAGTATCTTCCACTCTGGAACGTGCGCAAATATACCATATATTATTGTTAAATTATTTAATTATGAAGCAATACAAATTAATTAAATAATAGTTTATGTCTGACTGACAGAGATTTTAGTTTATAGTGTGAAATTTTATCATTATACGTTCCAAATTGATCAGATTAACCTTCACGGTATGCAATCACACAGGTTAATTCTCTTTGTATGGATTAGATACTGTAATTATGAATCTCGTAATTACGAGACCAAATAGTGGATGCGTTTTCCAAAATACTTCGCACAATCGATTAATACAATGTTGCTGTTAATTCCATTAATATAGTAGATGATTGACTGTTGGATTATTACAGTAACAGAAACAAAGAAAATAAAATATTAAAAATGAAAAGAAATATTTCGAAAACCTACTAAAATTGGTTAAATAGATGAAGTGTGCTGCCAGTTAAAATATTGAAACATTACTAGGACTAGGAACTGATAATATGTATAAACTTATAATCCTTAGTAGTAACACATCGTTACCTAAGTATAACATACTCGTATACATAAGATAATAATAATATTTATTTAGTACTGGCTGATGTGTACTCACCAAAAAAAATTGTTCGATTTTCTGAAATGTCCACATTTTATTGCCAAGCTATAATTATGTTTTAGGTACCTACTCACTTAAAACATTTTTTAAAAGTTTAAATCTTTCTTATATAGTAGAATATATCAAAAACCTATGTACATTTATGTAACTCGCTGCATGTATAATAACCCATAACTGTTTACTAATATTTAGACCAATATATATAAAAATCTATGTACTATTATGTAACTCGCTGCATGCATATAAACATGTTTACTAATATTTAGGCCAATATATATAAAAATCTATGTACAATTATGTAACTCGCTGCATGTATATAAACCTGTTTACTAATATTTAGACCAATATATATAAAAATCTATGTACTATTATGTAACTCGCTGCATGTATATAAACCTGTTTACTAATATTTAGACCAATATATATAAAAATCTATGTACTATTATGTAACTCGCTGCATGTATATAAACCTATAACTGTTTACTAATATTAAGAGCAATATGTTTGTTGGTCCTCGATGTTTTCGAAAATCACTGGACCGGTTTCGTTGAAAATAGCACAGTTTGTTTTCATTAGTGCCGGGGAACTTTAAAAAGTAGTTTGAATGAAATCCAATATGAAACACTGTTGCTGTAACGTTTTAAAATTAGTATGAAAAATATTGAACCCGCCGTGTTTTATTTAGGTTATCCCATAGATATAACACTCTGGTTAGCCACAGATTGTTTATAAATAAAATTCTTTTATCTTTTATTGTTTACTGGTGTACTATTGAATAAGAACTTATTAGTGGATATTTGCTTTATTTTTTTATTGAGAATATTATTCATTATTTTTATATAAGGATGTCTCCCTCTTACACATAATGTTTTTTCTATTGTTGTCTTTCTCTAATATTTTGTTTTGTCTCTCTTTTATAATATATCTATTTCATTCTATTGTATTTTGTACCTATATATAACCGATAACTCTGTATTAGAATTTAGTTATTATGTTTACCCTGATGAAGCTGGAGTTAAGCGAAACCGGTTGGTGAAAATAAAATATATTCGTGGTTTATAACAAGGTGTTTCATTTACTTAATGCAATATCAAACCACAAAGTGATTGCTTCTTATGAAAATAGAATGTTTCTTTATTTGGAGATAGTTACTTTCGCTATCAAATCAATTATTGTACCCGAGCAAGGCCACCCGGTACACATCAGCTTGATTAATATAATAATATTTAATATATTATATTAGATACATAAAGACCGTGTGTAAACACGAGAAAACAAGTAATATGAATTGAAAATAGAACAAAGTGATATAATTTATTCTAGCCGAGAAACAGGAAGTGAATTAGGAAAAATCGGCGACTATATAGGAAATATAGATGTCACTACTGTCGCCATGTTTCAAGATAATCAATATTAGTGGCCAGTTCAGTAGGTAGAAGCAGGTAGCTATAGAAGCAACTCTGTTTGTTGAAGTGCCTACCAACAAGTCTGGAAGTTACTTTCGATGTCAAATCAATTATGTTACCCTAACGACAAGCAAGAATTCACAACATCATAACTTTTTATAAACCCGAGCAAGGCCGGGTACACATCAGCTAGTATCTTAATTTTTTTAATAATATTTGTAAATGATCATTGACCGCAAATAAAGATATAAATCGATCAACATATAAATGAGGCGCTGAGAACCAAACAGGCTTAAGCGCCATTTGTCTCAAAATTTATATTTGTATGAAGTTTTATAGAAAACTGCAATATTTTCGTTCCGCATAGACTGAACAGTCAATATTGCAGCGACAAGTTCAGAAAACACCATGTTAATTATACGTCATAGATGGAATCAGTAATAAAGTATGTGCATAGGAACTCAACCGCCTAATTAGTATGAACTAACGGTTGGTGAAATCGCGCACTTTTTGCGTCCTAATATTTAACGATTTTCTACTGGACAATTACATGTAGGTAGGATCATGGACCTTTGCAATATTCAGGAGGAAACGCTACAACTGACATCAAACGATGAGCCAAAAAAATCAGGTTAGATTCGTTATTTTTCTCATAGTTGTGGATTTTTTTTATTGATTTAATTTATAGTTTCTTCATTCTAACTAAAAAAAAGTAATGAAAAAGTAATTATTTAATTTAAAAAATAAAACAATAACTTTGTTTTACATCACTTTTATTTATACTTTAGCCGACCGGGTTTCGCTACTACCGTAGCTTCTTCAGGGCAGTATACAACTAAACTATGAACTAAGATGCACATGTGTTATAGATTGATACAAACAGGCGAGTGAAGGGCCAAGAGTGGGAGATCAGCAGGGACCTGCTGACCTGGAAGGGTGTGTACTTTGTTTATTGGGAATAATTTAAGGACTGGACTTTTATTTAAATTTATTTGATTATTTATGAGTCTACTATTAGTGTTTTTGGCTTTCCTTATTTCTAATGCCTCTAAGTTATCTAGTCGAATGCCGGTTCCATTTTTATGTAGTAAACTATTGCCTGTATTTTTATTGAATGTGTGGTCTGTTTCTAAGAGATGGTTAGCAAATTCGGAGAACCCAATATAGACTTATAAATAATCAAATAAATTTAAATAAAAGTCCAATCCTTAAATTATTCCCACAAAATGTACACACTTTTCCCGGTCAGCAGTTACCTGCTGATCTCCCACCCTTGGCCCTTCACTCACCTGTTTGTATAAATCTATAACACATGTGCATCTTAGTTCATAGTTTAGTTGTATACTGCCCTGAAGAAACCCGGTCGGCTAAAGTATAAATAAAAGTGATGTAAAAGAAAGTTATTGTTTTATTTTTTAAATTATAATGTCACATCACCAAGTTACCGCTTCACATGAAAATATAAAAAAAAGAATTAAGTTAAACTACTTTTTTATTGTCTTCAAATGAAAACAAAATTAATCATTGTGAAAAACGTAGTTTTTTAGAATTTTAAACCATAATGGAAAAGAGGTGAAATGTTTGAAAAAATGTTAATATTTGACACATTATTGAAATATTAACGTCAGTAAAAACGTTGGTTTTCAGTGCGTATTATTTTGTTACTTAAATAAATCAATAACCAAGAAAAGTTTATTATTTAGTTGCTATAAAATTACAAACGAATTTTATTGTCGACTAAGTTTGTTTGGCATCAGCGAAATCAAAATGGATTGATGAAATGAAAGGATTAACAAAATTTTCAAAAACTTCAAAAGCATTTTTCTCAAAACTACTCAAAAGGCGTATAAGCCTCTCTGGTTCTCAGCGCCTCAAATATATATTGAAAATGTCTCCCACCAGATTTTGCTCTGGTAAATTATCAGTTTCTAGATTGGACAACTGCAATAGGTCTGCCTAATGTACATTTGAACAGACTGCAAGGAGTGTTCAACACAGTAGCTCGTCTAGTATGCGGTGCCACATCACTCCTCTTATACTGGCTTCGAGTCACCGAAAGAGTTCAGTTTTAAATTTGCCTTATGGTATATAAGCCACTGAACTGGCTGGCACCATCATACTTGACTGATCTCTGCGTGAGTGACAATCTTACTCAGAGGCAATCCACGCCCAGGTCGGACAAGTCTAATGAGTTGAATAAATAGACTGGTTGAATTCTCTCGTTCGAATGCTGCTAAATTTGGAGACAGAGCTTTCAATGTACTGGGCTCACATTCTTTGAAATAAGTTCCATTTGGTTTGTGATCAGAAAGCAATTTCGAAAGCTTTAAGAAAAGCCTATAAACGTATCTATTTAAAAGGGGGTACAAACTTTAACAAGATGTTTAGTCAATAACGGCGCTCAGAAAAATTGTAAATTTATATGAAGAGTTTGCACACAAAACAAACATGCTGTATAACCCAAAAAAAACAGCACTACTGATCATCAGATATGGACAGGGTCCTAAAATCATTCCACCAGCTTTGTTGAATGGCGAGCTTCTGAATGTGGTAGAAAAAGTCAAATATCTGGGATACGTTATTACCAGTAAGTTGATGGATGTCGATGATATCGATAGGCAAAGACGAGAACTCAGTGTAAAGTCAAACATTCTCGGTAGAAGATTTCAGCTTTGCAGTCCACTCGTGAAAAGGACGCTATTTATTGCGTTCTGTACAACTCTCTGTACGTGCGAGCTCTGGGCGAACTTCAAGAAGGGTAGCATGGAAAGACTTCGTGTACAATACAACAATGCCTACCGCGCGATATTCGGTCTTTCCAGACACTGCAGTGCCTCCAAAATGCTCACGGAGGGGCGAGTTCCTAACTTTGCAGCCCCCATAAAAACCCGGGTGGAAGGATTTAGGGAGAGGCTAAACAAATCCGGAAATGTCCTCACCATTGAAGCCCGCCAGAGTCCAGATTTCAACATAGAAGCAAGATAGAGAAATATATTGGCTCCATCAATCTCAAGTACAATGATTCACTAACGTCTATTATATTCTTTTTACATTTCCATTCTTATGAATATATATTATCTATATAAATTAAAAATATACTTTGTATTATAAAAATATATTTGTAAATACAAAGTATATTTTTAATTTATATAATTAATAATGCCACAAAGTTACCAAATATTTGATGAAATTATATATTATCTATGTTATTTGTATATACTGTATGGGACGTGTGGGACTGCGCTAACCTTCCCACATTCCAGAATAACTAAATAATTTTTGTTATTATTATTATATTATTAAATATACCTCGATTGGATTTGCCATAGTCTTACTGGCTCCATTGGTCTAATTTAAAATATGTTGTAATTTTTTTTTATTAATGTGCAAAACATTACCGCGATAAAGGTGCTTTGCGCGGTAAATACCGCTGAGTGTAAAAGCGAGCTTTCCTCGCCACACTAATGTAATGCAGTTACCAGGAGAGTAGGAGAGCACCTCCCGGAAGCTGCGACCGGAATTTTATTGCTAACATATTAACCTGAAATCTTGTGCAGCGAAGCGGAGAACACTTATTCGTAATATTTCGTTATCGTGTATTTTAATCAACTGCACGCAAGCTATTGAATGTGCAGATAAAAGACAAGTAAAACGTTGCGATGAGTATACTCGTATATTTGTTATTGTTATCATTATTTTTTAATTTAATGTAAATCAAATTTAATAATGTTATTATTGTGACAGTTGTTTCGGCGTTCAAGGCCATTTTCAAACTGCGGTTAATCCACATTGTGATGACTTATTTCTATGATTTTATTTACTCCCATTCCATTCTGTGAGGTTTTTACATTTATAATGTGTTTTCCCCGCATTGAAATGAAAATGTTTTCTTAATCGAATCATTGTTATTTATATTGCTTTGATAATGTAAATATACTGAGAAGTAAGGCAGACGGGAAAGGCTTTCTCAACTGGATTCAAAGAACATATACGATGTTATAAAAATAAAGGCACTTTTCAAAATTCTGTATTTCCATTGAAAGCATAAACTATTCGATGGAAGAACTGAATTTATTAAACCTCTCAGATCGAAGAATTATTTCCAACTTAATAATAATAATAATAATAAATGGATTATTTCTATAGCGCCATTTTCGTGAGAAAATCACCTGAAGGGCGCTTTACAACATAATTTATCTAACCTATACCCTACCACTTAGACTTATATATAATAATTTACATATTAGATTAATTACTAATGGCTTACAGCTAAGATTTATAACTAGAAAATACCTAATTCAGACTTATAATTAGTGACTTACATCTAAGACTTATATAGATATCGACTTACAACTTAGGCCTGTAGCTAGTGACTTAAAACGAGTGAGAGAGTCTTACAACTAACATATTTACATTTTAGAATAAATTATGTACAAAATGTTACTATTTGGAAAATCAGAACATAACCTGATATTGAACAGCAGTGGGGCGAGTATGTATATGGTACATTACAGCTGCATTTGCATGCCTCTGATCAGTTTGGGGATAATATACATACATAAATATGATATTCTACATGTTAATAAAGATGGAAATGCTAGACAGATACTTCTATACGATTTAATTTAAAAAATGTTATGAACGCTAAAGGAAGAAGGAAGTTTTTGCCTATATTAATATTATGTACATGTTTTATTGTTAGTTTTATGACATGGATGCAAAAAGTTTATTGAATGAGTTATCTGGATTTAAAGAAAAGTATAGATATTAATGAATGAATTAATCGTCAATCATTACGCGCATTAAGAAGATTCGTCACTCAAAATTTAAAAAAATTATAAATGTTTATGTTATGATATTTATGTTCAAAATTATAAATGGTAGTACAGACAGCCCTGATTTAATTAACCTCATTCAATTTCATAAATCTTCGAGAGCAACTCGTTCCAAAATCCTGTTTAAATGTAACAACACCAGGACTGAGCATTACAAACACTCGCTTGTACCTAGATTACATGAAGTTAGTAATAGAATCTGTTTAACTGCACGGAAGGTAAGTATCATATATTTTTAATCGATATTAATTTTACCTAAGTTTATTGTATCTTTTATATGTACGCATATCTTTTAATTTTATATGCTTCATGAACTTTTATTATTTATATACTCTCTGATGTCATTGTATGACCTAATGCCACATTTAATTATTACCTTTTAAATTATTTGTTTTATATTATTATGCTTGTAGTTAACTGTGACATGGAATAATTTTTTATGGTATATTTATACGGTTGATATTAAATAAATAAAATTATTTTTAGGGAAACATGTTTGAAAGTTGAAAACATGTACAGATAATGTCGACTGAAAATTTAAAAGATGTACGAAAAATTCACCCTTGATATAGTACCGAGAGAAAGCGGCGAGCGAATGACTTGACGCACAGAAAGCAGAAGTTAAAACGAAATGATAATAGAAAAAATATTAAAAGGAAGAATTCAAATAGAAAATACAAAACAGTTTTATTCCGCGAGGTGAGCTTGAAAAGTTTGTTTGATAAAAATATTTTTAGAATATTCTAGATGAAATCCGAAGTGACGGACAATTTTTTTACACCTTAGTGGATGGGCATTATTTAGTATTAAAATGTTTCGTCAACATTTTAAAATAGTTCATAATGGTTATAATGGTTCGAGTCCTGTCGGCGACATTTATCTTTTCTCGAAAAGGTTTTTTTCAATTTGGATGAGTGTTTCAGGCTAATAATTATTGTTTATAAAAAATAATTATCAGCCTGAAACACTCATCCAAATTGAAAAAAACCTTCCGAGAAAAGATAAATGTCGCCGACAGGACTCGAACCTGCACACTTCTGATTGCCGGTCAGATGCTCTACCGTTGAGCTACGTCGGCTTATTGTTTTTTTAATTTTTTTTTTAAATTTGTAATACAGCAACAAAAAGTAAAAAAGCTTTGACTGCCCAACTAGGAATAAATCCCATTTAAGGACATTAAAATTGACAAGTTTAGTTCATATTAAGTGCCATTATACAAAATAGAAAGGAAAAAGACTAGTATTGACATAGTATGGTAATATAATATATCTAGAAAAAAGTATAATAAGGATGTGAATAATAGTACAGAAAAAAACAATTGTGTACTCGTACATCAGATAATTTGAATATAGTATAATAATTAATATAGAATAATAGTTAATTCAATTTATTTTTTATAACTTATTGAAGTTTGTAAACCTCATTGTAATATTTTAATCATTGAAGAAGATAATATTAACACATCCCAAATGAACCACGAAACCGAAAAAACAACACAAATTAAAAAGATTTCAGTCGCATCTGGGACTCGAACCCAGGACCTCTACCTATCCGGGGTAACCGCTTAACCAACTTAGATAATGAGATTGCAATGTTTCACCCAGAACTCAATTGTAATCTGAATAGATCATCATAAGGATAGCAGCCAATAATATGGGATTTATAAAAATGGAGGATAATATTAACAAATCTTGAACATGAAGTATCATATCGGTGTAAATGGCGTAAATTATACCGGTCTCATTAGCTAAGTTGGTTAAGCGGTTACCCGGGATAGGTAGAGGTCCTGGGTTCGAGTCCCAGATGCGACTGAAATCTTTTTAATTTCTGTTGTTTTTCGGTTTCGTGGTTCATTTGGGATGTGTTAATATTATCTTCTTCAATGATTAAAAAAATAAATAATAGTTAAGTTAAAAGAGATAAGGAAAAAAAGTAAAGAGTAATCGTTTACGTTTACCAGATAATTTGAGTATAGTATAACAGTTAAGTACTTTTGAAGAGATGAGAAAAACAAATATTATAGAGTAAACAATTATGTATATGTGTTTGGTAGGTACTGGTTGGTGCTGACGAAAAAAAAGGTTTAAAATTAAGTACTAATTTAAAAAAATATATTATTGAGTAATATTGTTAAGATTGAGTTACGTATCACTCAGTTTTATGAGCCGACGGGATGCAGCCCGATGAGGCAATATTGAAGTAGTTATATAGGGTTAAGATACATATCTGATAAATTTTAAGCAGCGATTCCTTAGTAAAAACTCTAGATGGGATTTCGGCCTTTGGGGCTATTTCAGTACATCTCAATAAATTATTTGTTGAATCGAAATATATTTGCATTTCACATACTTTTAATAACACTATATATATGCCATAAGAAGTCCAACATAACTTAACTCGAGCTCGAACCGACAAATAGCGGCAATTTATCTGATTTAAAAATGGCGTCAAGTGTCAAAACATCGAATCATTCTGACAGCTGCTTGTAAAGTGAGCCGATTATTTAGTTTATTGTGGATTTTATGGAGGATTATGCCATAATTGAAGACCTAGAGTTCTGAGAGCTCGTGTTCATTTTTTGGAGTTATTAAATGGATGACTTTGACTTTAGATCGCGATTTTGATTCACGAAAGGTTGCCGTGAATATAATCCACGACCAAATTAAAGACAAAATCTTTCCAAGGACTACTACCGTAATTTTAATATAATGCGCCATCAAAATATATCACGGAAAATTTGTACTTTACTCGCAACATATTCGTCTTTCAATTTGGGAGGCGGGTATGGGTCACACCACTAACCACGTAGTTTTTTCCGGAGAATGTTTGACGTTTGTGATTCCATATAAACAATGTAACTGGCATTACTAGCTCATCAATATCTAATTGGGACCATATTATTTGTGGTGAAACGGTCGCCGGTTTATTGGCCTGTTATACATATAATTAAAGATATTCAACAAATAGTTAATTAAGAGTTAATTGAGATATAGTGAAATTTCTCCTTAGAATGGCAACATTATTTTATGTAGGAGGATCTTATATAAATAGCAGGCTAACTTGATTCAGTGTCCTGGCCTGAGTTGAGGTGGTTTTGGTAGAACGCTTTCTTCGTAGCCTTATTTGCAATACATTATAGCGTAATATTAATTTCCTTTTAAATAGGAATTAACCAAATACCCTAGATTGACAATACGTCCAGCTTCTGACATTTGATGGCAACATACCGCTAGCACCATCTAGCGGCCCGGGTTGTAGAAATTGTTTAAAAAAGTAATAATGTTTTGGATATTCTATGAAATATATTATTAATAAATTATATATTCCTTATCCTCAGCGCGGGAAATCCCAGTGATGATATCATTATTTGTTATTATGTTATGAAAAAAGAAGATAATAAAACATTATTATTATTATCCATGGTCGAGGGGTAAGGCTCTCGACTACGAATCCGAAGGTCGCGGGTTCAAATCCCGGCGTGCGCTAGTATATTTTATTCAATTAATTTGCGCTGTTTCACTATTAATTCATTTAAAAATAATATAGAGTATATTTGCGCATGTTCTAGAGTGGAAGATACTCTCAGTATCGCCCTGGTGAAAGACCACCATTCAAAATTGAAACGTTGCTTTTAGCCGTGTTTGGTGACCAGATTTGAATAGCCAGATATTTCCCCACCTTCCTCTTTCCCCTCCCCAATACCTTCAGCCACACAACATTCCCCAATTGGGGATGCCATAGTCTCACTGGCTCCAGACGGTTGGGAGCTTGTGCGATATTCATATAAAAAAAAATTAGGTAATAGACTTTACCGCTTATTTGCTAATAAATGAAGAAAACATGTTATAGAGGCTATTAGGTTTGTATTAACAGTTATAAGCCGCGCCACTCGCCGCCGGTGGTTTAGAATGGGAATAAAATACTTATTTAATAAATTGTGAGAAATTTTAATTTTTCATAATTTTCGGACTTCTTTTGTCTTAACGCGTCAGAATTCTTAATATTAATTTTTATATCCATTAGAAGCGCTAGTGTAGCACGATGTCATGTCAACTTATGAAAAATATGGAATATATGTCCGCTACAGATAGACATGAACTCAGTCAATAAATTTGTGCATTTTTATTTATATATATATATATATATATATATATATTTATTTTTTATTTTTTTATATGAATACCTCACAAGAGTCCCAATTGCTCCCAACCGTCTGGAGCCAGTGGGACTATGACATTACCAATTGGGGAATGTTGTGAGGCTGAAGGTATTGGGGAGGGGAAGGAGAAGGGGAAGAGGAAGGTTGGGAATACCTGGCTATTCAGATCTGGTCACCAAACACGGCTAAAAGCCATTTGAAGCAACGTTTCAATTCTGAATGGTGGTCTTTCACCAGGGCGATACTGGGAGTATCTTCCACTCTGGAACGTGCGCAAATATACTACATATTATTTTTAAATGAATTAATTGTGAAACAACACAAATTAATTAAATAAAAAATACTTGCGCACGCCGGGATTTGAACCCGCGACCTTCGGATTCGTTTTACCCCTCGACCATGGAGGCCGTCATATTTCTATCAATGTTTTATTTGGTATTAAAGTTGGTAAATATTTGTACAAAACACACATTTTAAACGCAGCACACTACAGCTTTATTGATATTCTAAAAACCATTTGGATTTTCAATTATGAAAACAGTTTTCGTAAATTCTGAATTAATCAAAGCGGTAACAACTTGTTCCCCGTTCCGTAATGT
This sequence comes from Halesus radiatus, assembly GCA_022606495.2. NCBI lineage: Eukaryota > Metazoa > Arthropoda > Insecta > Trichoptera > Limnephilidae > Halesus > Halesus radiatus. The sequence continues at coordinate 40,235 of JAHDVE020002807.1, forward strand.
TACGCATAAATGGATTTAAATTTAATTGCTACGAAAATTAATACGGTTTATGCACCGATGCATTGTTTATAATTTCAGTTTTCGTTGGCTAAATATTTATTCACTATGTTTATTTTTCCCCCACACTCTCAATTTATTAAACCGAAATTCATACAAACAGAAGGATTTTTCCGATTTTTACAGTCCTAATGAGACACAATATCGCCATTTACTTAATTCTTAACCATATTAACGTGATATTTGGAATTACGACCGAATTTGTATCAGAAGTAGCACACAGGCAAACTGTAGACGGCAGCTGATCCCGATCTGCGGAGTGGGCTGGAGGGGAGGGAGACATAACCTATTGTTCCTTTGCAAAGGGGAAGAAAATATTTGAGACATTTTCAATTTTCAAAGTCCTTTTGCATAAATTAGAAACTCCGGCGAATGCTCCGCGGGTATTGTCCATGGTCAATGCGAGGATCTTGATCCAGTGGGTGGTGGTAGTCCGGGGAGGAGGGTACAGAGTTAGCGGTGGTCAGAAATGATGGAGAAAGCAAGTCGCTAGAAACAGAGCGAGGCGGGGCAGTCGAGAGAGAGAAGTATTGTCAGGGTGAGACAACAGGTAGCTAGTAACATCAAAGAAACATTTTTCTTGGTTAAGCAATACGCTTTTAGAAAAAAGTGTAACACTCTTTCTGTAACTAATGATCTTTAAAATAAACTGAGAACCAGCATAGATAACGAACATGAAAAGATATGTTTCAGCAATTCTCGTAGACCTCCAAAAAGCCCTCGACACCGTTAGTTGTGAAATACTGACTAAAAAATAGAATAAACAGTTGTAACTGGTCCTGCTCGTAACTAAACAGTAGAAAACAACATGTTACCACGTGAGACAAAAACAGTCTACTCAATAGTAAAAACTATGGAGTTAATCATTGTAGAAAATAATATTAACATAACCTTAATGAAACATGAAAACGACAGAAAATTAAAAGATTTCAGTCGCATCTGGGAATCGAACCCAGGACTTCTGCCTATCCGGGGCAACCTCTTAACCAACTTAGCTAATGAGACCCGTTCAATTTATGTCATCTTCATCGATATCATATCTCAAATTCAAGATTTTGTCAATATTATTCTCCATTTTTTATCCCATATTATTGGCAGCTATCTTTATAATGATTAAAAAGTTTCTAAGGAACACAATTGCAGTGTCTCGGATTAATATCCGATTTTTAGTATTTTTTTTTTATAGCTGCCAATAATATGGTAATAATTTTTTTTTATTACTTTCTGATGTCGCCTTCGCCAGCAGTTTGTCATATAGCTATCTCCGCGAAACAATCTCTCGGGAATACTTTACGTTTCTTGGGATTCTAATAACTTCTTTACATATTCGTACTCGGAGTTACCTGCGAACGGCATTCTAAGCCAAGCCGTATTCTAACGTCTATTGGTGAAGGAATAACAGTTGGGTATGTATAATTCTTCCAGAGTTTCCTGCTAAAAACTGAAATGTTTAAAAGAGGCACAAATATATTTGATGACATTAATTCTCGTGCATTAGGCATTTGTCAAAAAATCACAATAACATGTTTCGTTTAGTCTTACGCTATCCACGTTATACTTAGGCCGCTCTCTGACGGTCCGGTAGGGAATTGACATAAACCGCGTTCCACAAAAATGCAAGAAATGTTTCGCGATATTTCCACTATCGACTCTCTGACGGATCCGCAGTGATTTGTAGCCGACAGTAAATTGTCGCTATTGCAGATTTCTGTTATCACATTTACCGCTGAATGTTATCAGAAGTGAAGACGAGGCTCTGGTATGCTATTTATTCCTTAGAACGAAACAATAAAAGAGGAGGTTTTAGGTCCACCCCTACATCGACGTATCATTAATCGTAGGTTATTTATTGCTACCAGGGAACTGTCCGGAGATAATGTCATATTCTGGCAAATATACCAAACACATGTACATAATCTATTTGTACATAATTATTATACCTTTTTCTAGATACACTATATTACCATACTATGTCAAGCGTATATAGCTTTTTTTTCGATCTGTTTTTGTATAATGGCACTTAATATGAGCTAAACTTGTCAATTTGACTGTCCTAAAACGGGATTTGTTCCTAGTTGGGCAGTCAAACCTTTCTTAAATGTTGTTGTTAAATAATGTGTGTTGCAAATAAATAAGTATTATTATTATTTAATAATAATAATAATAATAATAAATGTTTATTCCGGTATGTGGGGAGGTTAGTGCAGTCCCACACATTCCATATAAAATATACATGCAATAGTTATAAAAAATATACAAAATATGTACAAGAGTTTAAAAAAAAAAAGTTAAATAATTATAAGACAGTAGTATAAGGTGATACATCACACATAAAATAAAAATAAAAATAGATAAATAAAAAAAAAAAATAATTAAAAAAATAAGAATTTAACTGAATAAGATTAAAATAACTCCTTTAGGGTGCTGCGGCATTTATATTGTGAGGGGCCAATATATTTGTCCAGTATGCGTCGATGCTGGTGGCTGGACTGAGGCGGGCCTCCATGATGAAGATATTCCTGGAGCTGTTTATTCTTTACCTCATTCCAGCCACCCTGGATCTTACAAGGGCTGCAAAACCGGAAACTCGCCCCTCCGTGAACATACTGGAAGCGCTGCAGTATCTGGGGAGGCCAAACATTATGCGGAAGGCGTTATTATACTGTACACCAAGTCTTTCCATACTACTCTTTTTGTAGTTTGCCCAGAGTTCGCAGGTGTACAACGTTGCGCAGAAGGCAAGGAATAGAGTCCTTTTCACAGCGGTACTACAAAGGCGAAATCTTCTACTGAGCATATTCGATTTTACGCTGAGAGCTCGTCTTTGCCTATCAATGTCATCATCATCCATCAGAGTACTGGTGATTATGTGTCCTAGGTATTTGGTTTCTGAGAGAATTTTTTCCTCACCTTTTTAATCCCACATTCAGCTCCCTATGAGACAGGCTACGAACCGCCCCTAACTGGGCTAACCACACGACAACGCTGAAATTGGAGCTAATTACCACGGTTATTTTCAGTATACCATCTTCTACCTGGAATTTAGACGATACAAGACGTTTGCTTTTAAGCACTCCCCAGTCACATGGAGGCTAATGAATTCATGCTTGAATCCAATATGACCAAACTCCAGCTAACTACGTGTTGATACGAGTACTACGGTACGGGGTACACGGAACAAGGCACAGGGAAAACCTTTACAAGGGATGCATAAAAAATGCAGGCGGAATCAGCGTGACTGTCCCACGAGGCCGGGCCGGGAAATTGCCTCTGTCTTACGTTAACAAGTTGCCAGGATGACCTGATATTTTGTTGATGCCTGCTGCGTCTTTTGGGAACAGTTCATGCATTGTGTACTGAACAATATGGCATATGATGTGTCGTGGATCATAGGGAAACAAGTGGGAAATTAATACGTTAATGAATTATTTAAATAATTATTAATTATTTTTATTGAGATTTAAAAACCTCATCCTAATATTTAATCATTGAAGAAAATAATATTCACATAACCTAAATGAAAGATGAAACCGGATAAAAGGACAGAAACTAAAAATATTTCAGTCGCATCTGGGACTCAGAACTGGAACCCAGGTCCTCTGCCTATCCGGGGCAACGCTCAACCGACTTAGCTAATGAGACAAGTTCAATTTGTGTCATCTTCATCGATATCATATCTCAAATTCAAGATTTGTGAATATTATCTTCCATTGTTTAATCTCATATTATTGGCAGCTATTTTTATGATGTTTCCAAAGTTCTACCTGAACTCAATTGCAAACTTAAACAGTGTCTCGGATTTACATCCGACTTTATATTTACATGAGACATCTATTGACTTTTTATAAAAGTCTACAGAATTCAATTTTTATTTATTAATTATTTTTATTGAGATTTAAAAACTTCATCGTAATATTTAATCATTGAAGAAAATAATATTAACATAACCTAAATAAAAGATGAAACCGGACAAAAGGACAGAAACTAAAAATAGTTCTGTCACATCTGGGACTTATGTCATGTGAATATTAGTCGCATCTTTCATTTAGGTTATGTGAATATTATTTTCTTCAATAATATTTAAATAATGCTACTGATTCCATTATATTGGATAACGTATTTTTTCAGTGAAGATAATATTAACACATTTTAAAAGAAAGACAGACATTTTTTTTTTAAAGTTACCGGTCGCATCTGGGAATCGAACCCAGGAATATAGCCACGGCAAGACGGGTTCGATTCCTAGGTGTTACCGATATCATTTGAGATTTGTCAATACTGTCTTCAATATGAATTTTTTTTATTAAAACTACCTTTTTAACTTTTTTGCACTTATTTATTTTCGACCGGACCATATAAAATACCATCGTGCGATCTCTAAAAAAATGTATTCCCCCATGTGAACCCATTACAACATAATAAAATATTTTTATAAAATTGACCCATTAAAATGTACCTGGTTACCCGTAGCTCGTATAACTACAGGACAAAAAATGCTATAAAACCCATTTTAGTAAACAAGACGGAAATCACAGGGAAAAAAACAAAACCAGGAATAACCGCCCGTTTAAATAAAAGCTGACAGGATAGAAATTATATAAAATTTTAAAAAAACGTAGATTCGGTAAAAAAACAAAATGTAATCCGTCTTCCAGAGGGTAATAAACCAACCCGAAAGTAGTTTTAAATATTATAGTAAATAGTACCGTCAGCAATAAAACATATTTCAAGTCATAAATAAAAACAATATTAGAAAGCAATGGTACTCACTCCTGACATAGATAATAATAATAATAGTTGGATGATTTGTATAGCGCCGTTTTTGTGAAAAATCACCTCAAGGGCGCTGTACAAATATTTCTTAGCCAATTATGTACAAACAGATACAGAAAAAACATACTTACCTGGCAGGTCGCTTCAGATGAACACAGTTTTAGAAAAATTTAATTATAGAGATGATAGTTTTACATGGTTATTTGTTTCTCCCTTTCTATTGATGTTACATTTATTAGATGATTGGTGGCACAGGATTTGGGATTTATTGAATTATTGGTATTAATTTTTAGGACTGGAAAGTATTCATAAAATGAATTTTAGGACTCGAAAATATCTATAAAATTACCTTAAAAAGCGTAAGAAGCTTTTAATAAATATTAACGTTTTAAAAAAAATTATTTTACACTTTGGTTATTTACAGTGTTGCGGGCTGTGGACGCATTTGCGCACCGATGCGTGAATTTTAATTTAATTTTATTATTATTATTATTTTTTTTTATATATATTTTTTTTTATATGCTACATAAACCATAGATATAGTTTTAATTGTGCCAATATGACGATGCCCGTGATAAGGTAAAACCGGTGTGGTCAAAAATAAACTAGTGGATAAAAATTTACCGAAGGAAACAATCACTTTGTGGCTTGACATTTTAAATTAAATGAAAAATATTTTTGTTTTAAGCAACTTTATTTTATTTATATATATAACTAACTAATTAACAGAGAGGACGGACCGCCAAACAACTCGATCTTGGCATACACTTCTTGCTTCATTCACATTCATACAACGCCTCATACATTCTCTTCTGTTGTTCCGACTTCTGAAATGGCCCGACTCGAGTATTTGATTCACTTGATCGTGCCATGTCTTCCTCGGGCGTCCCCGGCCTCTTCTTACATTCACATTCGCGTCATATATTCTCCTTACACTCCTTTCTTCGTTCATTCGCTCTACATGCCAAAATCATCTAAGCGTCTCTTTCTTAATCTTGCTCACTACGATTATACCAGGGGCACTGGTGTACCAGTGCCCCTGGTGGCGCGAGTTTGCGGAAATAGATTTTTCATAAATTTATCTCTTATTTCAAAAATGAATGTTTGTCTCTCTGTCCTTGATTTTCTCAAAAATTACTCCACTGATTTCGCTGAAGATAGCAGAGCTTGTTCTTATTAATGCTGCGAAATCAAATATATAAACTGTTGCTATAATGTTTTAAAATTAGTATGAAAACATTGAACCCGCCATGTTGTATTGAGGTTAGCCCATAGATATACCACTATGGTTATTAATAGATTACATATTCAAAAGAAGAAGGTATGTGTGGGTAGAATATTTTCAAAATGGAAAACACGAGTAGGTACCTACTTAAAATCTTTATATCGTCACAAGACTGGTATTGCTGTCAAATCAATTATGGCACCCAAACGACAAGCAAGAATTCACAACTTCATAGCTTTATTCGAAAAAATAATAATATTCCAGAGCAAGGCCGGGTACACATCAGCTAGTTCTTAATAAGAAATCAAAAAATAAAAAAAAATAAGTATGAGGTGACCTACATATGATTTCACTCTTATTGACAATAAAAAAAACATGATTAAAAAAAATATATATTTAGAAGATAAAAATGATTAGTTTTATAATATTGTTTCAATAATCTATTACGCTCGATGAAAAATTACTTAAAATATTATCTGTAGACTATAAAATAGACAAGGTTTTCTGTAAATAAAACGAGTTGTTTTCCTTGACACATCCATTACAAGAGTTTAAGAAAATCTAAAGCCAGCAAAATCTATGGCCGATCGGTTTTGATCAGTTTTGAGGTTAGAATATCAAATGTCAAAACAAGGATGAACTTTACCGTACATAATTTTATATTCTATTCATAGCATAACTAAACACATGTAATATAATTATGCACCCTTTTAGAAACTTTAACTCATAGAATAATAATAGTATTGAGCATTAATATTATCAAAATATACATAATATACATATTGATATTTGGTTTATTACTAAATGTTATAATTTATTTCTTTAATTATAGTTTTTTTTTATACTGATCAACAATTATAGAGTTTAAAGTAAGCCAAATTAATTTAAAATTTCGCCAAAACAAAAAAAAATGCATATTTAAAACATTAAACAAAATCGAAAAATAAAAATGTTCCAACTAATCCAAAAACAGAATGCGCACGTGACGTCAGATGTTCCAAATGCAATGTACCAACATAACAAGGTGTTTCGATCAGATGATTTTTTTTCTTCTTTTAAATAACGATTTATAAATTTTAATATAAGTTATATATTCAGAATTGGCGTTTGTTGATCTGTATGAATACATATTTTTAAAGTCATTATATTTTTCACTGGAGTTCCTTATTGCATTTAGAAAGTTCATTTTGCTATAATATGTAAATTTCATGTCATTGTGAACAGTTTCGCTATTATATTGCCGCATGTCCAAAACAACTTAAAACTTATTATGTCCGGGCAGTTATATTCAAGCCGAGGTATACGGACACTTATATTTAATATTTGTATCACTCTATAAATAATAATGAAGCAGTTACGTTAGGTAGGTAAGACCGATGAATTTAACGTGTTCGTCATTCTAACCCAAACGTAAATTTAATAATGGCGACTTGCACCGCTTGTTTATTGCCGCCTTTACGACGGGACCTTTATGGTCGATGCAGCGGCGTCTCAGTTTTATTGAGTTGCTCCATTATACACGTGAGCCTTTCATAACGGGTAGTCTCCAGTGAATACCATATTACAAGAAGAGAGAATGGTTATGGCAAAGTATTTAAATCCTATCTTGATTCATTAAGGCTAGTTTTATAAACGAACTATCGAATATCTGTTACGTAACGAACCGTTTCGTTAACGGACCGTTATCCGTCAGTTTTTATCATGAATAATTGTCATTCGCTTGTCATCATTTTCCCTGTTTCATGAGGAATCGATTTCACAAATGCAAATTATATTTTGCCTTTTTAATTTAAATAGTGAATAGTTTTGGGCAACGACTGACAGCTTTAAAACGACCGGTAATCTGACGAACGTTTATAAAACGGCGAAATCTGGCGGTAGACCAAATATTAGTTAAAAATGGGATCAAGCGTTACGAACGGATGGTTATAAAACCGGCCCTTCGGAGTTGAAATTGTTAGGTTAGGTTAGGCAAATGAAAATGAAAGGCTTTCTCAAAAATAAGTGTGCCTTGTTTTGTTGAATGAAAATTCATTGTTGAAAGAAACATGTCTTTCTCAAGAAGACTGTTTTCGTAAAGAACACTGCTGTAAGAAATACTGATGTTACAAAAAACATAACAACAGTTGTAAGGAAAATTGATTTTGCAAGAAACACTGTTAAAAAAAACAGTGTTATTGCAAATAACATTATCGCCACAAGAAACACCTTTGTTGCAAAAACATTGCTGTTGCATATAACACCGTCAACGCAATAAACAACTTTGTTGCAAAAACATTGTTGTTTCAAATAGCATTGTCGTTATTAGAAGCACCGTTATTAATTGTACATTTTCTTTTATTTTCCCAACTTTATCTTGTAATTTCGTAATTCAGTGAAAAACAGTAACGTGATTAATCCTATATGATAAAATTTTCACACACATACCAGAAAAACATTTTAAAGTTAATTATTATTTCTTGCAAGTATTTTTCTCCATTGTAACTGCCATAAAAGCCTGTAATTGGCGTAAATAAATAAATAACTATGTAAATATGATATTTTAAATAAATCGAGGGTGTATAAATTAATTTGTTACGATTGCAACTTTTTTTTACATCGGAAAGACTTCTAGAATTTTTAGTAACGATTACGGAAGATATGTTTAGTTAAGGAACACCCAAGGTATACTAAAAATTATAATTATTCTAAATTTGTCAAGTACAATTACGAAACCGATCATTCTTTTGATATAAATAAAGATTTAAATTTTTAAATAAAAATACAACCGGTTTACAAATAGATAAATTTGAAATTTTTGAAATCAGATAAAGTGTTAATAGTCAATTAAATATAATTAATAAATATACACATTTTTTAAATAGCTTTCTCTTGAATTAATTTTTATATACAAATTTATAGTAAAAATAATTTCTTTTTTAATTTCTAATACAAATTTGTTTTAATTTTTTATTAACATTTTTTAAGAATTACTTACCTACTTTAATCAATTTTTGTTTTTGTTTATAATTTGTCTATTCTTACATTATTGTGTTCTATGTTTATAATTTGTCAATACTTGACATGATGCGGAAAGCTTCGCTTTCGAAACATGTTGATATGTATATATTAATAAAGTGGTGATTACAAAGTAATTTTTAATTCATTTATAAATAACTATGGGTTCATGTTTTATTTTTCTTAAATATTTAAATCAAAGCCACTATTTCCAGCTTGCAACGTAATTTCCATCATAATGGGCTATATTTTCATTAAAATCTCCAAATTGGGACAAAAGCCTATATTTTGTTCTACTAAATCTTCTATCCAATGAATACTCAGGTACTTCCCCACCTTCCTCTTTTCCATTTCCATCCTAATTCCATACCCTTTAGTCTCTCATACCCCAAATGTGGATGCAATAGTCTAACTGGTTCCGGTTAGCAGGGAGCAGTTGGGACTCGTGTGCGGTGTACAAAAAAAGTCATGTGAAGCCGGGTAGTATAGCTGGAAGTCTGACATTTAAAAGTAGACACAGATTGAGGGGGCCGCAATAGTTTTAAGTGGCAACACAAAGACGGCTCAAAGGAACATCAAATTCAGTTTAAAATCACAATAGTCCAAGTGCATATGTTTTATTTTAACGAAACGGCTTTCATAAATTTGCAGTACTTTAAAAAATTGTATGTTTAAGCTTTTATCATTATTTAAAGCGATGCATTGGGAAGTAATGCAAAATCGTGTGTTTTCGGTTTGAGAATTTGATGGCCTAGAAATATCATATATGATTTAATTAAATACTGCAAGTAGAACACATGTTGGCCTTTCGTTTAACAGTCCAGTGTTTTGGTATCTTTTTATACGCCTAGAAGAAAATTAAGTTTCAGACCTAAAACAAAATGTTTAAAGCGCTAAATTTCCTATTTACAAACCCCTTTTCCTATATTGTCTATTGCTCCTTGTAGAAAATTAAGTTTATTAGACTTTCTAATTTAATATATATGACTGAGCTTTATAAAATAAAATAAAACAAGCATTTTTGTGATGTTTTTTTTGCGTGAATCGAAAAATGCGGCTAGTGTTAAGCGAGAATTTCAACCATGTCGCCACCTGCATTAGGAGCGCGTGATTTCGTTGGAATTTTTGCAAGTGGATCGCCTTAATCTTTAAGATGTATCAAAATAACCGTGTATTATATGTTAGATAAATAAATAAAAAAAAATAAAAAAAACTATTAAAAATTCAAAGATAAAAAATACAATTTTAAAAATAGTTATAATTATGGTATTTTGTCTCGTTTCTTTAAAGTAAACTGTTAAACTCAAATTATGTGAAAACATTTTAATGTGAAGATCACATTTCAAAGATGAAGTAAGCAGCTTGGTGCTGTTATAGTAATGATATTTCGTCGTTACAAAATAACGAATATCTTCAATTAAATGCCAAGCTATAATACATTGTATTTTCTTGTTTTGTTTTAACACGTCACCGTCTGTGACAGTCTTATCGCATTTATTTCATACCACTCGACACTGTGAATATATCGTAAACATATTTACATTTTTGCTCTTGACGTGATGCCATTGGTTATCCCGGGAACTTCTCGGGAAATTTTCCAGCAGATACACGAAAAGGGCGGAAAACTGTGGAAACTCGGAAAACATCCTCTGCTGCCTTGCGTTTTTTTTTTTAAAACCAAATGGACACTCACTAGCAAAAGCTAGGTGTTTTCATATAAATATTTCACAAGACCTTTTTCTGTCAGGAGCTCGGGATCGATTTCATTAATCTGTAATATGATAAACTATTTCGAAATTGAAAATTATATATTTTTATATCGTTTTGTACAAAAAGGGATAAACTTATTCAATTACCTTCCAACGGACACGAGAACAAAGACAAATTACGAAATATAAAAAAAAACGTTTTACACCTAGCGTAATCCAATCCATTGCAAATTATATATTTTCTAATATTCATATGTATTTTTTTTTCCTTTTTCAAATTTAATACCTCCATCGTGTTTAGGGAGGGAGTTTAAATGCATGTATCAAAATGTGTACTTTTTATTACTATACAGTTTCGCTATACCTGTAAAACATTAATTGTGTTTTTTTTCATGTTTTTGTATACATACTTATCTTTCCTTAGTTGTATTTTTTTTTTTAAATTTATTTATATTTCTCTATTTATCTTAATAATAATAATAATAATAATAATTGGATGATTTGTATAGCGCCGTTTTTGTGAAAAATCACCTCAAGGGTGCTGTACAAATATTACTTGATATTACACAGAAAGAATCGAGTGAAATAATTTCCCTCAAGGCCTATATCATATTTGGGGATGCTGTGTGGAGGATCTTTTAGAGGATAGGAACTAGTGAACCTGGGTCCTGAAGAGACCCATGTTGTAGGATGGAGGAAACACAGAGACCGGTAGATCATTCCACAGCGAGCTGTTAAATACAAGAGCGAGTCGTATAAGCGACCCGTTCTCATGTCACAAATATCAATCCTATACAAATGATGGGCGCGCGTTTGACGTATTTCCCGACTATGCACCGGAGCCGAAGGGATACGTGACGCTAGTTCCTCAGAGCATCTTCCATTAAAATACCGGTAAAACAAAGACAGCATTCCCACCTGACGTCTGTACTCCAAAGTCCGTCTACGACCGGTCAGTGGCTGAGTTGGCATCGTGAGTTCAATTCCTCGGCTGGCTAAGTCCCCCAATATGACACAAGCAACATCTTCCGTTTACTGTGATGGTAGTAGGAGATTTTCAAATATTGTCAGGTAATTCGTAATCACGGAATATTTGTCTTTCTTTAAAAAAAAGTCGTAGAGTCGAGGGTTTTTTTCATCTATCGAACGGACCGCCCGTTTTTGCACAGAGTCTAGAGTTTTTTTTCCAGATATTTTTGAGCTCCTGACCAGAGGTGGCTACCAAATTTTACAGTGGGTTGCACTTGCTATTTGTACAAGGCCAGCAGTTGTGTACTATTAAAGTATCTGCGGGCTCTGTACAACATGCCCAGCTTCTGAGAGGCTAACTTTACTCTAGCTTCGATGGAGCCCCCATACCTGAGCTGGTCACGTAGGGTTACACCAAGCATATCAATGGAGAGGCTTGTTGGGAAGATTGCTATTATGATTGATATTACGTCCAAACAGATACAGAAACATAATTACCTGGTAGGTCACTCCAGATTAAAACGTTAAATTACGAAGTTTTCGCTTGAGAAGATATGATTAGAAAACACTGCACATTGCATGATTTTGCAATTACTGTTTAAATCCTATTTGTCATTGATATTATGTTCATTAGAAGGTTGGTGGCTAGAGAAGATTAGGTATTTATTTTTAAATATTATTGTTTTATTTCCGAAAATTTCGATTATAATTTATAAATATTTACAATGTCGCGGACTATGAAAAGTTTCAAATTTTTCTGTTAATTACTTTATGTAGGTACTAACGGCTAGCTTCGCTATGTTAATTAGGTATGCAACTGAACCATTCATGAATATGACTTTCCGAAGAGATATTTTGAAAATGGAATACACAAGTAGAATTTTTTTTGAATGAAATGAAATTTTCAAATTGTTTCTCTGTTTAAATTAAAACCTTGTTATGTTGGTAGCATTGCATTTTAACATCTGACGTCACATGTGCATTCTGTTTTTGGATTAGTATGAAAAATTTCATTTTCGATTAGGCTTTCTATTTTAAAAATGTGTTTTTTAGTTTTGGCGAAATTTAAACTTCGTTTGGGTGACTTTAAGCTCCATAATTGTTGTTCAATATAAAATACTATTATTGATGAAAAAAATTAGAGTATTCATAAGCAAACCAATTATAAATACGGATATTATGAAAATGTTAATGCTCAATACTATTATTATTCTTAGAGTTATAGTTTCTAAATAGGTACATATTTTTATTAGTTATGTTTACTTTTTGGTTTACTATGAATAGAATATAATAGTATGTGTAGTAAAGCTCATCCTTGTTTTGACATTTGACATTCTAACCTCAAAACTGATCAAAACTGACCGACCATAGATTTGGAGCGTTTGAAAAATTGAAACTTTGAACATTATTTGAGCTATGAAAACTACTTTAGAAAAAAAAACGAAATATACTGGTGTTTAAGTTTGAACGGCATTAATGATAAAAAAGATTAAACAAATGGGTTGGAGTTCCTTATTATCCAAACGTTTTCACATTTCAACTTGGGTACAGGTGTTGTTTTGAAGCATTAAAGCAGGTACGCAATACCAGCACGTGCGAAAACAAAGTTATTGATAACTTTAAACAAATCTGCGTTGTATTTTCTACGCTAACTGTTATTATCAAATTTGTAGAATAAAATATTTTTCAAACGTAATGTATTTTAATTTCTAACTGGCTGATGTTTACCCGGCCTTGCTCGGGATTTTTGTTGTTGTTGTGAATCATTGTTTATCGTTTGAGTGCCATAATTGTTTGATAGCGAAAGTAATGCCTCGCGATAACTATTACTATCTCTAAACAAAGAAACAATTAGAAAAATATATTTCATTTCGAACATTTATTTTTCCTACTTGTGTTTTCCATTTTGAAAATATTTTACCAAAACGAACCTCCTTCTTTTGAATATGTAATCTGTGGCTAACCACGGTGGTGAAATTGCGGGTTCAATGTTTTTTTTATTATAGCAACAGTTTTACATATTGTATTTCATTCAAACTACTCTCTAAACCCTCCCGTCACTAATAAGAAACTGTGCTATTTTGATATACAGACAATAATGTTTGAATATGTCATTTCGTCGTGGAATTCCATTTTAATAATATATTTTTTTTAAACTTTGTAACGATCTTCCACTTATTTATTTCAGATAGGTCCGGTATATTTAACAATTGCAGAAACTAAGTAATTGCTAAGAAATTGCTCGTAAAAAACCCTTGAAATCGATCATTTTTATTACGAGTTTCACAATTTAATGCTGTCAAGAATTAGCTCAAATAGGTGCGAACACACGCTCTGTGAACTTGTGCCAAGTGCGATTTAATCGTATCGATTAAACAATTATTGATAGATCGAGAACACATTAGTTACAAGTGAAGGCAGGTAAGGAAATGATGGTATTGTTAATAGTTGCCGATCTGTCTTACGAATATCTGAATGTTCTGCCTATAATTTGCGCAATGAAGCGCCATCCGGATCGGGTGTTTATTTGCCGAGGCAATCAATTCGTCGCATCGCATCGTGGTTTAGGGGAGAGAGACATCGGAGGAGGGTTATTTATTAATTTGAAATTATGCTAATATTATTACGCAATTCGATAAAAATAATGTTTTTAAAGGAAAATTTTATTTATTTTTTTAATTCAAATAAGACATACGATGTTGCATTCATACGAGTTATGAATTCAACACATTATCAGCCATTTTGGATCAGTGGTTTCTTTTTGACAACTGGAAAGGTTAGTCACGTTTTTGGGTGTTCTTCGATTTTTAACTTTTTATTATTTTAGTAAAAAATCTAAAAACATCGATTTTTTGGATTTTTTGAAGAAATGCTGATAAGGACATAGAAAACAAAGCAAATCTAAAAGTTCACTTTAATCGCACTGATGATGCCCCAGAAAACGGCTATCAAGTTCCAACCAAAACTAGAAAATTTCTCCAAAGGATTAACAATTATTAACAATTTTTTTCTAAAAAGAATCAAAATTGTTTTTGAAGTCATAGAAAATAAAGCAAATCTAAAATTTCAGTTCAATCGGACTGATGATGCCTCAGAAAACGAAAATAAATAAAAAATCGAAGAACACCCAAAGACGTGACTAACCTTTCCAGTTGTCAAAATCAAACCACTGATTCAAAATGGCTGATAATGCTAACATACGATAAACATATGCGTACCAACATAGCAAAAAAAAAATCGATAATCGAATGTACACAGCCCGCGAAAATTCAAAATTCACCTTTTTTTACCTAAAACGTACCTTTTTTAAAATTAGCGTAATCAAAGTTTTGTAATCCGCAATAAAAAAAAATATATATATATATTTAAGTTAGAATTTATGAAAAAAAAATTATTACAATCTCAATGCAACATCTTTACAAACTCCGAGTAATAATAATATTATTTTTAGAAATGAAAGCCCTTACCGAGTTCCTAATCCGCCACTGTCTTCTAATAAGGATTTGGACAAACTGACAACTAGTTTCGGAGGGAAAGAGCCGCCATGTTTAATTTACGACCCACGTACAGCGCCTCTATCGGTAAAGTTGCAAACTGCTAAACTTAAAATGGTTACAATTAATATTGAATCACTGGAGCGGAAGATTAATCAAATAATTAACGGTGGAAGGCCGCCACAAGTTGTAAGATGGTAATTATTTACATCTTCTTTTTATTCTTCATTTTGAAAATCTTGTAGTTATCGTTTCATACGATCTGAACAAATTGCGGAAAGTTCAATTTGAGAAACATAATATTACGCAGAACATTCTAGCGGTTTTGTTAGCGACGAATTAGTTTCAAAGTTTCATGGAAAAAATCCGTTGTAAAAATTGATGGAATGATTGTTTTTTTCTTTGGAAAATGATAGGTTGGTACTCCTTGATTCTGGCTTATAATTTTGACATTAATTCCAGGTCACATCATGTTTTTACCGTGATTTAATTAACAGGCTACCTCGTATCTAAGGCCTCTTGTTTTTGTAACTCAAGCCGCTCTGAGAGCAACACAAAACTTGAAGACCGATGAAGTAAAAACACAAGGAGGCTAGAATAGTCGAGTGTTTTAAATTATGCGTTATTTTGATGGCAGACATGAAAAAGGTAAGGTGATTCTAATTATCTATATATATAAAAATTAATGTAAGTTTTAATTATATAATTGAAAATACACTTTGTATATACCACTATACTTAAAATATATAAATATTTCTACATGTTTCGATAGCAATGCTATCATCTTCAGGAATAAATGAATACTAAAAAATAATTTCAAGTATAAAAAATGATAAAAAATTTAAAACAATAATTTAATAATTTTAAAGCATAAATTTGAAATTTTAGAAATAAGAAAAAGTGTTAATAGTGAATTAAATTTAATAAATAATCAAATATTTATAAAAAATAGCTATCTCTTAAATTTATTTCCATATTAATATTAATAATAATAATTTTTATTTATATTTCTAATTTAAATGTATTATTCAATGTTTTATAATTATTTTGTCATTAACATTTTTGATCTGTTACTTACCTACTTTAATTCATTTTTGTTTATGCTCATATTTTGTATGTTCTTAAATTATTGTTTTAAATTTTTTATCATTTTTCTATACTTGAAATTATTTTTTAGTATTCATTTATTCCTGAAGATGATAGCATTGCTATCGAAACATGTAGAAATATTTATATATTTTAAGTAAAGTGGTATATACAAAGTGTATTTTCAATTATATAATTAATAATGATGCCACAAAGTTATCAATCATTTGAAGAAATTATAATGTAAGTCTGTTTGTTTGTCCCGGATGTTCTCGAAAACCACTGGACCGGTTTCGCTGAAAATAGCAGTTTGTTTTTATTAGTGCCGGGAAGTATATAAAGTAGTTTGAATGAAATCCAATATGTAAAACTGTTGCTATAACGTTTTAAAATTAGTACGAAAAACATTGAACCCGCCATGTTTTATTGAGGTTAGCACTCTGGTTAGCCACAGATTGCATATTCAAAAGTAGAAGGTTTTTTTTGGGTAGAATATTTTCAAAAAGAAAACACGAGTAGGCGCCTACTTAAGAACTTTATGATTTAGATATATTTTGAAAAATAAACGTTTGGAATGAAATAAAATATTCAATTGAATGTTTATTCATTTGGAGATAGATACTTTCGCTGTCAAATCAATTATTGTACCCGAGCATGGCCGGGTACACATCAGCTAGTAATGTATAAAAATGGAAAAGATAGTGTTAAGATTGATTATTTAGTATTTATACCTAGATTACAGTGTAATTATTAATATTTTTTATCCAATGCTATTCCTTGTTTCAATCATTTCAATTTATGTGACTGCAGTCTTATAGTGGATGTCAGTTCTTAATTCAGTGCAGCAAACGCAGCCAAACGTAGACAATTTCCCAAATTTAAGGCTTTTTTTATATGAATTCCCCACAAGAGTCTGCTCCCAAATGTCTGAAGCCAGTGAGAGCATGGCATCCCCAATTGGGGAATATTGTGAGGCTGAAGGTATTGGGGAGGGGAAGGATAAGAGGAAGAGGAAGGTGGGGAAATACGGGAATATTCAGATCTGGTCACCATACACGCTTAAAAGCCATTTCAAGCAACGTTTTAATTCTGTAACGTGGTCTTTCACCAGGGCGATACTGAGAGTATCTTCCACTCTGGAACCTGCGAAAATATAATATATATATATTTTTTTTATATGAATACCGCACAAGAGTCCCAAACTGTTTTCAACCGTCTGAAGCCGGTGAGACTATGGCATTCCCAATTGGGGAATATTGTGAGGCTGAAGGTATTGGGGAGGGGAAGGATAAGAGGAAGAGGAAGGTGGGGAAATACGGGACTATTCAGATCTGGTCACCATACACGCTTAAAAGCCATTTCAAGCAACTTTTTAATTCTGTAACGTGGTCTTTCACCAGGGCGATACTGAGAGTATCTTCCACTCTGGAACATGCGAAAATATAATACTCGTATACATTATTTTTAAATAATTTAATTGTGAAACAACACAAATTAATTAAATAAAATTTACGCCGGGATTTGAACCCGCCACCTTCGGATTCATAGTCGAGAGCCTTACCCCTCGACCATGGAGGCCATCAAAAGAATTAATATATATGTGCCCCTGGCTATCCATGGAATCCTGAGCATTTCCTCCAGCATCACATTTAGAGTTTTTTTTTTCCATATTTCCACACCGTAAAGGAATATGGGGAAAATCAGGGTCCTGACAAATCACATCTTGGTGGTCTTCGCTATTTTATTATTCATTTTTATTTTTTTTCAAGCACAAGTTTTTAATCAAGCACGACTGAGTGGATACTGCAAATCCAATCTGCCATATTACATGAGATGTATACAAATATAAATAGAGAAATGAATATAAAAAAAAAATGAATAATAATAATATTAAAATATGTGAGAAAAAATAAAAATAATTACAAAATGATGAATACATCAAAATAAAAGAAAGAAAATGAAAAACATAATTGTTAATAATAAAATAGAATAAATTAAATTAAATTATTTTTATAAACAATAATTATTAGCCTGAAACACTCATCCAAATTGAAAAAACCTTCCGAGAAAAGATAAATGTCGCCGACAGGACTCAAACCTGCACCTTTCTGATTGCCGGTCAGATGCTCTACCGTTGAGCTACGTCGGCTTATCGCAAACCCGCCAAGTTAATCAATATATACTAGTGTTTTATTCAATAATTACTGTTTTTTATTATATTTCCCTGTAAACAACCAACTTTATTAGTATGAGAAAGGCTTGTAACGGCTAAATCCCTCAATAGATGGCGTCGAGACAAAATATGTCTACATTTTATAATATAATTGTTACAAGCCTTTCTCATACTAATAAAGTTGGTTGTTTACAGGTGAAATATAATAAAAACAGTAATTATTGAATGAAACACTAGTATATATTGATTAACTTGGCGGGTTTGCGATAAGCCGACGTAGCTCAACGGTAGAGCATCTGACCGGACATCAGAAGGGTGCAGGTTCGAGTCCTGTCGGCGACATTTATCTTTTCTCGGAAGGTTTTTTCAATTTGGATGAGTGTTTCAGGCTAATAATTATTGTTTATAAAAATAATTGTTACCCTTTGCGCTATGCACAAAAATCTTGTCTTAAAAACTTTAGTTTATTAATTAATAAATTAATTTAATTTAAGGGATCGTCTTTCAGGGTGGTAGTCGCATCATCTGCATCTATCGCTCATTGAGTGGAGAGTTGAGGCATACGGATGCAGCCACGACAGTGGCGTTGGTTGACTTCCGTGTCCTGCCCCGGAAGCTGGCTAGCCGGTGGCGAAGTAAGACGGGGAATGAGTTAACCCTCCCTTGAGTGAACATCGTAGAGGCACTGCAGAACCTTGGAAGTTGCAGAAGTTGCCTGTATGCGTTGTTGTAGCACACCCTCAGCTTGTCCCATTGCGCTGCTGAGTATTGCGACCACAGCTCAGATGTGTATAGGGCAGTGAGGTATGTCTTAAAAAGCAGTTTCCTGACATCGTCGCTACAGTGGTAGAACCGCCTTGAGAGCATTCCGGCTTGTATATTAATGAATCTTTGTCTCACTTTGTCACTTCCATTCCAGTTATATGATCATGAATGTAATTTAGTATTGCTGGTGTTCTTTGACTGTTTGTTTTGTACCAGTATTAAGTATAACTTGTGTTCCTACTTGTTGTGAAAGCACACGAGGCAGTTATTGCGTGGTATTCATAAACCTAACATTCCCATGTGTGTACGCTCTAAGAAATAATATTTATCTTGACTCGTGATTGCTGACTGGTGGGATATTCTAGTAAATAAAATATCGTCCGTTTTGAAATCTTGCTATATTGTACATTCGTTGTCACTAATGAATCTTCGTTCATAAAAATATCACAGCTTTGAGGGGGGGGAGGAACGTAGGAGAGGGATAAATTTATAAACAAATGATAAACATCTATCTATGTATTATTTTTATAAACAATAATTATTAGCCTGAAACACTCATCCAAATTGAAAAAAACCTTTCCGAGCAAAGATAAATGTCGCCGACAGGACTCGAACCTGCACCCTTCTGATTGCCGGTCAGATGCTCTACCGTTGAGCTACGTCGGCTTATCGCAAACCCCGCCAAGTTAATCAATATATACTAGTGTTTCATTCAATAATTACTGTTTTTATTATATTTCACCTGTAATATATTTCAATTTGGATGAGTGTTTCAGGTTAATAATTATTGTTTATAAAAATAATTGTTACCCTTTGAGCTATGCACAAAAATCTTGTCTTAAGTTTTTAAGAACTTTAGTTTATCAATTAATATATATGTATGTATATTATCCTCAAACTGATCAGAGGCATACAAATACAGCTGTGATGAATCATGTACAAACTCGCCCCACTATTGTTCAATATCATGTTCTGATTTTTTAAAATAATAAAATTTTGTGTTACATCTAAACACGTTACATTATTGTGTAAATTATCACTGAAAACAAGGGCAAGATAATTTTTTAAAAATATAAATACGTTAGTTGAAAGTCTCTATTCTTAAACCATAGAAGTTAACGATTCAACAATATTACTTAAAAGACTCACCTGTTCATAAATATGTTTGTCACTAGTTTTACTTATCTAGTTACAGGCCTTAGTTGTAAGTCGTTAATTGTAGGTCTGAATTAGGTAGTTTCTAGTATAAATATTTGCTGTAAGCCATTAGTAATAAATCTAATATGTAAATTATTAGATGTATGTCTAAGTGACAAGATGTAGGTTAGATCAATTATGCTGTAAAGCGCCCCTGTAGTGATTTTCTCACGAAAACGGCTTTATAGAAATAATAAATTTATTAATTTTTATGGGCTTTTACATATTTTAACATTTTACACGATTTTGTGCACAGAAAGGAAAAAAAATGGTTTTAAGTTAGCAAAAAAAGAACATGATACGTAGTAGGTATATAAGTGTAACATATTTATGATACATATGTATATATAATAATGTTTAAGTTCATGATACAGGGAAGTTATAAAGGGAAAGGTTTTTAATTTGCAGATAAATACTTTCTTTAAAAATAAAAATAGTTATAGCCTGATCTACATGATACACAGTGTACAAGTGTATAGTATAATATAATAAAAAAAAAGATTTATACAATAGCTCCTATACGATGCTCTTATAATTGTTGCAACATGAAAATATCATTCAGGTATTTTTTAAATATGAGTAAACCTTATTTAAATTTTATTTATTTATTTTTTTAAATTTTTTCAAATAATTTTTTTTTTTTAAATTTAATGTAAATTATATTTAATAATGTTATTATTAATTTCTGCAAGTATTTTACTGAAGAGGCAGTTTGAAAACGGCCTTGAACGCCGAAACAACTCTCATAATAATAAAAACTAAAAATATTAATTGGCGCCCGTACACTGATCGGTGCGGTGCGGGAGCGGTGTTGCGTACTTCCAGTATACAGGCAATTAGTACGTTGTTCCAGTATCTTCTCGATATAATCCTTTAATTAACTTTTCATTAATAATTTTTTTTCTAGTTAAAAACGATTATTAAATATTCTTAAGAATTTATGAATTAGGTACATCAGCAGGATCACAAAAGTATTTGGAATAAATGTAAAATTCCACAACCTCGTCGTGCAAATATACTGACATCTGCAGACCCGTGTGCTGTCCATACAGCGACCATTTTTGCTGCATCCGGTTTATTTTGATTCCTTACCGGCCCATGAGGGATCCGCTTAATGTAGTAGAATATCATAATACAGAAGCTCTGATATGGTTCAACGTAGAATAACTCTCCCCGATCTTTACGAAAAGACAAGTTGGTAGAGATGACTTATCTTTTTGGCTTCTGGAAAAATGTGATCCCCGATATGCTCCTATTCGGCTCCTTTGCCATCGTCCCCGATCCAGCATTATCGATTTTCGATTAGGTCCTTCGCGAGGGAGCAGCTAAGCAGTAGAGGTGAGTAAAATAACGTGAAACTGTTTTTTCGTAATCGTTGTTCTGAAACGGTTGTAACAGTTTCGCGGATTTTTCGATAACCGTTTAAAAAAAAACGCAATTACGCCCGCAATAAACCCGCTCGAAGCGATTCCATTAGAGCACAATTCGTTAGAGGAATGGACGCGGAATGTTTAAAACAGCTCCCGCTATACTAAATGAGCGATGGATGCAGATGACGCGACTACCACCCTGAAAGACGATCCTTTAAATAATTTATTTTATATTATTATTAACTAATTTGTTTTTCATTTTCTTTCATTTTTAAGTAATCATCATTTATTTTTTTCTTTTCATTTACTTCTTATATATTTTAATATTATTATTGTACAATTTTTTAAAAAGTTTGATATCCACTTTGTGGCGTCATTATTAATAAATTAATTAAAAATTACTTTGTAACTAACTAACTAACCATCACGCCGTTTCCCCGCAGGGGTAGGCAGAGAGGACGGACCGCCAAACGACTCGATCTTGGCATACACTTCTTGCTTCATTCACTTTCATACAACGTCTCATACATTCTCTTCTGTTATTCCGACTTCTGACATGGCCCGACTCAAGTATTTGATTCACTTGATCGTGCCACGTCTTCCTTGGATGTCCCCGGCTTCTTCTTCCATTCACATTCACGTCATATATTCTCCTTACATTATTCTCTTCGTTCATTCGCTCTACATGCCTAAACCATCTAAGCGTCCCTTTCTTGATCTTGCTCACTACGCTTACATCAGCCTTGCATTCTTTACGAATATCAACATTTTTCACATGATCAGACAACTTTGTAATCACCACTTTATTAGTATATAAATATCAACATGTTTCGGAAGCGTAGGTTTTCTAATCAGTATTATATATTTCCTGATGAGAAAAGCTTCACTTTCGAAACATGCTGATATGTATTTATTAATAAGGTGGTGTTTAAAAAGTAATTTTAAATTCACTTATTATTTTACTTTTTTATTATATTAATTTCTCCGTTTATATTTCATGTAATATGGAAGATTGGGTGTGCACTTTCCACCCAGTCCTACTGGATTGAAAATATGAAATAAAAAAAATAAAAAATTTACTTAACGTAAACCGTTGCCACAAAACGTTTTAATTTGAAAAGGCTTTCTCCTGAAACTACGACGCTAACCGTAACTACTTAACTTTTTGGAACGCTTTCACCGCAAACCGTTTATTCTTCTCTATTAGGTTATTTTTGGTTTGGAGTAACCGTTTATTTTGAGAAACAGGAACGGTTTCAGTAATTTTGAAAAATAAACTGAAACGCTCACCTCTACCAAACAGGAGATAGGCTAAATACAGTTCTGATAGTTTATCTGAAGCCATAAACGCCATAAATGATAAACCAGAGCCGTTACTGCTGAGCTACAGAGCAACTGAAGAGATAAACTGAGGGAAGTGTGTTTTGGGCGTGTTTGTATGCCCGAAGTAAGCGTAATTTTATTTGAAATTGATGAAAGTGATTAAACTTTTTCAACAATTATCGTTCTTTAACGAACAGGTGTTCCGTAATTTCTTTGGCCGGTCTGAGAACTAAGAGTCGAAGGGTCATATTTAACTTTAAAGTCCACCTCAATGCATATTTTAATATTTTTTATTTTACATTTCATTATATTTTCAAAGGAGACGGGGTAATTTTTTTTTAATCGCTGTTTACCACCAAATAATTGTTAAAGGTGCCTTTAAAATCGCGAAAAATCTATTCATTTAATGGCTCATATTTCATAATGTAAAACAAAAATAAATAAATTACTTCTAGTTGGTACTAGATATTTACTATACTTTTTGATGAAAAAAAATATCATTAGGTTTAGGTGAATATTTTGGTCTCAAATCCAAAATTAAGTTTTGTATGAAACAGGCCTCGCAGCCGTTCATCTTAAGTGTTCTTTACCCGGATATTAAGATTACGCGACGTTTTGCCCACATAAAACGCGGGGCAAGTACATTTGAAGTAAATGCCCGAATGGCCTAAAATATCTTCTTAATTTTTACCATCAATGAAATGTTTTGAAGGACAGATACACGGATATAAAGAAAATAGTCATGTTTGCAAAATGAAATAATTAAAAATATGAATTCATAATATTATTCATTATTTTTATAAACAATAATTATTAGCCTGAAACACTCATCCAAATTGAAAAAACCTTCCAGAAAAGATAAATGTCGCCGACAGGACTCAAACCTGCACCCTTCTGACTGCCGGTCAGATGCTCTACCGTTGAGCTACGTCGGCTTATCGCAAACCCGCCAAGTTAATCAATATATACTAGTGTTTCATTCAATAATTACTGTTTTTATCATATTTCACCTGTAAACAACCAACTTTATTAGTATGAGAAAGGCTTGTAACGGCTAAATCCCTCAATAGATGGCGTGTATTGAGGGATTTAGCCGTTATTGTATTCATTCAGTTCCATGTTATTAAATCACAGCAATAATAATTTTTAATTTCTTTTGTAATTTCGACAGATATTGGACCGAGAAATTCCAGATATTTTTCTAGTTTTTTTTTATTATATACCGGATATATTAAATTAATTTAATTTTTATATTTCTTGCTTTTTATAATTTTTTCAATGTTATTTGCCTCATAGCCGCTATTAAACGCGATTGTTTTTATTGTTTCCTTTTCTTTGTCGTACGCTATTTCGTCTAAGGGGATATTAATGAGTCTGTGTACCGTTAAACGGTAAGCTGATAATTTATAAGACCAGGGATGAGTTGAGTTTGTATTTATTGTTGTATCTGTAAAAGTTGGTTTTCTAAACATTTCGATGGTATGTCTATTATTACTTCTACCAATTGTAAGATTTAATTATTTTACCTTCGACCTCATGTTCAACTGTGAAGCAGATTTTATTATTAACGGTGTTGGTCCAGTTAGTGAAGATATCCAACTGTCGGTTTGTGCCTTTCCAATTTATGATGATTGCGTCTACATATCTTATACAGTATAGTATGTATTTAGCTGAGGGAGATTTAAGAATAACGTTTTCAGTATAATCCATAAATATCTCTACTAGATGTGGACTTAACGGTGATCCCATGGGAAGACCATCATTTTGTTGATAGTAGGTATCATTGAAAAGAAAATAATTTTTTTCTACGCAAATTTTCTTTTCTTATCACCGGGATGATATTACATTTTTCAAACATATTTTAAATTATTATAAGGCAATCTTCAACGGGAATGTTGCTAAATGAGGTTTAAATTTTATTAGCTGGTTCCTATGAAAAATTAAATGGAGTTCTACGAATTAAACACAAACACAATTAATGCACAGCAATGATTTCATTTATTTTTTTCAATTATTAAAAAAAATGTTTACGTTTGTAGCCCTGTGCTTGCGAGAGTCGGTACCATTTTTTGGCTTTACTTAAAAGTTAGATTTTTGGAAATAGGCAGTTTTGCATTATAACCTCATGTATGTTTTCAGGTTTTTACGGGCAAAAGTATTTTTTTTTAATAATTTTTCTGATATTATGCCTTGTTGCGCTTTTCTTCAGTAGCCAATGTTTCTACATAAAAAACACCACGCAATACAAACTACACGATAATATGCACATCTACCTCGATGATGGACACAGTAGTGCTGTCCGAAACGTTGGCTACAGGAGGAGGAAGCCCAATACGGTATAATAAACCAATTTGTCTTATTAGTAATTCGTCTATTTGTTTATTATTTGCCTATACTTATCATTAATTATTAGTATATTGTTTATCCTGATGAAGGAAGCTTTTCTTTTGAAACATGTAGATATTTTTATATTAATCGCCCGTCCTTTGGGTTATTATAAAAAAAGTAGGTAAAAAAACATCGTTTTTTTATATTAAATTTCGCGAAAATAATACGCGTTTACAACGTACCAACTTGTATGGAAGAGACGAAAATACCCGAACACATCCGTTATCATCGTCTGACCTCGAAGTACTAAACGAGATGACGCAGGAACAAACTTGACGCATACAAATGTTTTGTGGGTTTCGGGTATAGTTTTTTTTTGTACCCGAACGTACGGGATACGGCATGTTGGGTTCGGGCGATAATATAGCGGCCGTATCACGTACGTTTGTATGTGTAGGGCGGTTAAAAAGAGCGGTGTTAACAAAGTTCTTCTTATTTATTGTATTATTTTTTTTGTATTTGATTTTTCGCCCAGCTGGTCTTTAACGTAATTAGATTAAAAGAAGAATATTAATTTAGCAATCGAAAATTATACAAAAAGTTTTTAAAGCATAGAGTAATGTAAAACTGGTAAACATTGTAAGAGCAACATAAAATAAAATGTAAACTACTACGTGATGTGAACCCGGCCTTGCTCGGGATTATTTATTGTTTTTGGAATTAAGTTATGAAGTTATGATTTCTTGCTTGTCGTTACGATGCCATATTTGATTTGACAGAGAAAGTAACGACCTGTGATGACCATTACCATCTCTAAACAAATACACAAAAAATATTAATTTATAATTTTTATTTCATTCCAAAAATTTATTTTCAAAATAAATTTAAATAATGAAGTTCTTCAGTAGGCACCTACTTGTATTTTCCATTTTGACAATATTCCACCCAAACAACTTTCTTCTTTTGAATATGTA
Source organism: Halesus radiatus (assembly GCA_022606495.2). Taxonomy (NCBI): domain Eukaryota; kingdom Metazoa; phylum Arthropoda; class Insecta; order Trichoptera; family Limnephilidae; genus Halesus; species Halesus radiatus. The sequence continues at coordinate 66,675 of JAHDVE020002807.1, forward strand.
ATCTGTGGCTAACCAGAGTGGTATATCTATGGGCTAACCTCAATACAATATGGCGGGTTCAATGTTTTTCATACTAATTTTAAAATGTTATAGCAACTACTGTATAACCTTCCCGGCGCTAATAAGAATAAATTGTGCTATTTTCAGCGAAACAGCTTTAGTAATTTTCGAGAAAATCGAGGACAGACACAGATCACTAAATTTATATTACCTATGATACAATAATTTCAGGATCAAGCAAAGTGCTGGTATAGATTACGCGTTATTCTATAAATGTAGTCAGAATTACAAAAATACTACCAAATTTGACGTCCAGATCTATTGGTTAGTGAGTGTGACCGATGGGTTGTGTACGTGTGGCAGAAAATGTTACATTTTGTCTTGTGTTCCTCAGCGGTATGTACATGAAAATTAATAGCGGTGACGATGGCAGGGCTGTAAATTATGTGGTTAATCACTATGTAATTATTTAGTAGCTATGAGAATCAATTACGTAACTTCCTAGCTAAAACGTATATGTGGTGTATATAAAAAAAAGTTTTTTTTTTAATATACATAATTGACTGAAAGTTCTGTACGGGACGTGTAGGACCCGCACAAAAAAAAATAGGTACCGACACACAGGAACGCACGACTATTGTGATTTGCGAAGTCCCTTGAGAAAGGCGTTTGGTAGTGTAATATGCAAGCAACTGAATAGCCATAAAATTATTTGAATTACGTTCTTTTTTTACTTATGGTATCACTACAAACAAAACGCAAGCGGCCGGCGTTCGGTTGTCCACAGCGCGCATCAACTATTCGCTTCTCTGCTTTTCGCCGAATCGGTCGTACATTTCGCTAGATAACTTGTTGATTGCATTTACATCGCTTCTCGCTTCCTTTAGAATTTAACCTTCTGATTTATAATTTGTACGCGTCGAGTCTGCAAATATATTTATTAATTAGTGTCCTATCCTTTCATTTAATCTCCGCGACAACCTCTAACGAGAGATATTGGTAAGTATTAAGACACAATACACTACACATACAATCGATAAATTGGAGTCGCATTACTTCCGTTAAAGTAGTTTCCCAATGGAGATGATATCGCTCCGAGCATACTCGACTTAAGGCACCAGCCAGTATGGTCGGTCGCTGAGGTAGCTGGGACGAACATTATGTGCTTGTTTGCACGTGTTATGCAATCTCGGCTCAGTATTGCATGTGTTGTGCAATAATTTATATTTGGTTATAAAGAAAAATGTTTATCTGTTTAAATTGATCTACTCTGTGGATACACTAAGTTCGGTACATTGCCTGTTCCAAAAATATTAATATTGCGTATTATTTTCATTAGAAATGGATGGAACCAGGAATCTACGACGCAGATCCAAACTTTATGCCGCAAAGCTCGTCATTCTCTAACGACCCTTAATAAACCAAAGCCATCAGCTGTTCGCCTAACTGAAAAATGAATATTTAACCGAAATCATCCTGTGTTACCTTTGCACCTGGACCTATGTACCGGCTAATGAAAAATTATAGATTCTTTATGACGGCAAAGGCAGGACCCGACACCCGACTGCCGCTTTAATATGCGATAGAAAGATGCATGATTGAAGAAGATGCTACTTGGGTGCTGTCCACGAAATAAGGGATGTGGTGCGGACCATTGAGGTATTATAAATAAAGTCTACGTTCCTTGCAAGTTCCTTGTAAAATATTGTTACTGCCAGGGAAGTACAAAGGGAAGTGAAGCGGCTGTCGATATCGCTCGAATTATTCCGATCGCGAACGAACTCAACGAACGAAATCGCAGGACGGATAACCGCAGGGCATGGTCCGGAGCATTTGCCGATTTCAAGTATTCATAATTTTTTTTTTAACATAAAAAGCGAATTTAAACGAATATTGACTGTGGTAAAATTGACGACTTGTTACACCATTGCTTTTGCTATCTTTTCCAGAACGACATGTCCAGTAGTCATGTAGGCATTTTGTAATTATCATTGGAGACATTGGAGTAATTGACTGAAGACCGTGTTATCCATAATTGGCCTCATTTTGGTTGCCCATATTTCGAACGCTGATGCATACTCCACTTGAATATCTCCATGGAGTGGACTGGTAACCGAAACAAGCAGAATATAATAAAATGGAACTGTGATCAAACGAAACGGAACTGATAAAACACATAACCGAGGGATTTACTAATTCTTTCTTTCGACTCTAAAAATAATAAATAATAATAACAGTTCTTTATTACAGAAGATATGCAGAGGTAGTGCAATGCAATACTTCCATAAGTGTGCATAATACAAACAAATTAATAACAATAGGTACGTAAAATAAGAGGAAGAAAAAATATATATATTGAAAAATATTACTTAGTAAAATATGCAAAATAAGTTCATTTCAAAAAATTCCTGACTGCGCGAGAAGGGGTAGCGGGAAACGTTGAGAGGTGGGGATGGTAAGGTTAAGTTGCAGCTACCAAACGTGCCACTGTTCAGTCCTCTCTGAGCAACGGAAGAGCTAGCACAGTGATCCGCGCAAAGTGTGTTTTGTCGTTGCGTCGAAAATCAAGACGCAACATTTGCTAGAGCAGCGGCCAGCCATCAAATTCTGCGTTCGGCTTAAAAAACCGGTATCGAGACCCTGGCCATGATTCGGGAAGCCTTCGGAGATGAAGCCATGTCACAGGCAAGAGTTTACGAGTGGCACAAAAAATTTCAAAACGGCTGAGAATTAATTGAAGACGATGTGCGCGTTAGACGACCGTCAACTTCCAAAACTAATTACAACGTCAGAAAAATGAGGGAAGTGTTAGAGTCCGATCGTCGTCTCAGTGTCCGCTTAATAGCAGAGAAGTGCAATATGATAAAGAAACGGTTGAAAAAACGTTCGAAAGGAGATAGCCAACACCTGGATTTTGTTCTCACACTCAGCTCTCGTCCTCCAGGAGTTCCTCGCTAAGCAAGGCGTGGCGACATTGCCGCGACCGCCGTACAGTTCCGACTTAGCACCACCTTAATTCTTTTAGTTCCCCCGCATCAAACAAAGCCCAAAGGGACGCCATTCGGAGGCGTTGGATGGGGTGAAAACCTCTTCGACGCAGTGCCTTAAGGGGGTTCCGTCTTCTGCCTTTCAGGATGCCTTCCACGACTGGAAGAAACGCTTCAAAAAGTGTATTGACGCCCAAGGAACGTATTTTGAAAAATATTAAGTGTTTCTGCATTTATTGGCAATAAATTATTAAAAAAAAAAATTCTCGATACTTTAACGTTTGATGTTATCTGTCTTAGATGTGTTCGGCGGTGTGTAGTGTACTATGATACTTACCAATACTCACCAGAACGCTTACGTTAATGATTGTCGCGGAGATATTAAATGAAAGAAAGGTTCACTATTTGTTTGATTTATTTCTCACGCGTACAAAAAATCAGAAGGAATATTTAAAAGACTAGAAGTGATGCATTATGCAAATCTACAAGTTACTAGCCAGTTTGACAACACGACCGGATCAGCAGGGAGCAGAAAAGTGAATGATTCTCCTGTTCTGTGGATAACAGAAAGTCGGCCGGTTGACATTTGAATGAAGGGTTACCATAAGAAAAAAATAAACTTTGTGGCTAATAAATTGCTTGCATATTACAATACTTTTGCGACAGACCCTGTATACTAGTATGGAGATGTGCAGAATGTGTTGAACAGTATTATTTTGACGAAAAATAACAATAATTATTATGCAAGTACAAATGTTTATTGAAATATATAAATTGTCTAACAAATAATCAGTGTTTGTTAAATAATTATACGTAATTCATTAGTTTTTGGGGTTGGAAAAATTATTTTCTTCAAGAAGTCATCCAGCGTTGGGTTGACAGTACGCCGTGCCAGGATACATCAGCGGTGAATTATAGATGCGCCCTCCCGGAGAAGGGGAAGGGAAGGTTTAAGAGATTTTAAGTGGGCCCATGTTTTATTCATGTTATTATATTTTGAAGGTTTTGGAAATTTACAAATTGTATGTAAAGTGGCGCTGCGGACTTGATTGGGTTCGTTAGACCTATTGGAATTTTAAAAGAGTTACATCCATGCCTCTAACTTAATGCCAAAGGTAGATTGAATGTAAAGTGTACAGTGTTTTTATTCAGGTAAGTAATCGCTTCATTGATGCATATTACAAGCCATTTATTTAATGTATCAAATATAAATATTTTGTCGACCGCACAATTCCACGAAAGAAAGCCAATAAATTATGATAAATATTTAAAGTTGTACTAATTAATATAAACATTTTGTTTCATTCCAAATATTATTTTTTTTTAAATATATCTAAATAATAAAGTTCTTAAGTAGGTGTAAAATGAAAATATTCAACCCAAACAAACCTTCTTCTTTTGAATATGTAATATGTGGCTAACCAGAGTGGTATATCTATGGACGAATCTGAACACAACACGGCGGATTCAAATTTTTTCATACTAATTTTAAAACGTTATAGCTAACTAACTAACTAACCATCACGCCGTTTCGCCGCAGGGGTAGGCAAAGAGGACGGACCGCCAAACAACTCGATCTTGGCATAGACTTCTTGCTTCATTCATTTTCATACATTCTCTTCTGTTATTCCGACTTCTGACATGGCCCGATTCAAGTATTTGATTCACTTGATCGTTTTCCTTGGACGTCCCTGGGTTCTTCTTCCATTGACATTCGCGTCATATATTCTATTTACACTCCTTTCTTCATTCATTCGCTCTACATGCCCAAACCATCTAAACGTCCCTTTCTTAATCTTGCTCACTACGCTTACATCTCAACATTTTTCACACGATCATACATGGTTCATACATCATACATCTCATTTCAATAGCATTCAGTCTACTTTCATCCTTCCTCTGCCAGTTCCATGCCTCACTGCCATACATCAGAGTTGGTATCAGCACTCCATTGTGGACTGCTAGCTTCGCTTCTTTGGACAACTTTTTGTTTGCGCCAACCGCGTTCAGTCCTCCGTTAATGGAGTTTCCTGCCACCCTTCTTTCAATATCCCTATCAGTCTTTCCATCTCTCGTACACATACTTCCCAAATACACAAACTCGTCTACCTGCTCCAAGTATTCATCATTCACAACTATATTGCACACTGTTTTCGTACTCTCTCTTTCAAACACCATGGCTTTAGACTTACTTTCATTCATCATTAGCTCATTCTTCATACATACTTGGTTCATCCTAGATACGAGGGACTGTAGATCTTCCATACTGTTAGCAATCAGCACTGCATCATCAGCATAAAACAGGCAACATACTCGCAGACTAACGTTATAGCAACAGATTTATGTATTGGATTTAATTCAAACTACTTTCTAAACTGACGGCCTTTACGGTACTTTCTAAATCTGACGGCCTCCATGGTCGAGGGGTAAGGCTCTCGACTACGAATCCGAAGGTCGCGGGTTCAAATCCCGGCGTGCGCAAGTAATTTTTATTTGATTAATTTGTGTTGTTTCACAATTAATTAATCTAAAAATAATATATGGTATATTTGCGCACGTTCCAGAGTGGAAGATACTCTCAGTATCGCCCTGGTGAAAGACCACCATTCAGAATTGAAACGTTGCTTGAAATGGCTTTTAGCCGTGTTTGGTGACCAGATCTGAATAGCCAGGTATTTCCCCTTTTCACCACCTTCCTCTTCCCCCTTCTCCTTCCCCTCCCAAATACCTACAGCCTCACAACATTCCCCAATTGGGAATGCCATAGTCTCACTGGCTCCAGACGGTTGGGAGCAGTTTGGGACTCTTGTGTGGTATTCATATAAAAAAAAAAAAAAACTTTCCCGGCACTAATAAGAACAAACTGTGCCATTTTCAAGGACACCGGGTACAGTAATTTTAGGGCAAATCGAGAACAGACAGACAAACATTCATTTTTATATATAGAGATTAATCGGCATAAAATTTAATGTCTAATATATCTAAATCGTTAATCTATATATTTATATCATGATAATATTACATTTATCGAACCTTAGTTTCAAGTGAAGCTATTAGTCTAAGCCAGTGGTCAGCAAAGTGCGGCTCCCGAGCTGCATACGGCTCTTTGGCCCCTTAAGTGCTGCTCTGGCACAAAAATCCACGAGCAGGCGCAACAGTCTTGTCTACAGTGGTCGGAGCTTATTGTGTCTGTAAATCTTGGGCGCCTTTCAAAGGTACCTTCCTGAAGAATAAAGTTGTCTTATTCTCCATTGAGCTGCACATCCAATAGATATTTTTGTCATCAATTTGTTTCACTTTCCGAGCCTTCTGAAGCATCACCAAGAAAATAATTCCTTCATTGATAAACTAAAGTTTTTTAAGACAAGATTTTTGTGCATAGCGCAAAGGGTGACAAGTCAAAACATTTTTCACCAATAAAATGTAGACATAATTTGTCTCGATGCCATCTATTGAGGGATTTAGCCATTACAAGCCTTCCTCATACTAATAAAGTTGGTTGTTTACAGGTGAAATATAATAAAAAACAGTAATTATTGAATGAAACACTAGTATATATTGATTAACTTGGCGGGTTTGCGATAAGCCGACGTAGCTCAACAGTAGAGCATCTGACCGGACATCAGAAGGGTGCAGGTTCGAGTCCTGTCGGCGACATTTATCTTTGCTCGGAAAGGTTTTTTTCAATTTGGATGAGTGTTTCAGGCTAATAATTGTTGTTTATAAAAATAATATTGTTATTTTAAATGATAAACTAATGTTTTTATAAGACAAGATTTTTATGCATAGCACAAATATGGTAACAAATTATTATAAGCAATAATTATTAAAACAACCAATTATTTTTTACAAACAATAATTATTAACACTTCATCAAATTGAAAAAAACCTTCGAGCAAAGATAAATGTCGCCGACAGGACTCGAACCTTTCACTAGTATATTGATTAACTTGGCGGGTTTGCGATAAGCCGACGTAGCTCAACGGTAGAGCATCTGACCGGACATCAGAAGGGTGCAGGTTCGAGTCCTGTCGGCGACATTTATCTTTGCTCGGAAAGGTTTTTTTCAATTTCGATGAGTGTTTCAGGCTAATAATTATTGTTTGTAAAAATAATAATTATTGTTTATAAAAAGAAAATAATTCCTTCATTGACAAACACTATTTCAAAACAACCATTTTAAATATGAGGGAAGCATTTCTCAGTAGGTTTCAGGAATTTAAAATCAGTAGAGCGACCTTAGCATGTGTCTAAAACCCTCTTAATGCTACGATAACAGATTTGAAATTTTCTCCTTTTGGCATTGAAATTGGTAACTTTGAAATACAATTGCTGGATTTAAAAAAAAAAACAAGGAATTATGGAGCTCTAAATTTGAACGTCTTTATGTTGATTTGCTAATACTGGAGAGGGAACAAATGTGAACGCAGTTCACATCACAAGTGGTATGCTTTGAAAGACCTGGAGAAGGAAGACATGATCATGTTCAGCCCCTGGAATAGTATGATTCTTATGATCAGCTGAAAAAACTCTCGTTTGCTCTACTTTTCCTTTTTGGTTCTACATATTCATGCGAACAATATTTTTCAACAGCAAGAGTAAACTGAGAAGTCGTCTTATTGATGAGAACCCGGAATCGTGCCTAAAATTAAAAACAACAATACACAAACCTGACATACTCAATCTTTCCAAGGAGATGCAAGAACATTGTTCGCATTAAGTGTTTGTCAGTCATTGTCTTGATTTAAATTTATGGATACCTTAACTTTATACTATTTTTTTATCAATAAATAAAATCATTATTTAGTACAAAATCAAGTTTTGTTCAGTGTCCCCGTAGGTCTAAAATTATAATAAAGGTTTATTAAATTAATAAACAGATTTGGCTCTCAATTTTTTTTAATCGTTGTAAAATACATATTTGGCTCTTTGGCGAAAAAGTTTGCCGACCACTGGTCTAAGCGATGACCGTCAAATGACCCAATCAATGAGTACTGTGAGTTAACACAAAATAAGATTAGTAAGAAAACTGTCGTCTATCAGAATTCTATTCAGGAAGAAAATAATCAACGTGTCACCCAACTTAAAACTAATGGCAAATGTTCACGACTAATTAGTTATGATAAAAAAATTCTGTTTGCCAACTTTTGCACAGGTATAAATACCTGACAGACCACCTGAAAGGTCACCTCCAGAGGTGATGAAATAACCCATCCCTCTTCTAAATGAAACAAGTGCTAGGTAATGGTTCATTGCTTAAGAATACATCCTTATGGCAACCTAATATTGAAGAGAAACCCTTGACAGACGCCATTATTAGAGCGAAAAATATTTTTCTCATAGTAATACTGTAAAATTACCTGTTAAATAATAACATGAAATTCGCATCTTTGCAATCCCGCAACTTACTACTTGAAATTTATTTGTTTTTGTTCGAATTACAATTTATTTTATTTTATTTATTTTCACACATAAAACAGGCAATATGCCAAAACTTACATAGCAATAATAATCAATAAGTACAATGAACAACAACAAACATCATCTCTCCAAATGATAATAAGAATGAAAAAGAAGTGAAAGGTCAAAAACATGTTATAAAGTAGGTGTATAAACTAACTCCTTATTGTCACCTGTGCTGATGGTACACTGTTTTGGTACTTAATAAAGGGCATCATCACATTATCAGTTTGATATTAATTGTAAAACTTTTTTTTTAAATTGATTAATTGTGTCATTAAAAATGTCTATTTCTTAATATCCGCGGTAAAAGAGAGAAATATCACGTATTTGTGTGATAGGCTTTAATATAAAAAATGTCTTTTATCCTCCTTGTTGATTTTCTTGTTGGTGAATTAATGTTGATTTATGATAAAATGTTTGGTGTATCAATTGATGCATGCATAATTTTGTACAAAAGGAATACATCAGAAAGTTTACGTCTGTCTGACAGAGATTGTAGTTTATAGTGCGAAATTCGATCATTATACGTTCATAATAATATTATTTTAAATGATAAACTAATGTTTATAAGACAAGATTTTTTATGCATAGCACAAATATGGTAACGAATTATTATAAGCAATAATTATTAACCTGAAAAATCATACAAATTGAATAATCTTCCGAGAAAAAATACAAATTGCGACAAAAGGTCGCGGGTTCGTGTCCCGTCGGCAGCATGTATTTTTTCTCGGAAGATTATTCAATTTGTATGATTTTTCAGGTTAATAATTATTGCTTATAATAATTTGTTACCATATTTGTGCTATGCATAAAAATCTTGTCTTATAAAAACATTAGTTTATCATTTAAAATAATAATATCTGGCAAGTAAAAAATATTCTTACAAAATAAAATGTAGATTCGATAGAATCTCGACGCCACCTAGTGAGAGAGTTAGCACTTACAATGCCTTTCCCACAAAAATAAAGATGGTTGTTTCCAGTGAGAAAAAAATTTAATAAGCAATGATTGTAGTCTGAAGAACTAGTACGTGTTGACTAATTTGGCGGATAATGAATAACCTGCCGTAGCTCAGTGGTAGAGCACTTGTCCGGTAAACAAAAGGTCGCGGGTTCGTGTCCCGTCGGCAGCATGTATTTTTTCTCGGAAGATTATTCAATTTGTATGATTTTTCAGGTTAATAATTATTGCTTATAATAATTAGTTTCATAATAATACGTTGTAGCAATAATAATAGCGTATGTCGACAAGAAAAAAGAGATACGTGTACTTTTTATCGTAAATTATCTTATAATGATCACAACACAGGAATTTTCCCAGTGAGACTGTCGTCGAACATGCCTTTGTAATTATGTTTTATCAAGAAAAAAAAAAAAAAAACATAGTTACCGAGGAAATCATTTTTGAAAAACATCATCCAATTTCATATGTTATTTATCGAAAAAATTCATAAAGTTTTATGAACACGACTTTTAATGATCATCATTATAAAACGAATACTTTTTTTACATACATTATTGTACTGAAAAAATATACATGTAAGAAGAATAATTGATCTGAAAGCCGTTTTCACCGATCTTAAAATCCACTTAGTTTCTGGATGTCTGTGCAATTATTCTATTAATATCGGTTGGTGGCCGAGTGGTCCAAAGCCATGGGTTCCCACAGCGGTGTTGCGGGTTAAATCCTCTTCTAGCTAAGATCTCCATCATTGCACAAGCAAAATTTCCTTATTATTATAACTGGAGTAGGATGAATTAAAATATTATGAGGTTATTAATAACTTGGGAACTTTTGTCTCTTTTTCATTAATGAGTACTATATATTTTCCTCTATCATGTAAAGAAGAATATGTTTGCTTTGTATACAAATCTACAGTTTTATTTCTAGCTTGCGAAATTTTGAACACTTGACTGTAAAAATAAAAGGAACGTTACTGTCTACATGAGATATTGAAAAACCACCCCTTTACCCTTTCCCACCCCTTAAAGGAAAATGTTGGTATACTTAATAAAATTTTTCCCACTTGATGTTAAAATTAAGAGGTGAATTACTGGGTAGGGGTAGGGGTAGGGTTAATACATCATCAAAATTTTACTCAAAATCGTACATGTCCTTGGTCAACCCCGGGTACATCAGCTATTCTTCTTCTTCTATATTTTATTATATCAAGAATAATATCCCGGGCGGGCGGTGTTTCTTTGTTTTGTACAGAAATCTACAGTTTTATTCCGAGCTTGATGAAATTTTGCATATTTGAGATTCGAAAAACTATCTCCATCCCTCTTCCCTACCCCTTAAAACACAATTTTGGTAGGTTTAACATAAGAGGAAAACTACTGGGTAGTGGTAACATATTTCAACCTCAAAACTTCCTTAAAACCTTACCCAAAAAACATTACTTTCTTTCTCTTTGAAATATTACAGAACATTTTAAGGATTCCAATCGAGATGGATTACTATTCAATTAATCATTTTAAAATGTATTAAGTATATAAGGTTTATGACTTGTAAGGGAAAATTTTAACAGAGTAAGATATTAATTGTATTAAAATTTTAATCTCATATGAGAGTGAAATGAGACGAATTTGCATACTTTATAATAATAGTATTGTAATTTTTCGTAGCTAATCAAGTAACCATTATACTTCGTTGAGAGGTGAATCCCCAAACTGAACAGCAGAAAATCTTTGCATTAAGAGGAACGGCTGCGAGGCCTGTTTCATACAAAACTTAATTTTGGATTTGCTACCAAAATACTCATCCAAAACCTAACGATCTTTTTTCATCAAAAAGTATAGTAAATAACTAATACGGATTAGAAGTAATTTATTTATTTTTGTTTTACATTATGAAATACAGGCCATTAAAGGAATTGATTTTTCGCAATTTTTGAGGCATCTCTAACAATTACTTTGAAAATATAATGACATATAAATAAAAAATAAAAAATAAAAAATAAAAAATAAAAAATAAAAAATAAAAAATAAAAAATAAAAAATAAAAAATAAAAAATAAAAAATAAAAAATAAAAAATAAAACATTATGGTGGACTTTAAATTAAATTAAAAACGAACAATTTACTTTGGAATACCAATTTGCCGTACGTAATTTAAAACATCGACCCGAAAAAACGGTTTTTTAAAAACGTTTTGTTTTCATATTTTTATTTAAATAGCAAATATGATAATTTTAAAAAAAAAAACAGTAAATGCAAATAATTTTCTAAGTAGCCTCTAAAATTATGATTTTTTTTTCATGGCCTATACTTCAAAATTTAAAACATAAATAAATAAAACACTTCTCACACGTACTAGATATTTACTAAACCTTTAATTTAAAAAAAATATATCGTTCATCTGGATGGTCGTTTTGGCCTCAAACTCATAATTAAGCTATGTATGAAGCAGGCAGAGCAGCCGTTCCTCTCAAAGTAGTAAAATATCTCGAACAGTTTTTGGCGTCATGAGATTTAACATTGTTTATTTGAATGTAGTTTTTTGGCCACCGCATCGTCATTACCATAGTGGGATACATGTTTTTAAATATCCAGGAGCTGTTTATTATGGTAAACGGGGGTAGTCAATAAGAAGTTCAAATTTTGGATTCTCTCGGTAAACGTAGGAGATATTTAATTCATATTATATTAATTCAGATCTTTTTTAGATTTATGTTGTAATAAAATTATAGCGTGGGCGTTGATTAATTTAAATGTTGTTGAGAAAATTGTAACACTAGTGTTCTGTTATCTTAATAATTACTCGTTGAAGCTTTATCACACGCGGGACTACATTGGAAATAATGAACAAATGTCTAATATTGAACGAATCTGTAATATTGAACGAATCTCAAACAATGAACGAATCTGAAGTAAAGAACATATCTGAAATAAAGAACGATTTTGGAATATTTAATGAATCAGAAATAATAACGAGTCTGAAAAAATGAACGAATATGAGTAAATGAATGAATCTGAAATTCGGGTAGAATCTAAAAAAAGTGGATTATTTTATAATTTTTAACGAATAATAAATAATGAACGAATCTAAATGAACGAAATTTGAAATCATGAAAGTATCTAAAAAAATTTAGGAAACAGAAATATTTAACAAATTTGAAATAATGAACCAATCTGAAATAATGAATTTTTCTGAAATAATGAAAGAATCTGAAATATTGAACGAATATAAAAAAATGAACGAATCTGAAATAACGATAGAATCTGAAATAATTAACGAATCTGAAACAATGAGCGTATCTGAAATAAAGAAAGAATATGAAATAATGAACGATTAAAAAATAATCGATGAATTTGAAGAAACAAAGAACGAATATAAAATAATTAATGAATGTAATTTAATGAACGGATCTGATCTATTGAACTAATCTGAAGTCCAGAACAAATCATAAATGATTAATGATTCTGAAATAGTGGACTTATCTGAAATAATGAACGAATCTCAGAGAAAGAACGCATCTGAAATAAAGAATGAATTCAAAATAATGAACGTGCCGAAAATAATTAACAATTCTATATTATAAAATTAACGTACAGAAAAAAAAAACTGAACGGATCTGACCCATTAAACGACTCAATATTGTATGATTCTGAAACAATGAACCATCTGAAATAATGAACGAATCTTAACCTACGAATGAACCTAAAATAATGAACGAATTCGTTCAGTTTCTCCAACCACATCAAATATTCAAATGTCAATTCCCCGGGAGCTCAGGGAATTAAATGCATTCGATGAAGATAATTTGCTACCTGAAGAGTAATTCCATTGTGGTTTTAGTGAGATTGGTTTCGAAGACAGCTTTTGTCTAGGATTATCATAATGGATTGGTATTAGTCACTGAACAGACGACAGAAGTGCGATCTACGAAGATTTGATAGAAAGCTGTTTCAATTCATATAAGACTTAGATACAGACATAATCCCTTCTACAGAAATAAAATTTCTCGGTTTCGCTATAGACAACTAGTCTTTCTCTTGAATCGCAAATTTCAAAAGTTCTAAGTTCTGGGTTTTTCCATCTTTGGCAGATAAAATCAATCAGGAGATGTCTTCCCTCTGATGGAGCAAAACCGCTCATAAATTTCTTCGTTGTCTCACGTATGGACTATTGTAATAGTGCATATGCTGGTCTCCCTCAAAAACAATTGAATGGAATCGATTCCGTCTTCAATACTGCGGCGAGAATGATATTTCTTGAATCTAAATATTGTCATATAACCCCACTTCTAAGGGATCGCCTTCATTGGCTTCGATGCCCTGAAAGAATACAGTTCAAGATCTGCTTACTGACCTTCGAAGCATTGCAGGGAATTTCGCCAGCCTACATATTGTTACGTAACGACAGAAAGATCCTAAAAAAGACTCTAACCACTCGTCAAACAACAACTGTAAAAACGACGCCAGCGCCACGCTTGCCACAACGGCAGCTTGCACGCCCACGCGCCGGGCACTTCCTTCTCACCCGGCTTCCGAGGCACTTCTTCCTCGCCCGGCTTCAGGATGACATCTCTGGTACGCCGCCTACTGCGTCTCTAAAGGAACGCGCGAGCAGCCATTTTGGCCAGCTGCAAATTGCTTCTACTAGGATCTTTTTGCCGCTACAACCATGACTGTAAGCTGACTTTGTATTTCTTCTTTTGTGTTGTAACTTATTCGAGTTCCAGTTATCATGCCCGTTTAGAAAATATCAGAGAGAATAATCACCCGTAACTTCCATTTGAGGTTAGGCTAGCCTTTGGTTATTGTAGCATAACTTACCATGTCAGTACCCCCCTGCTGAAATAAACCCTGAGGCCTTCCCATATAATGGCATCATTTATCGTCAGTATTCTTTTTATAAAAATATCTAAACTATGTATCCGACAGGACTTAGCGATAGTCAGCTTACTCTGAGGTCAGCAGGTCTAGTTACTAATCGTCTAATTAAACTTTCAAAGACAAATCGAGCCGTCTACTATGATCGCTCTTTTCGTGTAAATGGCCCACTAATTTGGAATAAACTTCCCCCAGCTCTTACTAATTTGCAGAAATTGACTGAATTTAAACGGGCTTTAAGAACAAAATTATTTTAAAAATCGTACTGTCGATAAATTTTAACTTCTGTTTAATTTATTGTAAAAAACCATTTTCTCAAGCCTCCGGTAGTTGTTTGGTTTCGGTTTCCTCCGTATTTTTTTAATGTAAAGTCAGCTATTGCTGAACATAACCCGACTCCTGTCTTAAGACGTTGCTATTTTTGCAATATTATTGTTAATGTATTCTTTTTGTATCACTGTGTATACACTGCAAAATACGAGTATTTTTTAATTTTATTAGATGAATATGTACACAAGGAGTATTGTGGGAGTAATATTAAGAATTAGTAAGAATGTATGTAATATGTTAATAATGTATGAATAGAATATGAATGGAGTTAGTTAATCATTATTTTAAAGTTTATTACAGTAAAGCGCATTAGAAGTGAAATAACACAAAACTACGCTATATAAATGCTACGTTATTATTATTATTATTAAAACTTATTGACACTAGAAATGGAAATTGATTTAACGTAATTTGATTCAAATATGCAAGTAATTTGATTCAATAGAAGCCCGAGTAAAATTGGCTTACAGGAAACTGAGCGTCTTGTATAGGGATAGTAGATCCTTTAATAGTGATCAAATGTTAATCCTATACAAATCTCAAGTACGTCCAACAGTTGAAAGTCACATCTGGACTGGAGCCCCTCCAATACTCAATTCATACTTGATAAACCTGCATGATTCTGTGCAAAGGAGGGCTGTCCGTCTGATTAACAATCCATTGTTAACAGACCGATCGCCATCTCTAATGCACAGACGTAATGTAGGTATGAGTCTGTCCTACAGATATTTCAATGGAGCATGCTAGAAGGAGTTAGCAGCGTTGATCCCCTTTGCGCCGCTGCACGTGCGTGAAACTCGACGGACACGAGAGGAACATCCGTTTACAGTGGATGTTGGCTTCAAATCGGTTCGTATGTGGAACGAGCTACCGGCATCTGTCTTTCTTCTTACATTTAATTCGGGCCTTTTCAAGGCCCGCATTAACAAATCCCTTCCTACAACCCCCCTCCTTAACCCGCCTAATAGCGTTGCCCAACCGGCAATATAGTTTCCTTGTATGTCCTCTGTACATACTACAGATATGCTATATTAATTAATCTTATATTAGGATTATTCGTTCGTTTATTAGTTTCTAATTGTTAACACATTATAAATGTAAAAACCACACAGAATAGAGAATTTCAATTATTTTCTAATTAAATCGATTTTACAGATAATAAATCATTATTTTTAAAAACCCGTCCAAATTAGAATGGGGTGGGAGTAAATAAAATTATGTAAATAAGTCGTCACAATGTGGATTAACCGCAGTTTGAATATGGCCTTGAACGACGAAACAGCTGTCATAATAATAAATACTAAAGATACTGGTCTGGCATATTATGATCACAATTTCTCACCATCCTTACGATATGTTTATAATTATAATAATTTGATATATTTAATTTTAATAATTTGATATATTTAATTTTAATAATTTGATATATTTAATTTTAATAATTTGATATATTTAATTTTATTAATTTGATATATTTAATTTTAATAATTTGAATTATGTAATGATTTTATGTTTTGACTTTTATCACACGTGTATGAACCGATGCATCTTGTAAGGTCTTTGTTGTGTAATTTTTGTAATTTTATGTATTTTAAAAGGACTGTTGTATGATATGTGTCACTATGAGTGATCACTGAACTAAGGAGAAAATATGTTACAAGGTAAAGGGAAAGGAATGCCAAAGGTATTTGAAACCCAGTTATCATCTCATCCAGTTAATCTTCTCGGCTCTCACAAAGCGGACGTTTTTGGTAACGAGTTGCGAGTATTTTAGCGGTCGGATATAGCGCTATATTGTATTGCGTCGTCGATCAGGAGAACGTCAAATTCGAATTGTGGAAGGTACGTACACAGGACAAGAGATGATTAGAGATATGCAACAATATTAACTCCCAAGTACAGCGGTTCATGAAATGATTTGCAAATGCAGATCTGTGTAAATGAGAGTGGGATTTTATAAAAAGACGTCCATTGTCTCTGTGTATTCCTGTTCAGATTAACTGTATTGGTTCCAATGCACGTGTTAACTATTAGCACGTGTAAGTAAGCCATTCTTTATTTTCATATATGATTTTAAATGTTCTTTGTGTTGTAATAAAATAAATACCATGACAACTGCTTTGGGGAGTTAGTAGCAATTAAGAAGGGAGCCAGGGAGGTTCGCAAGTAGCATTTAGAAAAGAGACTAATGAGGGTCTAGTACCAGATAGTACCCCAGAGAGAAGCAGTTGTCATTTATCGATAATTAATTATTGTTTCATTAAAAACCACTACCCGAGGTCCTTGTAGAGTGTCTTCCTACTTTCATCGGTTCTCGTACAACGATAGTAGAAACAGCAAATGATACATGCAAGGGGAAGAAATCAAAATTATTCAATTTAAGTAAAACAGCAACTAAGTAAAAACGTTCAGCTCGTTTACAAAAACCAAATATTTTGTTAGAGTTTTTATTTGGAACCTTTTTATGAATGTTTTGTAATTTGTTTACCGCAGTCAAAATCACGCAAAACAAACGTGGACGGTAGTGAACTAAAGCTGGTGCCAAAATATGTGTTACGTGACTTTTGACGCCAGCCGTCGAAATCGTACAAAGGGCAAATCTATTTATTCTGGCGTCAGTGGTGCTTACGTTGTTCTACTTATCGGCTTCGCCATTTGTATTGAAATTTTTTCAAAAATTTACAAGGCGCCTTGCTTGACCCGTACATAGCTAGAGACCTGATAATTTCGTGATTTCGATAAGGTGAATTTTATTTTCACGTGATATTCTGGTTATTTAAAATTAGAAAGTAATACAGCACGTTCTAAATATTTCTTTCTCTATGGTTTTAATAAGCTTGAATACCCATAAAATGTAACGCCGCTAACTACATGTCGAAAATTCCGCGTACTGTCATCTTTTATACGATTTAAAAAAAAAAAAATTATAATAGGTATGTAACATAACAAAAAGGACAAAATAAACAAGTTTTAGAAAGAAGAAATGGAAAAAAAGTTAATCCTGTTTAATTTAATTTTTATTTCGAGCACCGCAAAAGTGTCCCAACTGCTCTCAAACGTCTGGAGCCAGTGGGACTGGCATCACCAGTTGGGGTATGTTGTGAGGCTGAAAGTAGTGCGGAGGGGAAGCAGATGGAAGAAACGAAGGTGGAAACATATTTGGCTATTCAGATCTTGTCACCAAACACGTCTAAAGCCATTTCAAACATAAACTGTGATATAACACAAATTAAGGTTAAACAAAATTTGACAGATGGCGCTAATTCAAATATTAAAAAAAAATACATTTGCCCTCAATGCTTTTAAATATTGATATGAATC
>JAHDVE020002809.1:0-45000 GCA_022606495.2 Halesus radiatus
TGAATAAATTGAATCTTTTCCTAGAAATTCCCTTGATAAGAATTAAAATAAACTTGTTAATTACGTTGTAAAAAATATAAGCGTAAACTACTAAATACTATATTTTTTCACTAGAAAATTATGAATTAGAAACAAATTTAAAAAAAAATACAGCTTTATAGCTAAGATTATTTGTGAATGATTCCATTGATTAATTTTTTATTTCTTACAAATTTATTCACAAAATAAATAAAATCCGCTTTTTGCATCGACAATAAACATTTCCAGACTCCGCTTGCAAAGCGAATTTTTTTCACCTATTATCTATTATTCGTGATCACATAAGACACACACACCTCGTAGCAATATTTCTGGCAAAATTAGGTGCCTAAAAAATCATCCATCCGTATAGGTAATACATCTGCTCAAGAGTGAGTCCGAAATTAAACCGATATATACGTTAAGAATTTAGCGTCTATAGGGCGTTCTATCCTAAGAAATAGTTCATACATTATCTTTCTCGTGCGTTTCAGCGGGAAAGCGTCCATTCCTTCGGAATCTACAAGAATTAACAACAAATTTGTACGGAATAGTATTTCGTAAGAATCGACGAATTTTTTTTCTCTGATATCCGTGTTTTAAGTTATTAAAATAAGTTAATTACCTACTGAAGATGAGACTTTTATATATAAAAACAAACAAACAGTAAAGTTTCTTAAGTAAATTGTGATATTCGAATTTAATAATTTCCTCCCGATAAGATAATCCACGAACCGCCATTGGTTAGAGCGAAGGAAAAAACGAATATTGCATAAAAACTAATTTTTATAGCAATCGTCTAAATTTAAGGATTCTATTAAACCACAATTTTTAATAATTGTAGAAGATAATATTAACAGCTGCCAACGAAAATAGACGAGAATAGACGAATACAGAGAAAATAAAAAGGTAACGGTCGCTACTCGAAATCGAACCCAGATACTCTAGTCTTAATCCTAATAAGTATGAAATGTTAATGTCATAAGATGTCCCACATAAAATAAAATTTATTAGGTATTTCCAAGACACTATCTAGTTGCAAAAAATCGTGTAGAACTCTCCAATCACACCAAAAGGATGGCAGCCATATAATATAGAAATGTTAGTAATTCTCAAAAGGAAGGATGAGATTGATAAAAAATTATCGAATGACAATAAGTCTCGGTAGCTCAGATGGTAGAGGCCGGGTAAGACTAGAGAATCTGGGTTAGAATCCCATTGGCGACCGTTTCTGTATGTTCGTTTATTTCATATTTTCATTGAGAGTTATTAATTATTATCTTCTTAATTTTTTTTAGAAATTTAATAATGCTATTTTTTATAATTTATTCTAATCATTAGAATATTAATTATTTTCTAACTAAATCGGTTTTACCAGTAATAAATCATTTAAACACCGTCCAAATTAGAATTGGTTAAAAAAAATAAAATCATGTAAGTAAGTCTTCCTAATGTGGCCTAACCACAGTTTTAAAATGGCCTTGAACACCGAAACAGCTGTTACAATAATAAAAACTAAAATGCTTGCAGAAATTAATAATAACATAATTAAATTTGATTCAGATTAAATTTAAAAAAAATGGAGTTCTACGAATTTAAAACAAAACAAATAATAATCTTCTTCAATGATTAAATATTACAATGAGGTTTAAAAGCTTCAATAATTTAATCCTATTACGTTGAATATTATTTTTAAGTCAGCATTTCAGCCGTTGAACTACATAAGTACCAAAACCTTGTGGCAATACTGGAAACCTTTTTAGCGGTAAGAAAATTCGCTGACAAAGAATTTGGAACTGAATGTCCGAATTTGCTTGATCATGTCATTTCGGTACCCATAATATAACAGTACAATTGAAGACATGAGAGTATGAAGGTGGTGAGTTTCAAAATTAAATAAATGATTGAATAATTGAAGTGTTTTCTTTTTTTGTAGAACTAATAACTAGGTATATACGAGAAATACTTGGTTAAAGTGGTCATATGAATTTTTTTGATAAAAAAACCTTGATAACTTTTTTCACTTGTTTTATGTACTACTAGCGAAAGTATCCGGCGTTGCCCGGGGTTATGGATGGATTGGTGAACCTACACCTGCCTAGAAATTTTTCTCTTATTTTGAATATCAAGTGTGCAAAATTTTATCAAGAAATACCAACATTCTGTTCTAAGGGGTAGGAAAGGGGGATGGGGTGATTTTTTGAAAACTCGTGTAGATATTGACCTTCCTCTTGTTTTGAAGGTAAAGGGTGCAAAATTTCATCAAGCTTGGAATGAAACTGTAGATTTTTTATTTTTTTTATATGTATACCGCACAAGAGTCCCTAACTGCTCCCAACCGTCTGGAGCCAGTGAGACTATGGCATTCCCAATTGGGGAACGTTGTGAGGCTGAAGGTATTGGGGAGGGGAAGGAGAAGGGGAGGTGGGGAAAAGTGGAAATACCTGGCTATTCAGATCTGGTCACCAAACACGGCTATAAGCCATTTCAAGCAACGTTTCAATTCTGAATGGTGGTCTTTCACCAGGGCGATACTGAGAGTATCTTCCACTCTTGAACGTGCGCAAATATACTATATATTATTTTTAAATGAATTAATTGTGAAACAACACAAATTAATTAAATAAAAATTACTTGCGCACGCCGGGATTTGAACCCGCGACCTTCGGATTCGTAGTCGAGAGCCTTACTCCTCGACCATGGAGGCCGTCAAGATATGTATACAAAACAAACATTCTTCTTTATATAATAGAAGAAGAAGATAAACAATAAACAAGTGGAAGAAAGATATAAAACATATTAATAAAAAAAAAAATTATATGAAAAATGAATTCCACCATCAATTGGCAGTTTCAAAATTAGAAATAAGAAAAGCGGTCATACGATATTATAAGTTTTCTACGGCGTTCCGTGAAAGAAGTGTATTTACGTATCTAAAATTTATTTAGAAAAATTAAAACTAAACACCTCCACTCACTCGCCCCTCCAATTGTCATTTTACTACTGAATTTTTTTCAATGAGTTTGATATTTTATTGACACTGTGATTGTTGACGAGTCATTTCCACAATTATCATAAACTGAATTTTTCCCACGAAAATCATTTTAAGAAGGCTTTAAAAAAAATTGGGTCGTTATTTTGGTCGCTGAATGATATGATATATATATATATATATATAATATGAGTACATTTTGTTATTTTTTTTTAACAATCAAAAATTGAAATAAGAAAAAGACACCGTTTCGCTACAAGATATCAAAAACGTTTAATATTGGTTTTTCTATTATCACATAGTTTTTGTAGCAATAATAATAAGATGATTATTAAATAAACGTTTATTAATTGTTGTTTGTGTTTAATTCGCAGAACTCCATTTAATTTAATTTAAATCAAATTTTATAATGTCATTATTAAGTTCCGCGACTGTTTTTTTTAGTTGTAATTATTGTGACAGGTGTTTCGGCGTTCAAGGCCACTTTCAATCTGCAAAAAAACTCTAAACAAGAATTACAGAATAATTTTATAAATCTATAACGGATTATATGAAACAACAAAAATACGAATTCATTAACCATTTCAAAGGGTATTTTCTAAGAGTTGTGGATTTTTTAACAGTGAGAGCCTTTTTCCGAACGCGCCCAGAAAACGTAAAATTTTCTGAGAAAAGCGACGTATTATGGACGTGATCGGAGTACTGAGTTACTGAAACAATACCCGTTCATGGTTAAGAGTAGGTAAAAAAGAATAAATACAAAGGTAAAAGGAGCTCATACATCTAATTGAAATTCTTACTAACCCTTTTACGGGGATAACGTATTTTTATTATTTTTTTTAGTTCAGTATCAATATATTCTATTTTCACAGCAGTCTTTCTTTTTTTTAATATAAATACCGCACAAGAGTCCCAACTGCTCCCAACCATCTGGAGCCAGTGAGACTATGGCATCCCCAATTGGGGAATGTTGTGGGGCTGAAGGTATTGGGGAGGGGAAGGAGAAGTCGAAGAGGTAGGTGGGGAAATACCTGCATATTCAGATCTGGTCACCGAACATGGCTAAAAGCTATTTCAAGCGACGTTTCAATTCAGAATGGTCTTTCACCATGGCGATACTGAGAGTATCATCCTGGTAGAGAGTACATATAAACATTTCTCGGGTACCCCGGAGAGACGTTATTTATTTACAAGTCCATAATAAGTTATTTTTTATTATTCACTAATCTGTATCAGTTAACGATTATTGCGTACCTAATGGTTGCATGTATATAAAGGACGCAATGTTGCTAAAACAAAATATATTAACAGAGAAAGTTTCATTCCCTACACGATCTAATCACTGTGAACAAGAATTTTTTTTTTCTGCGAGGATCAACTACATGAAATGGAGCATGGAGTCTCGCGTTGTATTTATTGGGTAAGCGATAATTAATCATATTCACAAAGTCAAGGCTGTTTAATTGTCCATTGATAATTTAAAATAATAATTGTTAGTTATAAGGTAATTAGCGAAAATAAAGTAGATGATAAAACATGGAAATCGATAGAATGTAATTATGTCAAGGTAGAAGATCAGCCAATTCAATTTTTTTGCGATTAGCTTAGATCAAGACGGGGACGCTATGAAGACGCCTTGTCGACCCTACTCTTAAAGGGTAATGAATAAGATTATTACTGATATACGGAACAAATAGGGATCATTTATGCAAACCAAAAAGACAATTCAGTAGTAGATAGATACAAAATAAATCTTTTTATAGGGTTATTACAAAGAGTTGGAAAGCAAATTTCATTACTGGTTGAATATTTAATACGCTGTACTTTTATAGTTTCAATAAAAATATTATAAGTTCTTATATTCGTTACTTTATGACAGTCGAAAACCGAAAGTTGGCTGTTTTTAATTGGGGTGTCCGAGCAGTTACATTCGAATGGAGTGGAGTAAAAATACAAGTACCGTTTTTTTTATATCCGTATTTAAAAACGTCATTACATAAATATACATTTCGGAGAAAATTAACTTATGGAATGGCATTGTAAGATAAACCATCAGTAAAAATGAATATGAAGAAAGAGTGTGCCTAGGCTATTTTTTCCAAACCAACAATAATCTAAACCATATATAGACATCAACGTAGATGTCAAAGTAACTATTTTCAGTTTGCATAGTATTTACGTCATCCGTAATCATTTAGAAATCAGATTTTTTGTAGTCACGAAAACTCTCGAACGGTGAGCTTTAGTATCGTAAAATTTACCTAGTTTTTCTGATTATAATTTTCGAAAAATTACTTAAAAATAAAGATCGCCATGACTTGCATTTTTTCTTTCTTTTTTTGCAAACATAATTATTTTTCAAAATTTTCAGTAGAATGCCAGGGAACGACAAAACATACCTATACAAAAATGCAAATCACTGACGAAACCGGCCAGTAAAACAGTTGATAGGCATATTATGTAACATTAACCATTCCATTATATGTTATACCTCATTTTTTTTAAGATCGTCCCTAAAACGTTAGAAAAATATGAATTGAGATTGTCTGATAATCGCAGAGTAAAACAAATGATTGAATTTACTCATATCCCAAAGGAGAAAAAATACGAGAATGTTCTTTAATGCATTTTCGATACAACTAAGCATTAAAGAAAGCGAACATAACGAAGTTTCTTAGTATGTAGTAAAAGTTATCCTAGATGTAAGTAAAACCAGTAAAGATTACTTAGGATGGACGTTTTATCGAGCCATTCCTACGAGATTTACAATATATTTGTGTTTGATGCTCAGAGAGCTTTTGCAAGGAAAATAAATTTTTATTTGTTTTCCGCGAGTCTAGGTGGATTCACGTTTTCTAAATAAACTTACAGTATTTAAGAACCTTTTTTTAATAACTTATTGAAGCTTATAAACCTCATTGTCATTTATTTTTAATCATTGAAGATATGAAAAATGAAACCGAAAAGACACAGAGAAGAGAAGATGACGGTAGCAGCAAGGTCCTGGGGTTGTGTCCCATCTGCTACCGTTATCTTTTTTTGACTGTATCTTTTCGGTTTCGTGTTTCATTCTGAGAGTTTTGAATATTATCTCCAATGATTAAAAACATATTTTATAAGTCTTCAGCTTATTTTGGGACAATCGATGCTAATTTAAAATATTTATTTTCATTTTTTCAAATACCTATCCACCAGTGGTGTACAGTGCATAAAGGATGAAAAGCTGTGTTTACCACGAGAAAAGTGAACTATATAGATAAATTAGAGTAATAGAAAAATTCGACAAACTTCTGATGAAAACGAATTTTTCCATGAATTTGGCAAGAAACTTGTAAGCTCAGTTGGCCACAACAATCAGTGGAAAATGATAAAAAATGGCCACTTTCAAATATTCGACGCACAATTCTTACCCAAAACTGAAAAACTACACATAGTTTACCTTTGGTGAAATATCAATGAACGCCCCTGCTGAAAAAGGTCGGATTTTCTGGATATACCATAAATGCAAAATGACAATGTAAAGATTGGTATATTACGATTTTTAAGGGTAAACGAAACGTAATAGCGCACAGATGTCCGTAATTCAAATATTTTTTGAACAAATACTTTTAGCACGTAATTCTTTTAAATACTGAATCGAATTGTGTGTTGGCGGAAATATGAAATGACAGATAAATTGTTATTATATGTTTAACGTTAAATTCCTCTAAAAAAAATCAATATATTATTGTAACAATAACATGTACAGTGTTTTTATAAGTTTCTTGAATGACGTGAACTTTAAACGTACAAAAACAATTTATTACATTTCACATTCGATAAGTACACCTGCCAACAAACAATTCATTTCAATATTTAAAAGTGCTAAAAGTGTTTTTTTTATAAAATATTTCATTTAGCGCAATTTGTGAGCGCGCATCACGTTTCGTTTACCCTTAAGGAATCTTCGAAAACCAATAGCAATCTTGAGGTGATTTTTTTCACAAAAACGGCGCTACACAGATTATAAAATTATCGTATAAAAATACTTAACACATGAGAAATTAATTATTTTATTGCGATTATAATCAAAATTATAGTTATTAGAAGTTATTATTATAGTTATTTGGTGATTGAAAATCATTAATAAAGGGTTTTTAAAACAAGTTTATCGTCAAATTTATCTACAAGATGAGTATTGTTACATTTTTAAACATAATAATGTAGGTAAGTATCGAAATCAATGCCGATAAAATTAAGGAGTCGGTACAATTAATAACATTGTACAATAGTGTGAAAAACAAGTTAGAGAAATTAAATTTTACATACTGGTAACCTAACCTAACCTATGATATATGTTTCCTTGTATACATTTTTTATACATTGAGTATATATCAAGTGACGTGTGTAGTGGAGTCAGCACTCAAAAATGGCCTTAAACTCACTTTGCAGGTTGCTAACTCAAGCAATATTACAAACGATTTATCTGTAAATACTACACGGCTAGTACGGAAAATGTGTAAGATTTCAAAAGACAAAAATTATCACGCTGTAACCTTTAAATTCTCCTAAATACATCCCGAATTGTCTGAAAAATAGGTGCAGTTTGTATACCAGTGAAACTAATTTAGAACAATTTATACAGTATTCCAGTACGTGTTTCATATAGAATTTAAAAGATTACAATTTGAGGATTATTGTCGTTTGAAACTTTACACATTTTCCAAATTACCTTTATAGAATTTACAGATACATCATTCGTACTTAGGATTTCTTGAGCAACCTGCAAAGTGAGTATTTTTGGGTATCGACCGTTAAGAGGAATGGCTGCGTGGCCTGTTTCATGCAGAACTTTATTTTGGACTTTAGGTAAAAATACTCACCTAAATCTAACATTCTTTTTTTCATCAAAAAGTATAGTAAATATCGAGCACGGATTAGAAGTAATTTATTTATTTTTGTTCTACATTATGAAATATAGACCATTAAAAAAATATATTTTTTGCGATTTCATAGGCACATTTAAAAATTATTTGGGGCCTAACGATGATTAAAAAAAAATTGCCCTGTCTAATTTGAAAATATAATGAAATATATTATTTAAAAAAATAAATAAACAAAAATAAAATAAGCATTACGGTGGACTTTAAATTACATTAAAAACAACCAATTTACGTTGGAACACAAATTTGCCGTACATAACTTAAAATATCGACCATTTAACTTTTTTTATTTTTTATATTTAGTTTTATTTTTTTTTATTTACGTAATCATATTAACATATCAAATATGATCATTTAAAAAAAATACGATATACTCAAAACATTTTTCTAAGTTGCCTGTAAAATTATTAAAGTTGATTTTTTTTTCATGGCATATACTTAAAATATATTTACATAATTTAAAACAAAAATAAATAAAATACTTCTCATACGTACTAGATATTTACTAAGCGTTTAATTAAAAAATATATATATCATTTAGTTTGGATGGGTATTTTGTCCCCAAATCCAAAATTAAGTTATGTATGAAAAAGGCAGCACAACCGTTCCTCGTAAGTGTGTGAAGTTGCCGATGAATTTGTTTTGCAACTATGCGTGTACTGTATAGCTGATACGTTACAAAGGTATGTTAAAATAAACTAGGGACATATGTTAGGTGCAGTCGATATTATTGATTAAAATTCCTAAATTCGCCACTGTTCGCCTTTGTTGCAAAGATTGAGAGTTATTGTTGAATTTGTAGGTGAGATATTTTACAACTATATTATGTTATGATTGTGTTCTATAACCATCATCGATTAATAATTTATACTTCTGTATAACTATCATAATATTATCTGTATCATAACATATGTAAAAGCCCTTAAAGCCGTAAATAATAAAAAAATAATAAAAGTACACATTTCCAAAACTTCACAGATTTCGTCACTCTTTTACCAGTTCATAACAAAAACACGTGCATGTAAATAACGTTGAATCGTAGAAGGTAGCGGTACTCGGGATAATTGATTTGACAGTTTAAACTTGCGGTAATAGCTAAGCAAAAAAAATAAAATCTAGGATAATTTTAATATCGCAATTGTTAACGTATGGTAAAAAAAAAAACACTTTAAATAAATATGTACAGGATATCTTCTGCATTTTGAACAAACTTAAAACAGATAACCTGTAAAGTTGTCTAAAATAACTTACCTACATATTAAATGAATCTGCTCACCTGTTATATCGATCATCGAAATGCAATTATTATGCTGGAAACTTTGAAATTCTGACGTTCATTCACTCGAAAAAACACCCGGCAATTATGTGCCTCAAAAGACGAAGAACATCGTGAAACGTCGAAATTGTAGTTGAGAATCTTAGGCAGGATATTTTTCTCGCTGTTTGGTATGTTTTTAGGGTGAGTTTAATTCATGAAAGTGGTTTAAAACTGATTTTAGTTACCGTATGTTGGATATAGCGTCGCCATGCGCTGTCAAGTTGACGTTACGGAATGAAGTGGGATGTTTTCCATTCCTCGCTGGTGGCGCTAGTGTCTATGGTTAACTTCGCGCATGCTCAGTTGCGATGACATGTCTGTCCTTGAAATTCGCGCCATTATTCCTTGATGGGGAACTTTGCAAAGTACAAACGTACCTACACCGTTATTACATGTCGGCCCCGCTGAACAAATGTATACCTGAAGTTTATAATAATAATTGGTATCAACCGTTGAAGCAGAATAAATATTTGCAAAGTTACGGTAAAACCATTCACAAAATTCCGTAACTTTATATGAATACAAAATAAAGGGAACGATTTTAGGTTATGTTTACAAGAACAATAATTTATATGCAGGAAACCGAATTTTCTTATGATACCCACGACAAAAATTCATTTAATTTTAGTGTATTATTATCAACACAACCGAACAGTTAAATTTAAAAAAAAATGGATTCGGAAAGGAGACAAGAATTTCAGAGCGTGATTACAATGTGACTATTGGATTATGATATGAATTCAAGAGATGTTTCTTTGTATTTTTTTGCAGTAATTCCACACAGGAGGCCCTAAAGGAAATAATTTCACTCATGGCCTATGTCATCTTTGGGGATGGTCTTTTAGAGAATAGGAAGGATTGAACCCGGGTCTTGAAGAGAGGGAGAAAACCCAGAGGCCGGAAAATCATTTTACAGCCTAGCTGTTGAACACGAGAACGAGCCGTAGAAGCGAGACGTTATCATGTGGCAAATGTCAACTGTGTACAAATGTTGGGGGCGCGTTTGACGTGTTTCTCAACTGTGGACCTGTGCCGAAGGGATCAATGACGCTAGTTTCTCAGAGTATCTTCCATTGAAATACCGGTAGAACATGGACAGCATTCCCACCTGACGTCTGTGCTCCAAAGATTGCAATCCGTTCGTTAAGATAGGCGAATCTATCAAACGGACCGCCCCATTTCCGCACGGAGGACATTTTGGTGCTCCCGACCAGAGGTGGATGCCAAATTCTACGTTGGGGAGCACTTGCGATTTGTATAGGGTCAGCAGTCGTGTACTATTAAAGTATCTGCAGGCTCTGTATAGTACGCGCAGCTTCTAAGAACATTGCATAATAATATAAATTCGAAGGAATCTGAGATTATTATGTGAATTGGAGAGAAGATTGTATTATCAACGTGATGGCTACCTTTGAGATACAGCACAACGTGATAAGGTACTTTGTGTAAAGATACCGCAGCACTAATAGGGATCATATCACAGCTCAAAGGGGAAAGGACCAAAGGACACGCTGGTTGGACAGGCTGATCTAATCGCTGAACATGTCATGGACACGTGTGGTGATGGTGGTACTGGATATCCAAAATTACACTCATACTTGCTACTTCAGTGTTATTACGAAAATTGAGGAAGGTTCGCAAGACCGATACCGGAATCATGAAAATGAACTACGTAAGTTTTAAGGACCCACTTTCTCCGGCTACGGAAAGATTTAAACTACTATAGTTTTAACTCAATAAAATAAGAAAAGTAGATAAGTACATTAATTAATCAAACACTTCTGACCGAGAGGAAAAAATATCTGAACTAATAAAAATATTTAACAAAAGTACTATCGTGTTTTGATCACATTATCGCAATGATTTTCAATAGAAAAATTATTACGAAGTTGTTGTTAATTTTTTGTTAGGTAGGAAAAGTTTTAATATTTAAAAAAATACTATTTATACGAATTATCTTCTGGATATATTGCAGGCACAGTTATAATAAAAGCCGTACCTATTAAAAAGTATGTATGCTGTATTATTATTAATAGTTTTCATAAACCATAATTATCAAATACATTATGGTTAAGTAAAAAGCATTTAAAACTTTAAATAGCACATTTAATTTAACATTTCAAAAATGACACAGTTTTCCGCAAAGCTGAATGCACTGCAAATGGCGTGAAAATGTTGTTTTGTGGTCATAAATTCAGTTTCTACCTAACCACGCTGCTACTAGAGCTCTCTCGTACCCTCACCACCCACCCCCCACAGCACTGTCCGCCACCCTTATATCTGTTAAATGCCTAGCCAGGGTCTACGCCGTAGAAGGTCCACTCGCCACTAATTGGTTTAGGCTCTTACGGCTACGTCAGAACGAGGAAGTACACGATCGTTTCAAAGGTGAAACTGCGAATGATGTACCCGTTGTTCAAGTCATGTCCCTAAGATATTATTAATTATTTTGGCAATTAGTGCATGAAATAATTAAGGTTTTATAAGATAAGTCGCTGTGGAGGGCAAAATTGGATTTTAAGTGATGGTAAAAGGATAAACATTTGCAAAAACCAGTATTTATAGTTTTTCCCGGAACATCGAAAACATATATTTTAATCTGTACACTAATATAATTTTTTATTATTTATGATAATATTAACAAATCTCAAATGAAATATGGTACAGAAAATAAAAAGGAAACGGTTGCATCTGGGACTCCAACACAGGACCTTCCAGTATATCCGAAACCAGCGCTCAAACAAATTGAGTTAATTCCACGTTATTGCTTTTCGTCATTTTAATCGATACCATACTTCTAATTCAATACTTGTAATTTCCTTACCCTTTTTGGATACAAATCAATTTTTTTTTCTAAGGGTTGCGAGTCATTGTTATCGACCATTCGTTCGTTGTAAACAAAAAATATATACTGTACACAACCGTGACGAAGTAGAAAACTGTACGAGTGAACACTTTCAAGGAAATGAATTTAATTTATTTTTATTGACTATCAAATAATACAGCAAAGGCAGTGCTTTTGTAAAAGTGGATAGCGAGGTACATATCTAACTACATAAGTACTCCGTAGAAAACGAGTACCTGCGCTGTACACCAACATTATGTACACCAGATTACTTGGTGCGTTGTGTAAAACACATCAATTACTACGCCAGATTAATTCCCTTTGTTATAACCTGTTTTGTTCTAAATCTGCCATACATTAATACATTTCACATTGCGACATTACAGGTATTTAATACTGTAGGGCAGTGCTCCGCAACCTTTTCTCATCTACGGCAAACCAAAATTCTTCATAGAATTCCGCGGCACACCAAAAGCTAATATATATATATATATATATTAAATTGATTTTACAATCATTTTTTATTTGAAAAGTATGCACACATAAAACTATAACTTTTTTTGCGCAGTCTTAATAATCATTATAAAATAACAATTATTTAATGTGATACCTGCGTTTGTTTCAATGAACACAAAAGTTTCATATTCGGCTCGATTTTTGACAGCGCAACCCGAAGTTTTTGGTCAAGACCTCTAAGCATGATCGCTTATGTTTTTGATTAATGCGAGAGTTGAAAAACTTTGCTCACATAAATATGGCGTCGAAAATGGAGGTAGTGTTAAGATTGCTTTGTCGGAAATGCGAGGATATTCTTTTTTAACGTAAATCCAGAAAACATCTAATGGAACTTCGGAGAAGTGAAGTTTTAAAGTCATGTCATTATTTCAATCTGTAAATTCCTCTGGAATTTGCGGAGGCAGTGCTTCCGTAAAATTTATTGCATTGGTTGCAAAAAGATTTCGAATCCAATCGTATTGTTCCGTATTAATGGAATAAAAATATTGATCGAATATCTGCTGAAGCATAGTTAAATGTTATTGGGCCAGATCCACAATTAATTTTTTGTTTTTAATTGAACTACGGTTGATCCTTTGGTACATTTCCAAACATCCTTTTTGCAACTCTTTCTGCCAAAGTTTTTTTTCAACCCTTGAAATTTATCGAAGCACGTCAATATATTCTCATTTCGACCTTGCATTTTTTTATTAAATTCATTCAAATGCTCGAATATATCAGCCATGTATGCAAGTTTTGGCTATCAAGTAATCATCTTAAAGGTGCTGGTATATTTCGGGCATATTTTGATTTTAAAGAAACTCACGAACCTCGTGACGAAGCTCAAACAATCTAGCCAAAACTTTGCTTCGGGATGGCCAATAAATTTCAGTATAAAACAATAAGGATTCATATTCGCCTCCCATTTCTGCACATAGTATTCCAAAGATTCGCGAATTTAGGGCTCTTGATTTAATTATGTTTACGATTTTAATGCATTCCTTCATCGTGTTCAAAAGTTCCTCCGGCAAATTCTTGACCACCAATGCTTCTCGATGTATGCAGCAGTGTGTAAATTGTAACGTCGATTTTTTTTTTGGTTTTAGACAAGAAACAAAACCCTTTTTACTACCCGTCATTACCTCAGCGCCATCCGTGCAATGCAATTGCTCCGTCGAATATTATTTATTTTGAAGAAATCATCGGTTACTTGAAAAATCTCTTCACCTGGAGTTCGCTCTGGAACCTCCTTAAAAAATAAATAATGTTCTCTAATAAAGTCCTCGTCAACGTACAATAGCTATCAGCTGTGCTTTATTTTTAATATCGGTTGTTTTGTCGGTCTAAAGCGCATTTTTTTCAGCCAATAACAATTTTCTAATCAGCGTTCCTAAAATATCGCTTGACATATCGTGAATACGTCTTTTAACAGTTCGTTCGTTCGTTAGATTATTATGAAATAAAAGTTTTTATTTATATTTAATTTCACTTTTTATATGAAAATTTTGAAAAAAGCACCCCTTAGTCAAACTATTAAAAAGCAGTTTAACGGGACGTTTGATCATCTTATTTGTAAAATTTTAAAATTATAAAAAAATAAATTTAAATCGTTAGAGCAGCATTCACTGAAATACGTGGAAAACATTATAACCAGACCTTTATTTCCTCGGTGTTAAAATTACACTATGCTGTGCAGCATTGCATATCGGCAAATCGAGAGAGAAAACGTTCGAAGATAAGAAAACATAAAAAATGAGGCTCTACAAGAAGAAATTGGGAATGAAAAGGATCCAAAGGGCCGAGGTTACAGAATAAGGTCGCCAAGAGGCGGTTTGTCGTAGCAAAGGGCTCCCGCCGACTCGGAAAGGGAATGAAATGGTGATGATGATGATAGTTGTAAGTTATTTCCGCTCCAATTATTTCCCTTTTTATTGTTTGGCACGCTTGTTCAGAAAGAGAATTAATGTCTCTTTTTATGGCTGTTACAATTTACTGCCTGCGAGAGAATTACAAGGACTGGTAGGCTCACAATATAACCGAGAAAGGAATACTTTTTCAAAACTTGGTAAAAACTTCAAAACCATTTTTTTATATATATAATTTAGTGTAAAAACTAAAAAAAAAATCTCTTCACTCCCGTGGAAATACTGGTTACTCGTACTAGGTTTCACTACAAAAAAAAAACAGAATAGATATGTAGGTGCGTTGTTTTGAATTATTTCTGCTCTATAACTGCACGGGTATGATATGCAATAATCCCAACATCAGTTGTGTTTTAGTCCCATTTGTTCCCGGCAGAACGATTCTTATGTAGTGTAGAAAACTAAAAAAATTTAACAGGAATATCCTTTTTACCACCGTTACTTGTGGTTTCTAAATGACATTAACATACTTTTTTTCAAATTTATTTACTTTTTTTAACAAATATATTAAAACATTATGAAGACGAGGTTTGTTTTAGTAACATTGATATTTTAATGATCGTGACGTTCATGACGTTGACGATCATGACGTTGCGAGCTGACTAAATATTTCCAGACTTTTAAAAATGAGAAAATTGCATGACGACAGAGCCCACCGTTCGAGAGTACTTACTGCATCATTAGCCCTGTCCACACACCGTGCTCTTAGCGAAGAAGACAGTTCCAAAACAAAAACAAAAAACTGCAGTCCAAAAGGTAAACGAAGTCAATTTCAATCGTTATAATATGACGGTTCTTGCATTAATGTTCAACTATTGATTAGTGCTTTGCGGAGTTAGGACAGAGCATTAATAATAAATTCAAAAATCAAATTAATCGTAGGATATGTTACATAGGGAGATCTGAAATAGAAAATATATTAACACCAAATACAGACTAATACCGAAACCACTCAACTACACTTAAAACACCTCACCTTACAATTATTTTTATTTTTTTCATCAATCACTCAATTTAATATAATGCAATATACTATTTTGTAAATGAAATCCTCAGCACGGGAAATCTCAGCGAGGATATCATTATTTTTTTTGTTATTAAAAAAGAAGAATATAAAATATTATTATTCAATCAGAATTCTGCTATAGAATTAAGATTCTGGTATAAATTTGTTTATGCCAAAAATAATGTTTAAAAAAGTTTTAATTCAAAATGTGGAAATTTTTCCTATAAATAATCTCCGGGAAATAAGTGGAATTGACACGTGGGGGAACTCTACCATTACAAACGGACACCATAAGGTCAAAAGGCTAATCGTTCCAAAGTTCAAAGAACATTGGAAATTGGAAATAGCACTTCAATGCCCAAAACTTGTTCGATGAAGGACATTTATCGGATGAAGGGATCTAATCACGACTTCAAATCTTATTTTCGCAAGATATCCTATTGAAAGATGTTTACGTGATGTAAGATACTTACAAACTGGTTTACATAAAGTCATGTTATTTAAAAATATATTATTCCCAATACCCAAACAAATTGCTCTTCCTAAAAACACCCCGAGGAAAACGAAATATGCGATCATCGACCTCAAAACATTTACCACGAACATGTTTAGACGTTAGTATTTCGCATTGTGTATACAAAACTATGACAATTTGAGAAACGTCGAAATGAGAAAATTAATGTTTTCTAAAACCTCTGCAAGTGGTGGATCTGAAGAAATTTTCACTTCCCATCAAATTAAAGCGTAAATGTTGTGCACTGTAAGGATGTGTGTAGTCCATGACGGTTGAAAAGCTGTATCCCATATTATTGGCAACTGTATTCATAATGATTACAAAGTTCTTAACGAACACGATTGCAAACTAGACAGCGTCTCGGATTAATATCCGATTTTTATTTATATGAGACATCTATTTACTTTTTTTATAAAAGTCTGAAGAATATATTCATTGTTTTAAATTATTAAAATGGAAAATAATATTAACAAATCTTGAATTTGAGATATGATATCGATGAAGATGACATAAATTGAACTAGTCTCATTAGCAAAGTTGGTTAAGCGATTGCCCCGGATAGGCAGAGGTCCTGCGTTCTAGTCCCAGATGCGACCTAAATCTTTTTATCTTCTGTCGTTTTTTTTCCGTTTTCATGTTTCATTTAGGTTATGTTAATATTATTTTCTACAATGATTAAGTAAAAATTGTTTTTTAACTTTTGCAAAAGGGTATTCTCTTCCATTTCATTTATATAATTATATAGCTTAGTTAAAAAAATGGAAAATTCTTCAAGATAAACATTTTACACAGGATATTAACATTTCACATTTCTAGTATGGTGATTATATTTTTATAACTTTGTTTTAATTTTTTTTTATTTCGTACCATACTAACGCAATGGCAAGGCAACATTATTTAGCTGATAATGAGATTGAAAAGCTACTTAACAGTGAGATCAGTGATGATGGCGACTTGGAATTCGAAGCATTGGATCCAGAATTTGAAAGTGATCCGGAAGACATATTACTAGAGGAAATATCTGAAAGTGAAAATGGAAGTGATAATGCAGTTAGTGTAGGAAATCTGAGTGAATCCGTTGCAGATCAACTTGTCAAATTCCGGATTCCTTTAATTTTTTAATGAAAATTGTTCATTTAAATTTGTTTTGTTGAAAAATAAAAGTTTTAGTATTTTTTAACTAAAATGTATGTCATTCAATGTTTTTAATTCTGACAAATAAATGTGTGGAAAATTAAATACTCAAATAAGAACGCCATTATATAATATTTTCTAATATTTGCATAAGCAATCATCATATAATATGGCTATAAATTTAATTTATTTTCTTTTTACACATCTTTCTATTAGAGGTACAGCCACAAGGAAGAATTAAATAAGTGATTTTATTTCTGGTATTTTAAATCATACATGATATACTTGTAAATGCACACCATCGATTTCCCGAAAATGTTAATAAATATACAATCAAAAATAATAAAAAATGTTCGCTTCCACTGACTTCCTGGGGCGAGTCCTTTACCCCCTCCCGCACTGCTCTCCTCATTCCGCTGACCGTCGGCAGCGGTTGTCTCCAGACGCTACCGATTTAGTTGTTGTTTAGCTCTCGCGCGTTATCCCCGCGCTGCTGCATATCGAAGAACCGCCACATTTACGGAATACTAATTTCTAAAATATCTATCTTTATACAAGAAACACAAAGGATATGTTATGAGTTTATGAGGAATTACATAATATCATATAAAAGTAAGGATATGAACGAAAAATGCATAAAAAAGCCTTTTATTTTCATCATTTCAGCCGGGTCAATCTGGACCCACCATCGCCGAATGTGTTTTATTTTGAACCTCCGGGTATTACGTGTTAAAGGATAGGAAGGAGTGAACTTGGGTCTTGAAGAGACCCATGTTGTAGGACGGAGGAAAAACAGAGGCCGGCAGATCATTCCACAGCCCAGCTGTTGAACACAGGAACGAGTCGTAAAAGCAACCCGTTCTTATGTAACAAATGTCGACTGTGTGTAAATATTGGGCACGCGTTTGGCGTGTTTACCGACTATGCACCGGTGCTGAAAAGCTCGTATGGTAAGTTTAAAGTGCGTATCTTATTAACAGTTAGAATAAGTAGACCAATAATTTATGTATTATGTAATAAAATAATTATGTCAACGTAGCAAAAAAAAATGTCCTTCGTATTGTTTACGTTTTGGGTGCGCAATTTTTTAAGCCGCAAGAAAACGATAAGTATATTTCATCGCCAAATGAAAAACATAGCAACACCCACTGAATTATGATGCGAGTGGAGCGGAGTGTAGTCCATTGAAGGCAGGACCCTCGTAAGCTGTCACATATGTCACCATTAGCCATGTTTTGCTGAAGAGGATGTAACAGATTACGGCAGACCTTGTCTAGTGAGCTGTTGATATGGGCCGTATGGAAATGGGACTGAGTCATTATGAAAGTGCAGGATTTTATAATTAATAATCAAATAATAATGGAATAATTTTTATAGCGCCGTTTTTTTGTGAGAAATCGCCCAAAAGGCGCTGTCCAAAATATTGCTTCCCAGGCTTTACTTTATTATGCACGAATAGTTACAGAAACATACTGGGTTATTCAAAATGATTGACTTAATTTCGTACCGCCGTATTTCCTGAATTATATTTTATATGTGAATGATCTACATACCAACTGAAAGGGGGGGTCCGGCAGTTTCCCACCGCTAGGTTGCTCATAGTGCTAGCACCACCAAACAGTCATTTCGCTTCAGTTGTGAGTAAAATTGCTACTATGCAGCACAAGGTTTTCTGTGTTCGTGAGTTCTGTAAAACTGAGTCAGAAACTGTAGCATACCTTTCGTCTTCATATTAACACTGAACCTCCCATTAGAAAGACCATTTGTCGTTGTTTGAGCAAACTTAATGTCTCTGTAAAATAAATGTGAATAAGTACTAACAAGAAACAATATTTTTTTTAACAATTCACTAAAAACAAAAAACAAAAAATAATATTGCATTTTTTAAACCAACTAAAAAAAATAGGAGCAAAGAGAAGGAATTAAAAATCAAGGCAGTTAATTTGTTGGTACTCGATTTTCAATACGTTGCAAGAAAACGATTCTAACATTACAAATTCAAACAATGTGAAAAGAACAAATAACAAAAGATCGAGATTTTTTTTGACACTAAAGTTTTGGTCACGCGGAGCGATTTATAATATTCTACTATTTTGAAATAGTAGCATGAAGCCAAGAATCACATGTGAATATGATTTATATAAACCACAACAGAATGGTTTATGGTTGGAGGCTTGATTAAATTTCCTGGAATTTAAAAGGATATAGGAGTGTGGAAATAATTTTATGAGTTTTGATTTTCTTCATTCTGAACATGTGTGACAAATTCAATATGTATTTTTTTTACGTTCCCCAACTCTGTTAACCTACATTATTAGCACTGGCGTGCATTGCTCTAAGATCAAAGGTAAGCTGCGTGTAGTTTTTGAAGTTTGGATGTGAATTATGCATTGCATATTTCAAAATAGTTATTTTATTTTCCGCTGATTGATCAACTGAATAAAGAAATTTGTAGCCTCCTTATTTTTTTATTCTTTCTTCTTATGGTTCGTTTTTCGGAGGGTAGGCACTGCTTTTCAGCTTTTATGAATTGCACGCCACTGATTATTAGTAATTTATCTTATAACTAAGGAGCGGAAAAAATGTAAAGAAAAAAGGCTTTTTAATGCATTAAAACATTGACAAAAATTGCAAGAAATGCAAAATATTTAAGATTCATATTGTTTTTTTTTTTCATTTACTGATTATGCTAGGAATTGTGTTACGAAATGAGTTTTCGCGAAGGTAATTTCAATAAAAATAAATATTCATAACATTTTTAACGGTAATCTAGTGTCATTTAAAAAATAAGAAAACACAGTAAAAAACAATATTAAAACATTAAATTTAAATCATGTAAAAATTTAAAAACAGAAAACAAATAATTATTTTTCAAAATTTTCGAGGAGGAAATTATGTCTTATGTCAGTAAACGTGTGTTTGAAAATCTAATAACTTCTCTTAACATCTACCGATTTGACAATGAAGTTTAAGAATAATTTCTGTTTCTAAATTTGACACATTCACATTATTTTCAATCACCAAAAAAATGGGCAATCCCCGCTGTTAACTCAGATTCGTAATTTTAAAGAAAATCCCGTCCATTACTATAATCTGGTTTAAATTAGGTGTTCTAATACTGAACGAGAAATTTACAGAACCTATTATAAGTTCAGGTCAAACCATATTTACTAACTGCAATAATTAGGAAGATGATGATTGATAATATGATGTTTTACGTGTGACGAAAATATGATTTTTTAGCGGAAAAACACAAGTTGAACTAACCGTTAATTGTTTTTGTATTTAATACGTAGAACTCCATTAAATTTAAAAAAAAAATCAAATTTGATAATGTTATCAAGTTCTGCGAGTATTTTTTACTTTTTATTATTGTGACAGCTGTTTCGGCGTTCGATTTAATGCGTTATATTGTTTTGATAATGTGAACATACTGAGAAGTGGTGAATAAATAATTGTCCTTACTTTATTAATTAATGTTATATTATGATCATTCGTTCGTTTATTAATTTCAAATTGTTCAATAATAAAAACTATAAATACTTGCCGAACTTAATATTAACATTGTTAAATTTGACTTACATTAAATTTAAAAAAAAATTGAGCTAACCCTAAAAAAAAACGGATTTTGTACAAACAACGATAAAAAAAGGAAATAGTATTTTTTCGGCTCTCAACTTATAACTGATAACTATTTATTACTTCTAATAACTGTTGACCATATTCTCCAATAACAGTTTTGCACGTCACCATTTTTTAAAACCTTAATGTTATTTCACAGAAATGAAAGAGTTTTTGCGTTTTATTTTCTAATTTGCTGAACGTTTTTATTATTTGTAAAAATTAAAGTATTCAAGAAACCTTATTAATTATTTTTATGTTTAATTTGAAGAATTCCATTTATTTAGATTTTTTTATTTCCGTAAAATATCATTATTAAATAAGATTTATATAAATTCAATAAAAAAACTACAAACCACTTAAACAACGTTTTTATTATTGAGATACAAAATCACAAATGGTTCTAAAAAAATATCAAATTTATTTGATCAATCGAAACAAATCAATAAGAATGATAAAATCATATGTGATTAGGCAGGAGAAGGGGGGAAAAAATGCCGGGAGTTGCTGGGAGAACATGAATATTAAGATTATTTACCATTAACTTAGCTAAAGCTGTTTTTTTTTGTAAAGCGTGTCAATTTTGAATGATGGTGCTGAGCAGGACAATAAAATAAATGTATTTACTGATCGTGATAACGAGTGTGAGAAATACTTTTTTGTTGTTGTAAATTACCAGTGTGATTTTCCCGCAAATTAATTATGTAAATAGATGTCGGATAATCCCGGAGAAGACATGGCAATATCGAATTTATTAAATTTGGTAATGTCAACAGTCGAAGTAATGGAAGAACATGTTTGAATGTGGGTTACAAGTCTGTTGAGTGACATTTCATCCTATCTGACTATCGCCGTGAAGAAATGGCGTGCTTTTTAGAATTTGTTGTTACAATTTAGTTAATAGGTCACTTACCAAAAAGCTGACTTCTACGAATGTTTATTGTGAAGTATTTTCACTCTATCCACTGTAGCTTTTATGATAAGTACGAACGAAAAATAAAGTGATAAATAATAATCTCTTTACACTATGGCGAAGTGGAAATGTAATGATTACTGAAAGCTTTTTACTGATCGAAATCTGAAAACATTCTCGCCTTTCATGAAACTGTAAGATATTGAAATTTATTGCAGGCCGTTCGGGTCTCGGGTCTCGGCATAGAATTTCCATAAATCCTCGAGAGGTCGCACTGGTCAGATTGCCTTCGCCACTTCGAGGTCCTGTGAAGCCTTCCTCGATACATATTTATATGGCTTATGGGATCTAATACAAAAGAGAACCTAAGAGAACGTAGCAGGATTTTTGTGTGCATTTTTTGTTTTCCATTAAAATATTCCATTATTATTACTTCATCTTTATATTACATTTTGATGTATTTTAGATTTCCGGGATAAAATTTGTATTTGGCATCACGATAACAATACTTCAAAAAATATTTTACCATAAATTAGGGGCAATTTAATAATACCATACGTATTCGTTATTTTTGGGTAGAACTCCTTTTAATTTAGTTTTAAATTAATATAAATCAAATTTAATAATATTTTTATTAAGTTTTGCAGGTATTTTATGGCTTTTAACGCGGAAACAGATGTCATAATAATAAAAAAAAATGTTTGCAGAACTTAATAATAACATTTTTTTGGCATCTTAAATGCATAATTGTTGACTACCCACCCCTTCCTACCCGATTGAATTCCTATTGTCAGGGGAACAAGAAAGGGTCGAAAACAGTTCGACCTTAAGGCTTGTCGCGGGATTACAGGGGGGTTCACCGCCGCGACATCAGAGCAGCTGGCCAATTCTGGATTAGTGAAGTTTCAATGAGGTGAATTTAAGTGCTAAGGATATCCACGAACAAGGTAGGCTTATTCAATTTCCGTGGCATCCTCCCGTTTCTATTCAGTCCTTCCTTCACATTTTTTTCTTATCTGGTTCGCCAGATTAACTTCGCCGCCAGTTCCGGACTTGGGATTTTTTCAGAGCTATCGAAACAAACATTATTAAATTAGATTTCTTTTTAATTATATAAGAAAAAACAATACATATTTTTTATTAATGTTAGGAGTGAAAGTATATAGATGAATACATATTTTAGAATGAGGAATATGATTGTACCGGACGCTCACGCCAATGACAAGTCGCCGACTTCCTCTTCTGGGACCTTGGGTTAGGATTTTCAAATGAAACAGTGACTACGAAAGTCATCGGACAACTAACTGGTTGAATCAGTATTTGTAGTAATGAATAAACAAAGGAACAAATGACATTTTTATAAGACGAGTCATAGGACCGAAAAATAATTACTCCGGTCCCACGGCTACATGACACGTGCGCATAGTGATACAGAGTTTTTCAAAGATGTGAGAATAGATAAACATAAATTCCCTTTCAATTGGGTATACCATTTTTGGTAATACGACTCTGCTGTCCGATACAATGATATTATTTTATTTTCATATTATGATTCACGCATTATATGAAGAAAAAAAAAACGTAAATACGTTCTTGGTAGATACACACATTTTGAAGATAATATTACATTTTCTAATATTTCTTGAGAATTTCTCTCATTTGACGTCGCAAGTCATCTTGTAAACTCAAGTTTCATACATTCATTTCTAAAGTTCTTCTTACTTTCTGAGTTCTTGCCAGAATTTAATTTTCAGAAGAAAATTTTGGTAATTATTATGCTTAAGTTAAAATTACATTATCTAAATCACTTTGTTACACAAATCATTTACTGTTTATCAAACCGTTTCTTTTGACAAATAATATTTTTTTAAATTTTTTATAGCGTTTGACTTTCATCCTCCCACGATACCAAGTAGTATAAAGGTATTTAGTGTTGCCTACATGGAAGTTTTATATGACTAACTATTTTTATGACATTGTACGAACGCACAGAGAAAAGAATGGTGAAATGTTTTTCGCCAAAGGTAAATATTTATTTACATAACTAGCTGATGTGTACCCGGCCTTGCTCGGGTACATGACAGCGAAAGTAACTATCTCCAAATAAAGAATCATTCATTTGAATATTTTATTTCATTCCAAACGTTTATTTTTTTTAAATATACCTAAATCATAAACTTCTTAAGTACGTACCTACTCGTGTTTCCATTTTGAAAATATTCTACCCAAAAAAACCTTCTTCTTTTGAATATGCAATCTGTGGCTAACTAGAGTGATCTATTGGCTAACCTAAATAAAACATGGCGGGTTCAATGTTTTTCATACTAATTTTAAAACGTTATATCAACGGTTTTACATATTGGATTTCATTCAAACTAACTACTCTAAACCTTCCCGGCACTAAAACTGTGCTATTTTCAGCGAAACCTCCAGTGATTTTCGAGAACATCGAGGACAAACAAGCAAACTTATACATTGATTTATATATATATATATATATATATAGATTAAGGGTCCGCTCAATTGGCGAAAGCAGCCATTAGAGAACTACTCAATATTGAAAAAAACACACACCAGTAATTTTAATGAACTATACGGTTCCTATCCTTTCTAATCAAGGTATTTTTAATCGATCGCATCTATTGCTTCACCTCATGGGAAATTACATAAATTGGAAATTATATCTGATATGTAATACTGCGATACAAAGACATGATTAGATGTTTACCTCCGAGTCAGAGTTAATATTAAACTAAGTTCGAACGTAACTGTTCCCAACTTACCCCAATCCAATTAAACTTAATTTCGTATATCCAAAACATACATATAAATATAGGCACATATGTAACTCAATTTAATTTATTCACAAAAAATCACTTACATATTTAGTATAAACGTGTACATCAAATATGTTTTTAATTCGTTATTATTATTCAATAAGAATACCCAGAGTGGAAGATACTCTCAGTATCTCCCTGGTGAAAGACCACCATTCAGATTTGAAACGTTGCTTGAAATGGCTTTTAGCCGTGTTTGGTGACCAGATCTGAATAGCCAGGTATTTCCCCACCTTCATCTCCCTCTTCTCCTTCCCCTCTCCAATACCTTCAGCCTCACAACATTCCCCAATTGGGGATGCCATAGTCTCACTGACTCCAGACGGTTGGGAGCAGTTGGGACTCTTGTGCGGTATTCATATAAAAAAAAAAAAAAAATCAAATGATTCTACAAAAAAATTCTGTACTTTCACACTGCAATGGACTTGGTCTAGAGTTAAAATCCTTATTCCAACTTTGTTTTCTTTCTCCTTAAATAAAAATAATAAATTATAACGATAGTGCTATATATTAATAAAACTGTGAACCTGTTCCGAGGCGTAAAAGTTTATAGGGTACATGTATCTTCTGATTTTTTTAAAAGGGTGTAAATTGTACACAGCTTTTTAATCATAAAATTCAAATGAAAACTGTTTCAATAAAAAATAAAAATAAAAACTTTAAAAATCGCAGTAGGTAGACATGTGCACCAAAGAAGCGTTCCGAGCAAAGATTTTTTCCATTATGTCACGACCAGACGATGTAGAAGCTGTTAACTTTGAATATATGGCCGTAACTTGATGTCGTCGTTAAAAGTTTCCCACTTTATAATGTACGCTGAGCTCTAAAGATTATCAGGCAGATAAGTGTACCTCACACGTGATCTGCTGGTAAGTGTTAGGGACGACTGTTTGAACAAATTAATAAGATGATATAAGAGGTATACAAACCTAAGGATTCATCTTTTGGTAATCTGTTGGGAAAACGAGGCCATCTTAATCATCTCACTAACTATCTAAACTAATTAACCATCACGCTGTTTCCCCGGAGGGGTAGGCAGGGAAGACGGACCGCCAAACTATTCGGTCTTCGCACACACTCCTTGGTCCATTCATATTCATGCATTGTCTCATACATACTCTTCTGTTATTCTGACTTTAGTCATGGTCCGACTCAAATATGATATTTGATACACTTTATCGTGCAAATCTTCCTCGGGCGTCCCCGGCTTTTTATTCCATTCACATTAGCATCATATATTCTGCTTCCACACCTTTCTTCGTTTATGCGCTTTCTGTGCCAAAGGCATCTAAGTCTCCATTCCTTAATCTTACTCATTACGCTTACGGAAGCATTGCATTATTTGCAAATCTCAAGATTTTTCACACGGTCATACAGACTTTTAAATAACTACAAAGCGATAAATATTTCAACGACATTAATTAATTCATTTCTTTTAATATGTCATGAAATTAGATTTTTTGTTATAATTTGGTACCCGATTGTTATTATTGACATTTCCCATAAGTATACGGTCGTATGGATTTTTTTTATTAAATTTTCGGTTTTATACAAATATTATGTAATTTTATTTTCTTTACGTGTACATGGATTTGAAATTTGATGACTGCTATTTTTTTTCAGATTTACGCTTAAACAATCCTCACTCATCTTTATTCAAACAAAAGTAAATACTGTGAAAAAAAAGTAAACACTCGTATCACTAGAAATACCAACAGAGATTTACTAAAAATTCCTGTAATTCATACTACTTTTGGGCAACGGAATTTTAGGTACCTTGCGATAAGAATTTACAACATTCTTCCGGTTAGCATAAAAAATTCTGATTCACAGAAAATATTCAAACACAATGTAAAAAATTGGATAAAAAGTAATGATAGGGCATTTACCGGTGCACTCACCCAAATTCTAAATTATTGATTCAACGATTTACAAAGCGTATCTTAATATAAGTGTTTATTCATAGGTATTTTAAAATTATAAAATAATTTGCAAAATTACTGCCTCAACACAGGCTAGCCTAGTGAGGCGGGTTATGTGAAACTTCAACTATAACTGTTATTATATTATTTTCTATTTTACTTTATAAACCACTGAACAATTACAATATTATATTATACATGTCTTTTAGTTATAATTAAATTTAATTACGATAAAGATATTATTTTTTTTATTATAATTATTATAACCAAATGTAAGTGTT
Organism: Halesus radiatus; assembly: GCA_022606495.2. NCBI lineage: Eukaryota > Metazoa > Arthropoda > Insecta > Trichoptera > Limnephilidae > Halesus > Halesus radiatus. The sequence continues at coordinate 26,741 of JAHDVE020002809.1, forward strand.
ATACTTTTTTATATGGCAAAGAAATTGTAAAAGTTGTGGGATGTATAATAAGCGAGCATTACCAATTTTTTTTAAATAAATGCGATTACCTAAGCGGATGATAATTCTAAAAACTGATTAATACTATTTAATTTAATTATTATAACCGTCTACACGTAAAGTTATGACTTGTGAATTGCCTTACATAGCATTTTTTCGCATATTATGCGTAAATTTAATGTGTTCCTAAACCTAAATTATGAAATTTAAAAAGTCATTTCAGTGTGATAATTATTTACCATACTTGATTTACGCTACAAAATTTAAACCTATTAAAAAGAGATGTAATTTAAGTAGGTGTAATTCCCTCTACGTGTAATTTCGTCCTGGTGGTGTAATTCTGGCAGGGGTATTGGTACGTTAAATTCACGCCTTTGGAATTTCGTCCTGAAACCGATTAAATTGACTAGTACTTCAAGAAAAAAAATGGAACAACCACGTTTCAGGGTCAGTGGGTATTTTCTTGCTAATACAACCAAAAAAACCTCATTAAATCAACAAGAGACACTAGAACAACAACAAATGAGATTAGACACTGATCCAGTCAGTAGTAAGTACCTACACATTCGCTGATGCAACCAGGAAAGCCTCTCAAAAACAAAAAAAGACATCGAAACAACTGTTTGTGACGTCATTGATTAGTGCTAATTTAATCTGGCATGATTACGTTTTCAAATACAACAAGAGATACCTGAACGACGAATCAGATTAAGTACCACTTGTTAATACAATCGCGAAATCAATACAAAGATAACGACAGATCAATCTAACTGTAGGCTTTTTAAAGCCTACGCATTTCTTACCTTAATGTAATTATGCCTACGCATAATATGTCTTACTTTACACTGGGTTGTGCAAGGCCGGGTATTACTTGCGACGGTGTGATGGCATTTTTGACATTAATGTGACAAAAGAAATTGCTTGTTTATTCCGCAGCAATACTTATTTATGAGACACTCACATTCAAATATACCTCGCTTGTAGTATCAAATTACACTTCAGCGAAGAATAAATAACACCGGGCAAATAAATTGAGAAAATAATGAGTTTTTGCGATCAATATTCGGGGAGGACGATTCGAAGGAAAGTTGGGAAACTCGTTTCTGATACGGACCGGCAAACCTTTAGAAAATATTCATAAAAAAACCTCTACGAGATAAAACAAAAAAAACTTTCGAAAATTGAATATAAAAAAGGTTGTAGATGTCATACAAACTTGACCAGATACATATTGTTTTGATTTTTTCCCTGTATTTTTTTTTCTCTTTGGGGTTAATAGAAGTTCGGAAACATTGGTGATTGAATATAAAACAGCCATGATGTCATGGATTATTTTGGCAACCTCTAGCAAATGCCTTTACTCCTGTCACAGCTCATTTGATTTGCTTCAAACAACAGTATTTCTAATTGGATTTTTTTTTTTAGTTCATTTATTTAGGGTGTTCACTAATTTGTACTTTGTAAAATTAATGGTTGATTTCATTTATTTATTTTTGTTTTGTTATTTATGTGAATACCGCACAAGAGTCCCAACTGCTCCCAACCATCTGGAGCCAGTGAGAATATGGCATCCCCAAATTAGCTTGAAGGTAGTGAGGAGAAGAAGGAGAAGAGGAAGAGAAAGATGGGGAAGTATATGACTATTTAGATTTGGTCACCAAAAACGGCTAAAGCCATTTTAAACAACGTTTCAATTATGAATGGTGGTGTCACACCAGGGCGATACTGATATTATCTTCCACTCTGGAACGTGCGCAATTTATTTGTGAAACAACACACATTAATGAAATAAAATTTACTTGCGCACGCCGGGATTTGAATCCGCGACCTCCGGATTCGTAGTCGAGAGCCTCACCTCTCGACCACGGATGCTGTATAAATAATAAATATATACCAAACACCATAAGATTTAATTACGAACGCATTAAAGACAAATTCTTCTAAGATTTTATAATTTATCGTTATTTATGAACGCAAAAGTTTTGACATTAGCGTTTTAAGAATCGTAAATATTACCTGCCACAAATTTCAGAATATAAAGTTTGCGATTTGTGGGTGCGAGGGATATACTCGTACATACAAGCAGTGCTGTCATAGAACAGACTCCCTTCAAATAAAAATATTTTGGAAACTTTTTGGAAAGTGTGATTATTAATAATAATAATCTTTCCCTTGTCAATAATGGACATATTAAATATCTTGCATTTTATATATAGATATGTTCAACTGCTCAGAATACAAACACAAACAAACGATTATTGCATACATCCTTAACAATTATTAATATATGTGTCTAGAGTATTCGTATCAGTGAATGTGAGGTATGTTTTGAATACTCATCTCCGTAGCTAATTATTTGGAATGGTACTTACACTATTTTATTCCTGTATTTGATCGTTATTTTATCTGTGATGTATTTTGCATCTGTGTCACTGTTATAACTAACTAAATATGTGAAAGCCCATATAGGGCGTATGTTATATAATAGATAAATAAAAAAATATTTCATGTGATGTACAAATCTTTTATTAGTAACGTAGTTTAAAAAAAATGTGGCTAGAGGTTAAGATAAATTGAAATTCAACAAAAAGGAAGGGTAAAAGTGTGCAAAAATGATTTGTTCTTTATTAAATTTCAATTTTTGGACTGAACTAGAAATTCATAGAAACCATGGCCTAGTCTTAGAAATTCTTCTGCAAAAAACAAATTATCTCCCGCACATTATTAACAATTTTTGTCTCAAAAGTTTTCTCTATATATTCGAGTTGGGACTATATCGGCGTTAGAGGACGGAACAAGCTTTTATATTTGACTTTCCAAAAGTTTAACATAGGAAACGTACTTAGTAAGCCAGATTTACGTTTCAAAATTATTAAGTAGGCACACGTATTATCGTCGAAGAACGTGATGTTGCATTTTGAACAAAGTATTAAGCGCCGTAATTATGAATTCACGCCACCGGCACAACACCAGCGTAAATAAAGAGCCGACTCAGGAATAACGAAATATTTCCGTTAATAGAATTTTCTGTAAATAATGTTTGCGTGTTCTGAACATTGGCTGTTGGTGATTTTTTTTAAATACTAACGGGTTCAGTTGAATAGGTTTTCGAAGAGCAACCGTTTTGATAGTTTAAAAAAAATGCAATTAATTCATTAATATTCTAATTGATTACATGGCTACGTTATGTAAATGATTTTTTTTCCTTTTCCACTTTAAAATATGTATATTTTAAAATGAAATAAAATATTTTTCAAGCTTCATTTTTTAAATATTTATTTAGCGTTTCTTTATATACTTTTTGTTTTAATTTTTATTATTTTTGTATTTCCGCTATTCATACATTTATGTTAATGGCACATGCTGTGCTGTATATACTCGTATATATATAAATAAAATTAAAACATCGTGTTTTAGTACAAGTAAAAACTGATTCTAACCGGCTTCAGGCACCTTCAGACTGGTACATTTTAAATTTATACTATAAAAATTATATTCATATCTTATTCCAATAACATTTAAAACACCACCTAAAAGCAAATTATGACACTACATCTGTTAAAAAAATCTGTATTTTATTTCACTCGTGCAAGCATTTATAGAAAGCCTTAAACCTTTTATTAACTCCCCCACCCTCTCAGTTCCCTATCCATTAAGGTAAAACCCTCGGTGGGCTGATCTGTCTAGCGTAGTGTCCGCGGGAAGTGCCTCGTGAAAGAGATCAATAACTTGAATAAACTCTCCTTTGTGCCGCACTTTTCCAATTATTTCTATTGACGCGTCGGCGGACATTTTTCAATTAAGTGGTTTTAGAGTCGAACACGAAAAATCGCTTAGCAAAATGCGCGAATTCGATTCGTTGAGTCAATATATATCTTGGTGTAATATGATATGAGAAACCGACCAATCTGTATTTTTTTTAGTTCAATGGTTGAATGTGATTATTTAATGTTCGTCTCTGCTCTCATTGACATGTATTTGTGTAACATGTCAACTTATTTAACTTCAATTTCTTAAACTTCCAGTTCCATCACTCTTGGGAATACAATGTATATCGAGTGTGTTTTGGTCAAAGGAGATATTCCACACTTTGGCAAGCAAAAACGGGCCTAATTGTTTGAACCTCCGTGACATGAACAGCATAACCGTTATGCTTACACTAAGGCCTAAGTTCCTGTTCCAAAAGGCCTTTGACCGAAACACAGTCGATATGTATTAAAGAATTGTCAGTTTAAAATCTAAATAAAGAAATTCACTCAAAATGGTACAGACAGTTCGAAATTCAAATTTGAACATTTATAATACTTCGCATTGGACAGAAGAGACGGGGCACGTACCACGTGATGCGTAACCACTGAGCCCAGGAATGAATCCAGGTTGATTTCAGGCGACATGTGAAATAAAGAAAAAGTTAATTTTTAATTGAAAAAAAAAATAACCCGGCAGAAAAACACATCCATATATTTTATTTCAACTTAGCTAATGAATCGCTGGTTATAATTGTTTTGTTATACTATACACATGTAAGTTAATTATATACAATGGTTATTCGTACAATAAATTACTTATGGATCTTGAAAAATGGTCTAAAAACAAACAGCGTAAAATACACCTGACGTCATTCTACCCCGTTCGCAGCGCCATTGCGTAACAGTATGGATAGATTGATAACCATTATGACGTCATCTGGTTCAAAAAGTTGTATTACTTGAAAAGACCACATTACACCACAGAGCAAATAATACATAAAGATGGACTAACATGGAAGGCGAAGCAACCAAATAAACGGGGCGAGCAAGGCTTGCCGCCAATTTAGTTTGACCCTTTAATAAATTAATTATATTTTGGTTACCGCAGTAAAAATCACGCTAAACAAACGTGAACGGCAGTGAGGTTGTGCCAAAATGGGTGTCATGTGACCTTTGCCTCCAATCGTCCAAATGCTACATATGGGTAAGTCTTTAAATCTGACGTGAATTACATACTACGAAAATGTGCATTAAATTATAATTAATTCAGCTAATTAATATTGGTTTACGAATACTGTAAAAAAATAAAATAATAAAGAGATGGATTTCCATTGCTTGAAAAATTTCAAGAACCCAATTACAACGTGTTATATTTTTCTACCTATCCACAATGTTACATGATTTTTATAATTACTTAAATGTTTGCTTAACCAATCAATAAAAAATCCAAATGGGTCGTGACGGTTTTTTTCTTCTAAAAGAGGAGTCGCGTAGTTACACAATTTGGGAACCCATGACCTGGACGTATACTTACAAATGTACTAACTTCCTTGTGCAAGCAGTCGAAAGAACCATTAACTATAGTTCACATAGGTTTTGTTACAGAGGCGACTACAATAACTACAGTAGTGACACCCCTGACTGCACAGAGACGTATGTACATCTGTACCTGCCAACATCGCTTGTTCAAAGAACACTTAAAGATTGATTGGTTATTTCTTCAGATCATAGAATATATTTCCATGATTTGAGGTTATTTCATTTCTCCGTCGTATTTCAGATTTTTTGCACGTGCGCGTTGTGACATTAGCCATAATATTATTATGCTATGTCACATGCTATATTCATAATTCTCTCCTATGTCACATGCTATTCACGAAGTCATATTTCGTGACATACGCCATTTATCTGGTTCACATCAGTCATCAGTTCCGCCACTCAGTTACGACAGGGCTTCTCTTTTCTTGTTCCGTTTCATTAAACATTCCACGACATTGTTTTTTATGGGTTCTACGCTGCCAACATATTTCTTCCATGAGATAAGATACACGTACGTACTTCAATTATATTAAATGAGATATCGTTTTTTATATAAATAAATTCAGAAGATTTCGCACGGAAAATCTACTCGTAAAATAAGGGTGGAGACAAAATACTAAAGTTACAGAATGTTCAATTTAGATTTTAAATGAGTTTTGAATAGGTCTAAAAGAGAAAACTTCCATATCTTGTTACGCCATTTGCTAGAACAGACAGAACAGTGATTAGGTATATTATAGTGTTCAAAAATTAATTTGTCACAAAGTTCATAAAACTTCTGGATAAGAGATTATTTTAATAATGAACAAAATGCCAGGGTAGTAGAAGAACACGTGTTACTACCCTGGGGGTATAAGAAGAACACGTGTTTTATTAGACTCTATGGGACCGAATGGACCAAGGGATTTTTTTTTTTAATATGAATACCGCGCAAGAGTCCCAACTGCTCCCAACCGTCTGGAGCCAGTGAGACTATGGCATTCCCATTTGGGGAATGTTGTGAGGCTGAAGGTATTGGGGATGGGAAGGAGGAGGGGAAGAGTAAGGTGGGGAAATACCTGGCTATTCAGATCTGGTCACCGAACACGGCTAAAAGCCATTTCAAGCAACGTTTCAATTCTGAATGGTGGTCTTTCACCAGGGCGATACTGAGAGTATTTTCCACTCTGGAACGTGCGCAAATATACTATATATTATTTTTATTTAATTATGCGAAACAACACAAATTAATTAAATAAAATTTACTTGCGCACGCCGGGATTTGAACCCGCGACCTTCAGATTCGTAGTCGAGAGCCTTACCCCTCGACCATGGAGGCCGTCAAAGGATGCAATGCGAAGTAATGCAAAATCATGTGTTTTTTTTAGTTTGAAAATTTGATGGTCTAGAAAAATCATTAAATACTGCGAGTAGAACACATCTAAGCCTTTAGTTTATTCGGACATTTTTGGTTAGTCTTTTTATAAACCTAGAAAAAAACAAAGTATCAGACTGAAAAAAAAATTTAAAGTACAAAAGCTACTACTTAAAAACCCCTTTTCGTAAATTGTCATATTTTTTATTATAGAAAATTAAGTTTTTTGGAATATGACCGAAAAACATTTTAATATTTATAACTGAGATTTACAAAATAAAATAAAATACAAATTTTTGTGATGTTTTTTTTTGCGTAAATCAAAGTATGCGGTCGATGTTAAGCGGGAATTTTAACCTTACCGCCATGTGCATTAGGAGTGCTTGATTTCGTGTGAATTAAACGATGGTGGCTCCGACGTAAAATATGGAAAAATATTTTTTTACCAAAATGACCGCATTGACGGGCATAACGCGATCCTTGGGCTAGGCTTAGATTCCATTTGTTCTACGGCTATATGGGTCCAAATTGATTAAAATTTCCGGCTTATTTTTTTTATGTGAACACCGCACAAGGGTTTCATGTGTTTCCGACCCGGTTGGACCACGGCATCCTTAATGGGGGTATGTTGTGATGCTGAAGGTAGTGAAAAGGGGATGAATATGAGGTAGAAAAGTGAGGAAGTATCTGGCTATTCAGATACAGCCACTAAACACTAATAAAGTGATTGGTAATTAAGTAAATGTTTCGATCCTGACTGGTCGTTTTTCTGTTGGTCGATACTGTGAGTACACGCTTATTAGAGAATGAACCACAAAAAATAGGGTTCAAAGGATGTAATGTTCATCACGATACATCGCGATATAAATCGTCATATTGATATATTATATAAATGATAATTATAATTAAACGGGGAGAGTAAAATATTATTTATTAATTCAAAATAATGATAATATTATTTTGCCATGCGATAAACAGGGTGTTTTAAAGAGAAAAATATTAAATACTTTTTTTTTATTTGCATGGCCTTAGTATTTATAAAAAATAAAATGTGTTACAAATACATTTAAATAGTTGAACATCCTTAAAAAATTACCTGAAAGTTTTTCTTTAATATGCCGATAAAATAAATTAAAAAAAAAAGAAAACTGTGCAGTTTAATTTTTTCATAAACACTGCGTAACTTTAATGTTTTTTTTTTAGTGCGGATTACAAATTTTTGGTTAAGTTTATTTACAAAAACGTAACGAGAAAGGATTAAAAATATTTTTCTCTACTTTAAAAATCATATTCGCATTTTAAATATTTTGTAAAACATACAATAGGACGGTCAGAAAAGTTATATTTCTGATGAGATCTTGATAAATGCTAAACCTATGTATATTTATAAAATATTTAATAAAAAAATTTCAATTATAAAAACATTATGTTAATCGTATTGTAATATTTCGAAATAATAAATAATTCCTCTCCGCCATCCCTCTCCCCCTTGTGTCTGATCCTTAATTTAAAAAAAATAATATATTTTAAATGACAATATACTAGTATGATATATTAAATAAATCCATAGAGTATAAATTAGTTTGTAACGATTGCAACTTATTTTTGTATAGGAGAGAGTGTTTAAGTTTATAAGGTGTTTAAGTAATAATAATTATTCTTAATTTGCCATGTAAGCGTAGTAAGCAAGATTAAAAAACGGACGCTTAGATGGTTTGGGCATGTAGAGCGAATGAACAAAGAGAGGAGTGTAAGGAGAATATATGACGCGAATATGAATGGAAGAAGAAGACGGGACGCCCGAGGAAGACACGGCACGATCAAGTGAATCAAATACTCGAGTCAGGTCATGTCAGAAGTCGGAATAACAGAAGAGAAAGTATGAGGCGTTGTATGAATGTGAATGAAGCAAGAAGTGTATACCAAGATCGAGTTGTTTGACGGTTCGTCCTCTCTGCCTACCCCTGCGGAGAAACGGCGTGATGGTTAGTTAGTTAGTTAATTTGCCAACCATATTTTGGAAACAAATCAGTCTTTTGACATAAATAAAGGTTTAAAAAATTTACAAACGACTACAACTGGTTTACAATTAGGAAATTTAAAAAAAGATAGAAATGAGAAAAAGTGTTATAAAGAATGTTTTTTTTTAAATATCTATCTTTCAAACTATATTTAGAATATTATTAATAAAAAAAATATATTGATGATAAATCATTTTATTTTTTTGCCTTTTTATTTTCTTGATTTTATTTATACTAAAAAAATATATATATTTTTTTTTTTAAATTTCTAATACGAATTTATTATTTAGTATTTCTTAATATTTGTCAATTACTTTTACATTTTTTATTAATTACTTAAATACTTTCATCACTTATTCTTAATTTTTGTGTATCTTTTTAAATTGCCTACTCATAAATTATTCTTTTTCTATGTTTGTCTATACTTGTCATTATATCTTAGTATACTCTGTATCCCGATGAGGGAAGCTTTGCTTTCGAAACATGTTGATATTTATATACCAAAACAGTAGTGTATACAAAATACATAATTAGTTTTACCTATTTTATAACTTTACTATATCCGATATTTTTATAAATATAATGATTAAATTCAGTCATATTATTTATAATAAAACATCCAAGCTTGCGTTAATTACATCTATTGCATCATTTATAAATCAATAGTTTTTTCATTGAAATTTAGCTGTAATAAGTTGTTTCATCTGATTTCGTATTTTGTTACGAGTGTTAAATACGAGAAAAACCGTTAAAGAGGCAGCACAACACGTTAATAACTGTATTTAAATTTGGTACCTATATCACAACAATAAAAAACAAGTAAAGAATGCGGGCGTTGCGTAATAAGTAATAACCAAGTTAACTTTCACCGGTGTTAATTTTTTTGAAGCTTAGTGAATTATGCTTAAGATTTATGGCGATGTCCGCCATGTCCAGTGATGCTTGGTGAAATTGGAGAAGGTAAAATTAACGGACGTTTTCAATTTCATAAATTAATATTTAAATTAGCGAATTTTATGTTGGCGTTTTGAAAACGAATCCACGTGCTCGTCGTTTACGACGTAATTAAGAATTTTATGTTGGCGTTTTGAAAACGAATCCACGTGCTCGTCGTTTACGACGTAATTAAGAATTTGTGAATCATTTGTTGGAACAAAAAGTAATTCGTAATGTAAGTTATTAAGCAGTATTTTTTTTGCACAATAGTCCACTGCCAGTGCATCCTCATCCTCATCCTCATCCTCAATATTCCGAACAAACCTATCATTTTCGAGCAACGTTTTTTTTTAATATTCTGAAGGGTTGAATCCTACCCGAGCGATACTATCTGTTCCTCTAGAACAGTGGTCGGCAAACTTTTTCGCCAAAGAGCCAAATATGTACATTACAACGATTAAAAAAAATTGAGAGCCAAATCTCTTTATTAATTTAGTAAACCTTTATTATAATTTTAGACCTACGGGTGCGTACACTGAATAAAACTTGATTTTGTACTTAACAATGATTTTATTTATTGATAAAAAATAGTATAAAAGTAAGGTATCCATAAATTTAAATCAAGACAATGACTGACAAACACTTAATGCGAACAAAGTTCTTGCAACTCCTTGGAAAGTTTGAGTATGTCAGGTTTGTGTATTGTTGTTTTTAAGTTTAGACACGATTCCGGGTTCTCATCAATAAGAAGACTTCTCAGTTTACTCTTTATTCATGCTTGAAAAAGATTGTTCGCATGAATATGTACAACCAAAAAGGAAAAAAAAAGAGTAAACGAGAGTTTTTTCAGCTGATCATACGAGTCATACTATTCCAGGGGTTGAACATGATCATGTCTTCCTTCTCCAGGTCTTTCAAAGCAGACCACTTGTGATGTGAACTAAGTTCACATTTGTTCCCTCTCCAGTATTTCCAAATCAACATAAAGACGTTCAAATTTAGAGCTCCATAATTCCTTTTTTTTTAAATCCAGCAATTCAAAGTTACCAATGTCAATGCCAAAAGGAGAAAATTTCAAATCTGCTATCGTAGCATTAAGAGGATTTTTGACACATGCTAAGGTCGCTCTACTGTTTTTAAATTCCTGAAACCTGCTGAGAAATGCTTCCCTCATATTTAAAATCGTTATTTTGAAATAGTGTTTGTCAATGTAGGAATTATTTTCTTGGCGATGCTTCAGCAGGCTCGGAAAGTGAAACAAATTGATGACAAAAATACCTATTGGATGTGCAGCTGAATGGAGAATAAGACAACTTTATTCTTAAGGAAGGCGCCCGCGATTTACAGACACGATAAGCTATGTCCACTGTAGACAAGACTTTTGCGCCTGCTCGTGGATTTTTGTGCCAGAGCCGCACTTAAGGGGCCAAAGAGCCTCATGCGGCTCGAGAGCCGCAGTTTGCGACCACTGCTCTAGAAAGCAGTCCAATTAGATTATGTGAAAATTATGGGTTATACCGGAGTTGTAGATCCTTTCTGTATCGCCCTGCTGAAAGATCAACATTCAGAATGGAAATCATCTCTGGTTACCAAAAAAATCAATACCTACATACTTCTCAACCTTCCTTTATCCCACCTCCTCATCTTCCCCAACCATTCAGCCTCACAACATTCTATTGGTGATGTCATAGCCCCACTTGCTCCAGACGGTAGGGGACAGTTGGGACTTTTGTGCTTTATTAAATTAAAAAAAGGCCATACTTATATTTCAGAACTATATATATCATGACCGGATTTTAATCTTTGGTCACTAAGACTAGTGCCCATCTTGCCGCGATGTAAAAGAAGAAAATGGTTTGCCCGCTCCCCACTCTGCTAGCAGGTGGTCGCTGAATATTAAGCTGGTAGGAAAATATGTAGGTATTTTAATAATTTAATATCATTGAAGATAGTATAAACAAATCTCAAATGAAACATGAAGCAGAAAAAGACAGGAAAATAAAATGGTAACGGTCGAACTCAGGACTTCCGTCTTACCGAGACACCGCTCTAACCACTGAGCTAATGAGACCTAATTATTTTTTCGATATCATATTTCAATCTAAGAATCACTAATATTTTCATTAATTATTTAAATAAATCCACATGATAGTCCCACATAAATAAAAAATAAAAAATCGGGCTGGTATATCCGAGACATCCTCCAGATGGCAAACTTCGGGTAGGACTTTGCAGTCATGCGAAAATTAATTGAGAATAATTTCAATGATTCTTAGATTGAAGTACGATGATTTATTTATAAAACAATGATTTATTTCTTCGATATGTGTGGAATTATGTCTGAGCTTTACAGAATAGAATAAAACATTTTGGCGATGGTTTTTTTGTGTAAATCGAAACATGCGGCCGATGTTAAGCGGGACTTTCAACCTTGTCGCCACCTGCATAAGGAGCGCGTGATTTTGATGGAATTTTAGCCGATGGATTGCCTTAAACAAAATACTTCTTATCAGTTTTTTTTTTTTTAATTTTCTCAATGATTAAATATTACGATATGGTTTATAAGCTTCAATAAGTTAATCCAACGTTTTAAGTAGGTGAGTATCTCACAGACTTACCTCTTTACCATACCACAAAAATTCCATGTTCAATCCGTTAAAGTATTTCATTTGATACAAAAAGAATAATTTGTCGAGAAATATTCTTTATCTCTTAGTTTATGTTGACAATCATAACACATATTGCGTAAATTGCTCGCTACTTGGTTATCTCCGTTATACGTTACTTCAATACTTAGGTATACGTAACGCTCGTGACGCCATCCAACGGCCAAAGTGAGATCGAGAACCTGCCTTAGAAGTTCAATGGCGTTCAGGCACTTTCTACGTTTTTTTCATACCAAGACAGGATGCCTTCTTAATATTCATGGCTACAACTTTAACAGCAAACACATTTATGACTTCACTGATAATCAATAAACTATGTAACTACTTTCCAAATTAAATAACCATCATGCCTTTTCTCCGAAGGGGTGGGAAGAGAGAATGGAAGACACGCAATTCTCTCTTGTCACACCCTCCTGGTTGAATTCACATTCATAAATCGTATGAATTATTTCATGAATACTGTTCGGTTGTTCGGACTATTGATACGACCCGGAACCAAGTAATTAATTCACTTGATTTCATTAATTCACATTAAAAATTATTTTCTTTTAAAGAAAGACATCATTCCCGTGTTACAAATGATCAGACGATATTTGAAAATCTCCTACTACCATCACAGTAAGCGGACGGTGTTGCTTGTGTCGTGATGGAGAACTTAACCAGCCTAGGAATTTAGCTCACGACACCCAGACGCGATGTCAACTTAGCCACTTATCGGTCTCATATAATAATAGGTACTATAATCCTTCTCCATTTTTTTATGATCATTCAAGCGTCCTTTTTTAAATCTCCTTAACACTTCCTTTACGGTGCCAAATTATAACGTGATCTTCGGTGGGGGACTCCGAGTTTCCCCATACAAATTCGTAACAATATTGCTTTCAAGCCAAAAATAATAATAAATCTATCAACAGTTATTGATTATGGTTGATTATTGATACTGCAAAATACATCTTAGGGTTATAAAATAATATTAAATATTAATACGTTAGGAGCAACAATGTTGGCTCAGGTAACCGAGTGTCTGGCACCGTAAAGGGACAGTTAATAACACAAACATCGGTCTAGGATTATTTTAGAATTTCCAAACTCGATAGGCTTTACGTTATTTTATCACACATATGCCAGTTATCTCATTTCTATTGATTTCAGTCTACTTGTGCTCCCTCTGCCAGTTCCATACTTTACTAGCATAGATCTGACATGGATTTATAAATAGTACTGCACTCAATTCTCCAATAATTGAATTTCCCGCCCCCCGGCAATATCGTATCAACTTTCTCGTATCTCGTGAACTTATTTCAAAGGATTCCTCTATCTACAACAATATTACACGAGGTTGTCGAAATCTCCTTTGTGTTTGAACTTCATCTATTAAAACTCTCTACATATTACATACCTACCTACTTCGTTAATCTTATATATTATTGTAACACCTGCCCATCTTCTTAACGAATATCAAATATCCCAAACGTCTGCCCAATAAAAATCTGCAATAAAAATAATAAGGGATCCAACATAACGTTTCTCGATATTTGATGTTATTAACAAATAACTGTTTTCGCCTTTCAAATGATGAAACTAAAACTATAATGCCATATTTGTCTCTCTTTTACCTCTACTAGGTGACCTAAACTTCTCAACAATAATCACGTTCAGAACAAGTAGTGATACATTATTATTCATTATTTCATAGAAAATGTATTATTTTCTTGTATTTTCTACTGTTTGTCTTAGAATGTGATGGTTTGTAATGCAGCGGAAGAAAGGAGTGTTCAAGTTCATTCACTCGCTGCCCCGGGCAGACAAGGAGCAAACAGGTTTAGGCACTTTCGCGATCTGGCCGAGCTTTTGGAACGCACAAAAGTGATTTAAAGTCGCTTTATTATTTACTTCCACTTTCAGCAGTGAGATGAGGTAACATCAAAAGGAGAATCGTTGAGAAGTCCTAATAAGGTCTGAATGCGCCAAGGTTCCTCGATCAGCTCACGTTTGTAAGGCTTGGACTTATGGATGGATTGAGTTCGTTCGAGATGCTCTCAACTCTTAGATTAAAAACGCTAATGTTTAACCATTTGAGATGAATAATACAATGATCTAGCGAGGCTTTAATATCTCCACAGTAAGTTATTGAAAGGCTGTTGTTTACTGAGACTTTGTTGATAAAAGAGATTGAATTTAGCTCATTGATTTTGTTTACAATTTTGACATTAGAAACACGTAGAAATGTATAATGTATTACATTAATTGAGATGTGATTGTCTATGATTTGGTTGCGATCATAATGAGTAATTTCTAATATAAAGGAGCAATCACATTCTGAATTGATCTAAAAATACTTAACAGAAATAATAACATTAAAAGATACATACTACTAATAATCAAATAATGATCTTACTTTTGTAATTGAGCAAAGTCTATTTAATATATTAAGTGCAAATCCATAGTCCATAGAAATCCGTAGAAAACATCCGTTTTATTTACTATTTATTTGGCATGTTCTTGTTTTTTTGAAAAGTTGTATGCGTAAAAGTAGAAGTTGAGATTAAAATATTTCTTGCAGTTTTGCTTTTTTTATAGTCAAATAGTTATTTTTAATTAACGTATCATAATTATGTTTTCCACTTCCCGGTAAATAAAACTTTCCTTAGTAGATATCAATAAAACATGAAAGAAAAAAATCTAAGTTACATAGCAGAAGAAAGGAATTGATAGATGGTAGATACATTATGGACGAATACGAAAGAATCCGTAATCCCGAAAACATTCGAAACGTTAATTAAGCTAAGTCATTGTTAGGGATTTTCACATAAAGCTTGGGTTTATCGAAATGATCAAGTTATTAGAAAATAAAGAGAAAAAAACCTTACTATTTGTTATCTTCTAGTTAGTAAATTCGACATAAGGGCGAAACAGCTATTTCGCGTTAAAATAACTCTCGGTAGTTACCTGGCTAATCCTTAGAGAAGCGTAAATGTTTCCCATAATAACAAGAATCTTTATGAAAAATTGTGTAAAAACGTTGTTCTACAAATTAGCACCAAAACAACAAAAAATATGACTAATTAAAAAATTGTTGAAATAATCTTTTTCAAAGGACAAGCCGGCAAAATTGTAATTTGTTTGTTCATCGAATCTAAAGTGCAAACGTATTTTCCCCTTTAGATATGAAGTCATTAAAGAAACAATTTTCTAGTACTACATTTTTCGAATTAAATCCAGATTATTCGAATGGTAGGTTTAAGCAAACTGTGAAAGTACATTACTGCTGAGGTACTTAAAGAGATTACAACGTCTTAATGAGTATATACGCAGGTCTGTATTATTTTATCACGATAGAATCTGCCGATAAAGCTTGTACGGAAAGTAAAAGTAGTTTCAGTAATGGCTTTTTGCAAAAACAGCTTTTCATGGCTAATGGCGATGTGAGGCTATCGGTTAATGGAAAATGGTACTATTAATCGATACGTAATGACATTTCACCTCTCTTTTCTAAAAGGAAATCGCTGTTTATGTAAATATGCAGGAAATGCAGCTGCTAACCGCTAGATTGTTGAGCAATTTAATTGCCCGATCAAATTTGTTTTTCTAAATTTAATTCTGACAACAAAAAACTTTGAAAAAAAAGGTGGCAAATAAAGTGGTTTATTACGTGTTTTAGAATTATTACAAATTATGTCACTTTCAAAGATGTTAACGAACTTGTAATTTTAGTGAAAAGGTCATGATCGAAAAATGATAATGAGGTTTGGTTAAAAAAATCGTATTGCGTGAGAAATAATTTAGTTTTTTTTTAAAGTTAATATCATTTTAGAGGGGTCTTAGTTAATTGAATGTTTTACGATGACTTACGTTGCATCAGCTTCTTATTATATTTTCAAAATACATACGAACATGTAATTTAACAAAATCAATTTCATGGCCTATACTTTGAAAAAATATTTATTTATTTATTTGACTTAGAATATAACATACGTACATTGTTTACATGTATTCTAATACTAACATAATATATCGTAAATAAAAAACAATTTACCTCACAATACACAGTTAATAATTATAAAATAAATTTTACAAATTACAGCATTACAAATTGCACTTTCCTATTTCGTCACTTCTTTCTTCAATTTTAACGCATGCTCCTCTTCTTTTATATTGGCTGGTATTTCTTGAACGTTCTTCAATCCTCTATATAACGATGAGTTTTGCGATTTTGTTTTATTTCGAAAGTGAAGTCTTATTTAAGTTCTTCTTATTGTAGAGTGGTTATGCCTGTGTAGATGCTTATTAATTTTTCTCAAGAATTCAAACATTTATTTGCCCTTAAACATTT
This sequence comes from Halesus radiatus, assembly GCA_022606495.2. NCBI lineage: Eukaryota > Metazoa > Arthropoda > Insecta > Trichoptera > Limnephilidae > Halesus > Halesus radiatus. The sequence continues at coordinate 43,378 of JAHDVE020002809.1, forward strand.
TAAAGAAAAAAAATTATATTTAAGTATGCAATTTGCTTAAAAGACAATATGTTTAGATCCCTTAACATTTTTTCAGCTTTGGAATATTTGTTTCGTCTTAAAATTATTCTCAATGGATTAAAATGGATTATGATCTATGAATTACAAATTCGATGTAAATATGGAATTTAAGTATAGGTATAAGTGTGAATTCTACACTTCTATAAAATATCCATAATTTATGTTGCTATAAGTAAGTACTATTGCCCTGAAATGGAAAATCTTCTAGGAAAGTAAGAAAGGCTTTCATTATCGTAATCTAAAACCAGTTAAGTATAATAACATTCATTGTTTGTGCCTTTCGCGAAATCGAGACCAGTTCGTGGATTAATTTCATTTGATGCGGCGAACATAAAAACAAAGTTTTATGGTTAGGGAATTGGGGAGACAGATTCGATTTAGATAGCGATGTTTCTCACATTCTTCTGTTGATCAAAACAGACCATCCCGGGACAGGGAAATAGGAACGTGTTTATTACAACCTGACTAATTGTGATAGAAATTCCTCTATAGGTAGTATTAATTTCCTGTTTAATTAAAGTTCGCACCGTTTCCCTCAAGATTATATAGAAAAAAATTACATTACATGCCTTTTTTCTAACACAAACTCCTTTCTTAATCCAAAATATATACGTATTTTACTTTTAATGATTGGTGTAGATATGTCTTCCTAGGACATTACTCTTCTATACTTCTACGCACTAGGACTAGACACTCTTTCCTACCTCTATCCGCTGTCCATAACCATGACCTCTTATGTGTCCCTTCCCTAAACTTATCCATTACATGAAATCATAAATAACTTATTGAAGTTTACTCTTTATTGTGGTATTAATTACTAACTAAATATTAATAACTCTCAATGGAACAGAAGAGGACACAGAAAATTAAAACATACGGTCGCGACTGAGACTCGAACTCTCCTCTCTCCGGAAGAAACATCTCTGCCAATTGAGCTACCGAGACCTTATTGAATTTCTACGTTTTTAGCAATATCATACTTACCCTGGGAATTAATAATATTTTAAATTACTTCCTATGTATTGGCTGCAATCTTCTTTTTTTATTTAAACATTACTCTTACCAGTGGCGTGCATTTCTCCATGATCAAAGGTAGGCTGTGTGTAGTTTTTAAGTTCGAGAACGAATAGTCAATTGAATATTTGAAAAAGGTATTTTTATTATCGTCTTCCACTGATTGTTGTGACCAGCTGAATAATTGAGCGTGTAAGATATTACATATTTCTTAGATATTTGTAACAATTTTTCTTGTCATGGTTCGTTATTCTTCTTAGGGTAGGCACAGCTTTTCAGCCGTTATAAACTGCACGCCACTGAAACTTACATATTGAAGGATCCTTATTCGAGGACATTATTTGTCGCCTTTCCATCGGAAATTGCATGCTTCTCTTCTACTCGTCAGGATTGGTACCAGAAACGGGCGATTGTTCCGGTAAGACGGTGGCCCTGGGTTCGATTCCCAGATGCAACTGATACCCTTTTATTTACGATTGTTTTTTTTTCGGTTTCGTATTTCATTTAGGATTTGTTAATTTTATCTTCTTCTATAATTTGTTCATTTAT
>JAHDVE020002809.1:47500-120712 GCA_022606495.2 Halesus radiatus
GTTTGTTTGTTTGTCCTCGATTTTATCGAAAATTACTGGACCGGTTTCGCTGAAAATAGCACAGTTTGTTCTTATTAGTGCCGGGAAGGGTTTGAGAGTAGTATGAATGAAATCCAATATGTAAAACTGTTGCTATAACGTTTTTAAATTAGTACGAAAAACATTGAACCAGCCATGCCCATAGATATAACACTCTGATTAGCCACAGATTGCATATTCAAAAAAAGATTTTTTTTCAAAATGGAAAACTCGAGTAGGTACCTGCTTAAAAACTTTATGATTTAGATATATTTTGAAAAAATAAACGTTTGGAATGAAATAAAATATTCAAATTAATGTTTCTTTATTTGGAGATAGTTACTTTTGCTGTCAAATCAATTATTACACATCAGCTAGAATATTATAAAATCAAATAAACACTTTATTTTGAACCACGAATTTATTTTAATTTATCACCACCGAAATCGCTTATCCCAACGTCGTCAGGGTAATTTATTTAAACTACACCAAAATACATAGTGAGCATACCTGTAGGAGAGACATAATATAAAATGAAACAATGAAACAATTGTCCTGCAATCCAATATTAGATATATTTCCCGGAAACACTAAATTTCGCACTTCTTAATCCCCTCCTCCTTTGACATTCCGTCTCTTTCTTTTTTACAAGTTGTTCCATTCTATTATAAGTAGCCATATCTCAGTCTCACTGTTTAATTTTATGTTATGTCTCCCTCCTATTCTATTATGTATAATGTTTCACCTATAAATATGATTAAAAAAAAAACAATTCAAAAATTGATGTCATGGCGCACTGTTAGAAGAAAAATAAAGGTGAAACCAAGTTCTGTAAACCAGGTATAAAAACAGTATCCGTAGTACAAAATATGACAATTATATTTTATTATAAACGAATGGCATGTCATAATCGACGTTTTCGTAATATTTTAACATGCATTCGCATGTCCATGACAAATCACTCAACATGCTGATTAGTAAAATGTAGTTATTGTATCATTGAAGAAAATAATATTAACATAACCTAAATGAAACATGAAACCGGAAAAAACAACAGAAAATATAAAGATTTCAGTCGCATCTGGGACTCGAACCCAGGACCTCTGCCTATCCGGGGCAACCGCTTTACCAACTTAGCTAATGAGACCAGTTCAATTTATGTCATCTTCATCGATATCATATCTCAAATTCAAGACTTTTCAATATTATTCTCCATTTTTACTTTATGATGATTACAAAGTTCTTCACGAACACAATTTCAAACTAGACAGTGTCTCGGATGAATATCCAATTTTTTTTTTATTTATATGAGACAGCTATTGACTTTTCATAAAAGTCTAAAGAGTATATTCAATTTTTAATTATTTTTATTGAGATTTAGAAATCTCATTGTAATATTTAATCATTGAAGAAAATAATATTAACATAATCTAAATTAAACATGAAAGCGGAAACAAACAACAGAAAATAAAAATATTTCAGTCGCATCTAGGGCTCGAACCCAGAACCTCTGCCTATCAATATGTTTATTTTCTGTTGTTTTTTTTTCCGGTTTCATGTTTCATTTAGGTTATGTTAACATTATTTTCTTCAATGATTAAATATTACAATGAGGTTTTTAAATCTCAATAAAAATAATTAATAATTAAAAATTGTATTTATTGTATTCAAAAGCACACACTATGATGACAGTACCACAATATAAAGGTTATGACAATTATGATACATGTAAAATAACATGCAGCCACATTCCCAAACTGAAACTGCTCAGAATTATTTTATGAAAACTCAAGTTATGATAATACTAAGCTCATTGCTAGTTTTTTTTGTGTTTTTTGCGTAATACTAGATTTAATTTAGCATAGAAAATGTATTCATTCAAAAATGATTCCACGCGGCCGGAATATATCAATGGCTGAGTTCAAAACTGTAACAAACCTAATTTACAGAAAGAAAAGTTTCTGCCGAAATTCGATCGGCTGGATCGTGTTCCAGTAGCGTATGGCGACTTGTTTCCGATATTCACAGTTTTCCAGAAAAGTGTTTTCATATCCAGAAAGGTTCCTTTAATTCAATTTAAACTTCAACAAAAAACGAACTATAAGCGTTTTCAGTTTCTTTGCCATAGAAATTGCAAAAATGTTAACATTTTGCAAACATAAACGTATAGTATAATACTAAACGCACATGCTATATTCTGAATAATTCTAAAGTGGATCAAGTACTCAAGTAGTTTGTTTGAAAGACATTATTCTCGCAAAACATCGTTAAGCAATAGATACTAGATATTTCCAATAGTAACACACTAAGTTTAAGTAATATAGATTAGAAGATATTTCATTTATATTTAAGTTTAAGAGCTAGAAGATTTTTAAATTTCAAGACCATACGAAAAAACTTATACATATTTGTAAAAAGCATTAACTTTGTGGCTCGCCATAATTTACAATAAAAAACACATAAATTTGTTGTAGACCACTTTTATTTTATCAAAACTCTACCGGTTTCGGAAGCACCCTTCCTTCATCAGGAGAATATTAAAACTAACTTATGATATAAAATATTGACAAGACATATAAATTTTAGGTGTTGGAGTGGGGGGTAAACAAATGGGTAGGGGTAATTGTAGGATTTCCGGGAAGAACAGAGCGATTTATTGGGAAAATATTCAGAATGGGACTAAAAGATAAGTTAATTTGGTTATTTAAAATATTCTCCTGATGAAGGAAGGGTGCTTCCGAAACCGGTAGAGTTTTGATAAAATAAAAGTGGTCTACAACAAATTTATGTGTTTTTTATTGTAAAAAACTTATAATCTGATAAGTGAAATTTTAGAAACATTTAGTTTTGAACTCAGTCAATGGTATTAAGTAAGATACCACATAGGATAAGAAAGTTGAAAGTGAATACATTGGTGATTAGAAAGAGTGATAGAATCCTTAAGAAATCGCAATCATAAACAATTGGTTAAGATTCTCGTAATTATCTGATGTTCATTTTATTGTAATATAAGTAATATACCGTGAAATAGTAAGATGAACAGTTAAAACACACCAACGACATACGTCCATTACAAATGCTTTCTGTACACATAATACTACGGCGAGCACGGTTTATATAAAAAAAAAGACATGTAGCAAAACTATTGTTAGGTTTAAATTAATAATTGATACAATTTATCAGTGAACATTGTAAAATTTTTATTTAAATAAGTGCATAAACACATAATAACATAATGTAAGTTAGATCCAAGACATCGTCAAGTGAATGCAAAATTATCTTACTGTTTTATTGATTAAAGCATAAAGGTGATATGAATTATGATATCAACTAAACCAGTGGTCAAAAACTAGGTATATTTAAAATACAGCTGATTTTTACAGTTCCCAGATACCATAACTGAAAAATGCGGAACGGTTTCAACCAAAGCACGTTTAGAGATATCGTCGTCCACAACACAAAGAAGCGTATCTTGCATTTAGCAAACGTCCAAGAGAACCAAAAAACTGTTTTTTTTCTGCGGAATTCTTCCAAGTTTTATTGTCTGTGTCGCTAACGGAGTCATAATTAAGCATTTTTCTTTAACCCATTAACAAAACACGTAATACAATGTATAAGAATCCACAAATATACAGTTTTTGGCTCTGTTGGGATATTGCTAAATGTGATATATGCCTGTTTGTGTTGTGGGCGACGATATGCGACCCAAGGTCACCTTCATCATAATGTCATTTCAATTTAAACTAATAAATTAAACAGAAATATTAAATAGCTACCGTTTAGAATTGACTCAAATTCAGAAAAATGTAAATTCACGTGACGATGTGTATTGTAATATAAGTGAACAATGAACATAGAGGTGATATGTTTAATACAAAGCGGTGATATAGGTGGAAAGGTTGGTGAATAAGCATAAAAAGCGGATGTAGCAGCCAGGGGATAATCAATGAACATCCAAGGGTCAGTGTTGGTGTGACTTAGCGGACTGTACAAAATGATTTAGTGATGATTTTCAAAGAAACTCTGAGATATAGTGATTTGGATGCTGTAAGGATTGAGGATCCGGGCTTGTTCCTTACCCTCCCCGTCTGACTTGAGATAAAGCTGACCCTTGGCGCTTAGAACCGGTCTGCAATCGGACACCAACTCTGAGACCGAAAACAATCATTTTTAAATTTTGAGAACTAAAAAATATTCCAAAAACAGCTATTTTTAAAACAACCAAATTACATTTCCAATTTTTAAACTGTTATGAAACTGAAATTTTTAAAATCATCAAAAAGCTTTAGGTGGGCTTTCCGCACCTATTTATTTTGAACCGAACCAATTACCCCATGGCAGTATGGGTATCTCCAAAGCGGTAGCAGGATAAAACCGTTCAGCACTCAAATAAATAGTGAAACTAGGTTATAAAGTTTTTTTAATCATTACGTAACAAAACTTTAATATCAATTTTCCTAACAGAACGCTACTGTAAAATTATGATTTACAAACTTTATAACATTGCTTTACTTATTTCTGACAGGACCGGTTTCAACGTACTACGGGCATCTTCCGACTTTTAGCATGGTGAAATCATTTTGGTCCCAAAAAAATTAAACAAATTTAAAAGTTTTTTTATAAAAATAATACAACAAAATTTCCAGTCAGCACCTAATGATTCAAGACCGAACAAAACATCCATATCAATTTAACTAAACAATTTTAAACTTAAATTTCAATAACATACCGACCTTTCGTCTCAAAACTCCAGAGGTTCGCTTGTCAATTTTAATTTTTCTCTCGATTTCGCCAAAAATATTCTAAACCTGTTATAAGAATATTTCCATACGAATAACTTCCAATCTGGGGGTAAAAAAGTGCCCATGTTGCCTTCAAGATTCCTAGTATGAGTTTCGAATAGAGTAGAATATTAAAACCCCTTTAGCCTGCCTCGCTTCTTAATTTACCCAAAGACTCATAAATATATATTTTACATGATTGACATGGCCTGAACACCAAATACGATAAATGTTAAAAGAATGTGTTAGCAACATTGCTTTACAACACACATTACACAACATCCCCAAATATGTCAAAGGTTCTGAGGGAAATTATTTGCCTCAAGATAATTTTTTATCTAACAAAAAAAAATGTATAAAAATCTGTAACTCCTCCACAATTAACTAACTAACTAACCATCAGGCTGTTTCGAGGCATGGGTAGGCAGAAAAGATGGACCGCCACACAATTCTGTCTCGGCAAACACTCATTACTTCATTCACATTAATATATCGTCCTATAGATACTAATTTGTTATTATGTCTCTTGAAACGACCCGAATCAAGTATTTGATTATCTGATCATGCCATGTCTTCCTAGGGCGTCACCGATTTCTTCTAACATTAATTTCCGCGTCATATGTTCTCCTTAAACTCCATTCTTCGTTAAAACGCTAAACGTGCCATAACCATCTACTTATCCACAGTGCTTGTGAAAATTTCAACTCTGTGCATCACACCAGCGGATTATTTATGTTATGTCTTCTGGATCTTATTCTTTCTTTTTATTTGTAGATACTTCCTACGTATTGTATGTGCGTATTCAAATAATTTGGGTCACTAATGATTTTTAATCCAAATGATATCAAAAACCTGTTTAATTCAATCAACCCTTTTCAATAAAAAAATGATATTTTAAGCCACGATGAGTCCAAATTAGTTTTATGAGAATAATGTGTTATGTTTATTTCGTAGTGTCCTGATTGAAATATTCATTAAATTTCCAAAAAAGCAAATGTCGGGATATTTTATTTCCTTTTTATATATAATATTGACAATAAAACCCAAAGCTTTGCAACTTAACTTTACATTATAGGTATTAACTAGAATAAAAAAATACAAATACAATGCATAAATAAAGAAAATACATAAATAAAGGAAATATATAAATAAAGAAAATGCATAAATACAGAAAATTTAAAAACTTGTATTAATCGAATCGTTAATAGTGTATTTACAATACAAAGGGTGCAAAAATGTACATTAAAATAAAAGGTGTATAGAAAATAAAGACGAAACATAAAAAAAGAAAAAATATATATATAGATAACGTAACATAAGTATTATATAAACATTCATTTAAAGACAAATTAAATTTGATAACGTAAATTCTGGAGAGAGGTACAAATAAACTAAGTGCCCCATTTAAGACACAACTAAGAAAAAATGAGAAAAAAATGCAGGAAGAAAAGCAATCGATTATTAGTAGTGATAATTAACAACTTCAATTCGACGCCCACTACACAAACGGCGTATCTCATATTTAGCAAATTTCCAAGAGAGATAAAAAACATTCTTTACAGGATTCTTAAACATTTTATTATATGTTTCGCGAATGGTGTTTTAATTCAGCATTTTTCTTTAACGTAACGTGGAATAAAATTTATCAGTGTGAGATACGGCTTTTTGTGTTGTGGGCGATAAATTTTTAAAAGGGATGGGATTTTTAAAGAAAATCAAACTGCTATTTCGCTTCAAAATTATATAAATCTAGAAAAATAAATACTATACATATATTATTAAAAACAACAAAAACAACAACAGAAAAAAAACATTAAGTTAAATAAAAATACATTATTTTAATCACATACAAAAATGTTGGTACAAACCTAATAAGCAAAATGAAAAATCTTTAAAAATATTAGTATACTCGTAATGTATTTTATCTCCAAAGAAAAACTAAAAGATATTCGATATTATAAATTAATGATATCAATTCAGAAGAAATTTAAATTCGCAAAAGTGGAAAATATTTCTGCTAAATTTTACAAAAAGCTTGGGACGAATTATTTTTAAGCAAAAGAAAATGGCCGAATAAGCACTCGACGAAAAAATTATTTATTTTTTTGGTTGAGATTATTACACCAAAAAAATTATGTGTCTCTTATTCAAATTTAAGATAAATTTGCACAGAGATGTGTTTTTCATTAGATTTGACACGATACAACCGCGGATCGTGATTAAGCCAAAAATAAGTTAGTGCGGTTGCAGTCCTCGATTAAGTTCTGATAACGGCTTTGAAGAATGGCACTGAGGTAAGGCATTTTTAGAGGAAGGATTGCAGTTGACTCAACGTATTAGAAATAATCTCTGTATCCCTGAGATAAAGCTTAATTCTATTCAATTGTATGGCGAATAAAAGGGAGATGTACGAATATGAATAAATTAAGGAAGGTGGGCAAGGACATAGTTGTGTGGCGTCTATCCTAACTGTCTATCAGTCCGGAGAATCGGCTTGACGGTGTTTATTTTAATACTAGCGCAGATCATTGATCATTGTACGGTTTGTGAGTATGTATATATATTTATTTTTTAAAATACAAAATATAAAAAATTAAATTTAAAATGAAATTAAAAAAAAAAAAAAAAAAGATTGAAAAAGAAATGTATGTCTATGTACATAATATTTATAAAAAATATATTGTCACGGCCGAGAATAGAACCCCGATAAACTGCTTGGAAGGCAACTAGGCTTACAATTACACCACTAACTAAGAACGGCGGTATAAATTCATTATACTCGTATGTTTAAAAAATACGTGTTTTTGAACATAAGAAATTGTATGGTTTTATCAGTAAATTCATTATAAAAATGTAATTATGGATACAGTTATCTAATTGTCGTATTTGCAATTCTAAAACTAAATCTATTGAACCATTAGAAATAGTAATTTCATGTTCTAATTATTTGAAAAGGACAAATAACTTTGAAAGACAAAAAGGACGATGGGAAAGAAATGGGAATTTGCGAGAAAATTGACCACAAATAAGATAAATACAAACTACAAACGAGATATACTGTGTTTTATTGCGTTCCCGGAGATAGCAGAATTGATGAATTAAACAGACCAAATTATTTACGAACGAGAAAATAATAGAACTATCACATTATACGAACTGTTCAATCAATTTTATAAATAAAAAAAGCCGGATTATACGAATAAAACGCCAATAGCCAACATCTAAATGAATACGTTTTATTAGGTCACTCTGAATGTTTGTCAACAATGTACAGGAGAAGCATAACAGCCAAAGTCATAATTTACGATAAATGGGGCGATATCGTTAAGACAAGAAACGGGGCAAACATTTTTGACTTAAATCTTTCGACATGACAGCCAATGAGTCGCATTATCCTCGCTAAGTCTTCTCCAGTCGATATCGACAAACCATAAATGAGAAGAAAAGAAACTTTATCTATTGTTTCCAAATACTGTAGGCTCAAAATATCGTAACAAGACGAGGAAAGAACTAAAGCGGACGTGTAAATTTGATACGATTGAAATTATTGTAAATTTTTTACTCTATCTTCCACAGTTGATAGATACATTGTCTTGGCGCTCTCAGGTCTTGGAGACGTCGTGCTGATTATTGAATTTTACAAGGCTCGCAAAAAAACTCTGGTTTTTCTGGTACGAAAGAAATGAATATTTCCACAAATCTTAACAGCTTAATTTGCAATAACAAATGGTAGCTTGGGAAATGAAGTCAAATAAAGAATACACAAAGATATTTTTTGAACATTCAGTAATATCTTGCATTGTGTAAAAAAAATAAAAAGTATTATTTATTGCGCGTTCATTTACTATACACAAGAACAATAAAAAGGATACGAAAATACATTTCAACATAAAATTTAATCAGAAAGACCTGAATTAAGAGACATGAAACATGAAAACCTTCAAGGTTTATGTTGAAGATACCAAGAGAGATATTATTTAAAGTAATGACAGAAAAAAAAAGCTATCATGGAAAATAAATTTGACTACGCTATTACATCATTGCGGTACGATCCCAAAATTTGTATTATCTAAAGTCATGGATTAATACGGGCAAAGCTGCTAAAAACTTTCTAGCTTCCGATACTTTGGCAGGTACCAAAAACCAACTCGACCCAATTTCTATGCCATTCGAGCAAAGTTCCGAGAAAGTGTCTAGGAACTCACTGCTTTTCTAACTAGCCAAATTTATTCAATAAAACTTCACGGTCCAACAATTTGAAAAAAAAACGCGTTAAACTCTTAAGTGCTGTCACCAAACAAAACGCTTAGAAAATTAAGAAAGACAAAAAGAAAAGAAATAAAAAAGTTCAAGAAATAAATTTGGAAAAGTGTGAGACGAGGGTTGGGAACTATATTGGCTTTGACGTAGTATAGCCAACACCACCGTTAGGTCCTGTTACTAGACGTTACAATTCACGGTAGAATAAAGTAGAGTTTCACCTTTTCTTTTCATACAAAAGTGTATTTCTACATAAGGATGGGAACAATCGTTATATCGATACAATTTCATTAAAATAAATTAGTAGTAAGTTTATATTTCTCAAGCGATTTACTTATACGATTGTTTCGAAGGTGGTGACTCTCTCCCTTTCACATTTCGGATACTCTCGCGGGAAGGGGAGAAGATTTCAGTCTACACACTCTACACTCATTCTAAAAAGTGTTTGATTATCGAAATGTTTCGAAAATCAATATGATTCGATAATGTACACTGCACATCACAGACCGATTTCTATGTGAACACCGCACAAGAGTCCTAACTGCCCTAATCTATGGCATCCCCTAGGGCATGATGTAAGGCTGAAGGGAGTGGGGAGAGAAATGAGAGGAAGGTTGAAAAGTAGCTGGCTATTTAGAGTATCTGATCACCTAACACAGCTAAAGTAATTTCAAGCAACGTTTCGATCCTGGATGGCGGTCTTTAACAAGTGTGATGACAAAGAATATCTACCACTATAAAAAGATACAGGTACAAGTTCAAGAACTATCCCAGAGGTAGAAAGTACTATTGAAATGAAAAGCAGTCTTTTAAGAATTTAAAATCATTTTATACATACTTTTTTTTTATTTTAGACATCGCACTAAATATTTCACAGCATTACAATTTAGATTGATTACAAAATGTCCCCCACCATTTTTAAGTGGTGCATGGCTGAGTGCGGAGCGAAGTTAAATATTTGCCGAAGTTAAGCAATTCTCCGTACCCTTTGTGGGAGCTTGTAGGTTGTAGGTAGGCGCCAATCGGGGGAGGGAAATGGATACCGATAGAGCTGCGCACCAATTGCCCGATACGACAGCGATGGAACGAATCTCTGAGACTGGGAAGCTGTTTGGTTTAAGAAATGTACAAGAGGCAGACAAGCTAAAAAAAGATAAAGAAATTGTGCCTAAATATTTAAAATGTATAAAATTGTTCACATTTGAGTGAAGTGTCAATTTCTTTTCAAAATAATATTTCCGAGCATATAGTGGAAATTAAGCAAATTATAATTTTTACCGAAAAGTTATACTAATGTGGCAATAAGCTGTAAATATTGCACATTTCCTTTTTGCCTGAAGTCTGACTAATCCTTAATGGAGAATTACGGGGGAGAGGGAATATTTATTACTTCAAAATAATGATTATATTATTTAGCAATACGATAAACATAATTATTATACATTTTGAAAATTTACACCTTTTTTTAAAGAAAGACAAACGACAACCTTCATGGTCGAGAGGTAAGGCTCTCGACTACGAATCCGAAGGTCGCGGGTTCAAATCCCGGCGTGCGCAAGTAAATTTTATTTAATTAATTAGTGTTGTTTCACAATTAATTCTTTTAAAAATAATATATAGTATATTTGCGCACGTTCCAGAGTGGAAGATACTCTCAGTATAGACCTGGTGAAAGATCACCATTCAGAATTGAAACGTTGCTGGAAGTGGCTTTTAGCCATGTTTAGTGACCAGATCTGAATAGCTAGCTATTTCCCCACCTTCCTCTTCCCCTTCTCCTTCCCCTCCCGAATGCCTTCAGCCTAACAACATTCCCCGATTGGGGATGCCATAGTCTCACTGGCTCCAGACGGTTGGGAGCAGTTGGGACTTTTGTGTGGTATACATATAAAAATAAAAAAAAACATTCCCGGGTTATGAATAACCTGACAATATTTGAAAATCTCCAACCATCACAGTAGGCGGAAGATGTTGCTTGTCGTGAAGGAAGACTAAGCCAGCCGAGGAATTGAACTCACGATGCCTGAGTGCGACCCAGACGCGATGCCATCTCAGCCACTGACCGGTCAATCATGATAGGCTTAGCATTTATCAAAATAATCAGAAAAGACTACCTCAAAATCAAAAGGTGCCTAACCACCATTTATACCTTTTTGTGAATTTGAGAGCAACTGTGTTCGCTACGAATGTTTCTATGTGGAATAAATAATTCAGATTTAAAAAATTATTATTTTTAAAAAAAAAAGTATATTTTCCAGGTAGAAGTCATGGCGAACACAATTGCATTGAAATGTATAATAAGGTGTAAATCGTGGTTGGGTACCTTGTGATATTGAGGTACTCAAATATGACCTTTTTCTGATCATCCTGCTAATTTTTTACAAAACATTTTAAAATATTGAATTGAAGGATTTACTATAAAATTATATTAATATAAGGAATTTAAAAAAAATGGGGTGTAGTTTGATATTTTCATAAACACTAGCTTTGATGATTTTTTTTATGGATTACAGAACTTTGATTAAGTTTATTTAAAAAAAAGAACATAATCGGGAAAGGATTACAAAAATTAATTTTCTCATTTGTGTTTAATACTTCGTAAGACGTGGGACGATTAGAAAAAGTCGTATTAGTGATTTGATTTTGTTACATACATTGTTGCCTACATACATTTTAAAAAACACATCACACTTATCGTATTGCGTAATAAAATTATCATTATTTTGAATTAAAAAATAATCCAACTCCCCCTTAATGTGAAAAACAAAAAAAAAATTAACTTTCACTTCTGACAACAACGTATTTAGACGGACCTTTCAATAATTTTAAAACGAAGTCATGCGATTTATTCAATTTTAATTGTAATGCAGGCAAATAAACGTTATGTACGAGTGAAGAGTAAATTGAAATAGATATTAAATTGAGAGTACTTTTTGTTAATTCTTTCAACTCCTTAAGGGTAAACAATAAAACCATTTCGTATTATCAATATTAATCAACCGAAAAAACACGTATTTTGACGTGGTCAATTTTACCTATAAGCCACGAGATCGATTAATTTCGAATCTACATATTGTTGCTAAGACGTTTATTCTCATACGCCTATCAAAATTTTGACAAAAACTACATATCATCGGCTTTATGTTAAAATCCCAGATCTGTAATTTTTTTGCAGATTCTTAATGATTCACATTAATTTGAAGTCCCACAACATATAGACAAAACATACTATGGATACAACATATATAAATACACATCTTAAATATTATATATTCCTCTATTTTATAAAAAAAGTTATTGTGAAATTTACTGAACGGTACTGAAGGGGACTGACTACTTGCTATAACACGACCCAAGCTAGCGTTGCAAGTAGGGGACACTTTTGCCGATAATATCCCATTTATAACATTTTTTGAGTAAGTAACCAATGATCTATACATAATGCAAAATGATATTGAAAGTAAATAAATCTATCTATCATTAGAAATAGCAAGGTACATCCCCACCTTCCTCCACCGCATCTCCTTTCCTCCTTACAATCCCTTCAGCCTCCACACAGTCCTACTGGCTCTGGGAAGTTTGAAATTGTGCGGATTCACATTGAAAAAAAAAACATTACTAATTTCCCAAAGAAAGAGATTAGTCATAATATGGCATCATCAAGTTTCTGATGTTAAATGAAGTTTATTTTATTTTTGTTTTATTTTAGAAACAAACAGTACATATATAAAATGAGTGGTGTACTAATTACAAGGTTTTATAAAAAATATTACAAGGATCGGTACCAATGACACGTCTCTATGAAATGTCTAGTAAGTGGTTACATACATTTTACCGGGCGGTGTAGTACATAATAGGTAATGTAGTAACTAACATAATATACAGAATGATATATTATCAAAATTAGTAAAAACAATTACAACGAAGATTCATATGTGCGATTTGTAGCTTCGAGACAGGTGTTTAGATGCTTTACAGTATTTTCGGTTTTTGCTTATGAAAGACACAATTTGTAAAATTATTTTGGCAAAAGCGACTGAGAGCATTTTCGCCAAACTTCGTAGATATTTGTTAATTATTCATGGTAACGGAATGGAAAAATATCATTCCCAAGTTCGTGATAAAAATTACATAAATATTGTATTAATAAATTTGTTAAAATATAAAGAGGGATCTGCTGGCTACATAAATAAATCTACTCTTAATTTCAGTGAAAAAATAATATTACCAAAATTTCAAACATTGTTAAAAATATCCATACATGTTTTAAAATGTGGTAATATATTTTTTTACGTAATATAAGAGTTTTTTATACACCCAGCTGATTCCTTATTCTATTAGTGAGTTAATGAGAGCAATATTTCAGCAAACTGTTGATTAATACAATATTTAATCAATCATGAACTCAGGAGTATTTTCCATTCCGTTATTATGAAACCAAGCTGATTAAATCAATGAAACACTTTTATCGCTTAAAGGAGCCTGCATCAGCTTTAAATTATACGTTTTCGAAAAACATATGATGTAACCAATTTAAAACACAACAAATTTAATATGACACTCAAAAGTAATAACAAAATTAGACTATCTTTAATTGAATGTAGAAGTGGGACATGGTAAAAACACACTACTTATCGATCTAAATAATTTATGAAAAATATATGCAAGTTCGATAGTTGTATTTAACTGACTAAATAACGTAAATTAATACATTGTCCCATTAAAAACATACAACATTTCAATATTCCATAACACACAATATTTTTTAAATCAATCTAAATTGTGGGACATGCCAAAAACGCAATGTACAAACCCCAAATAGCCTTGTACGGAATTGTTAATAAGTGGAAATTTTGTGGATAATTAGAGTTGGCTCCTAAATCGACAATCGAAAAATACTACTAAAGTATGAATAACACTAAAGTCTTGATTATTAACCATTTCAGATGTCATGTGGCAATATTTTCACACCATATGGATTCTTCAAATCGTTAAAATTACAAAAAAAGTAATATCAAAACTGGCAAAAAAGGCTATATAAAAAAAACCAGTAATACATAAGAGAAGAAACATATCTTTGATGGTTTGTTTGTCAGCGGAAAACTACAGTAGTACTTCTCTTTCACGGGAGTCTCGCCGATAAATCAGGAGGCCATCAATTAAAGGGGTAGACGTGAAACAGTTGAAAGTGGTGTAATGTTCACAGCCATTTGGCATACAAAGTTTTTCACGAACACTTGGGAAGCTGATATATAGGATATTATATATACCAATTGTAGGGGAGGATTTCTTTTACGAACTTGAGCAATACTTTTATAACAGCTGTTCGGGTTTCAGAAGAATTTAAATAAAAACAAGAAGAAAAATTACTATTTTCTTTATCAAAATGAATTCACAAAACCTTTTATTTAATGTGAATACCGCACAAGAGTCCCAACTATCCAGATCCAGTTGATTGGGATATCCTTAAATGATTGGGATATGACTTAAGGCTGAAAAGAGTGGGAGGGGGAAGGAGATGGGTAAGAGAAAGGTAGGGAAGTACGTTAATATATCGATCTCGTCACCAATCACGTCTAAAACCATTTCAAACAATGTTTTAAACCTGAATGATGCTCCTTAATCAGGGCGATACTGCGAGCATCTACCACTCTGGAATGTACGGCAAATAAAAAATACTATACAGGATATTAATGGACGTATCTGACAAACTTAAAACAACGATTCTTAACGTCATTTGGAGGAAAAAATGTTAATGGAATTTTGGTCTCCCTCGACATTTTTATTTTATTTTTAAACGAATTTAGCCCCTACTTCAACTGCCCAATACCTGAGTTTTTTAAATATTCTATGCGAATAAAAAAACATATAGATATGATCAAAAAAAATAATAAGTACAAACCTTATAAATGCTTTATAGATACACAAAACCAATCTTTCAAGAGAAAAACTACGATAGTTGAACCCGGAATAAACAAAGATGAAAGTGACCGAACATTTGTTTAAAAATTGCAAAGTCAATCACAAAGGCTAAAAGTATTTGTTACAATTTATAAAGTAAATGTATTTCTTTTGCTAATATAAATATTGATCCGTAAAAAGAAGTTCCGAGAAGTCGTGAAAGAAGAAACCCACGGCAAAAATTCACTCAGGCACCATTTTGTATGCGAAGATATGAGATGAATAAACAGAAGAAAAAATCAAAAAGAGCCCCGTACAGGGTGTATCAGCAATTACCCGACATACTTTAGCCAGTGATTCCTTTGGAGTAAAAATGTAAATGAAATTTTGGTCTCCGGTGAAAAGTCTTTTTTTGTTCAAATTCCAACTAGAAAAAAAAATCTTTCATATGTCGTCACTGGTCATTGAGCCGAGTAACCGCCCAACCCCCGACCCCGACCCTAACTGTCCAAAACGGTGACCCGACAGTTGACAGATCCTCGATAATTGGCCCCCCGACAGTTGGCCCTCCGACGGTTGATCCCCCCGATAGTTGATCTCTCGAACAGTTGATTCCTTGATCCTTCTGACAATTGATCCCTCCGTCAGTTGATCTCCCGACAGTTGATCTCCTAAATGATTATTTGATTATTTATGTTGAATATCCTCATTTGTAGAGTAAGTATGCAGAGATGATATGCGGCCGTATAACAAAGGTCGATATAATCCTTTAGGAGATCAACTAACGGAGGGATCAATTGTCGTAGGGATTAACTATACGAGAGATCAACTGCCGGAAGGATCAACTTTCGGGAAGCCAACTGTCAACTGTCACAACGGGATAAGTACATGTGCAATTATTTTGTGACGTCATTATTAATTTATATTCATAAAAAATTAATCAAGAGAATAATTTCAAATATTCAATTATATTTCTTTAAAAACAGATACATACGTTTGTCCTAATACAATTCTTCAATAATAAAATAAATAATAAAAGGATTACATATATAGAGCCGTTTTCGTGGAAAAATCACCTCAAGAATATATTTATTTACTTCTAGTATAAATTAATATATTTTCGCAACATTTATTTTTCATAATTAACATTTTCTTCTAGTTGTAACCTCTACTTAGTAATTAGCCAAATATCTTTATTGTTCCGTACGTCAACGACTTTTGCCTTTGGGTTTTTTTTATGGATGGTCGCTAATTAGATTATAGATAAAACAAAAACGACTTTTTCCACTATTGATTGATTGAAGTGCTTTAAAAAGATTCAACTTTAAATCCTAATATAGAACGACTGAAAAACATACAAAACGACAACTTCAATATTGAAATTCATGATGACTTATAAGTGCAACTATAAAATAAAAAATATTGAAATTGGCAAGTAATTATGTTACGTTATTTAAAAAAAATATTACCCTCGATGGGAAACATCAGAAAAAAAAAACAATATGAATAAAAACTCTATTTAAAACTAGTTCAGAACTCTACAAACATTCGTTGATGGTCGTAAGGAAATCAATGGCTAAATAATGAACTCAATACCACTGCATTTATCGTCAGTGGCAGCTCTTCGTTCTCGTGCGGAGTAAAGACTATTCCCGGAGGAGCAAATAAGTTTGGATAAGGAGTAATGGGACAGCAAGAGCGGAGCAAGAGGCGAGGGGGGAGGGATGGACACCAGCCGATATTTAGAAGAAGTATGCATCTGCTAGCCCAAAGGAAAATTTGTATGGAAACAGCATTTACTCATCGTTAGTTTTTTGTATCTGAAAGTAAGCACCACTCTGAAATGTGCCGCAAATATACTATATGTTATTCTAAATCAATAAATTGTGAAAAAACACAAATTAATTTGAACCCGCGACCTCCGGATCCATGGGCGAGGATCGTAACTCGTCAACCACGGAGGCCGTCATAAATTTAATGAAGAATAAGCAAAAAAGTCAGCATACATTTTAAGGTCAAACCAGAATGGACACCAAGCTTTTCATAAAATGTATCAGAAAGATGTTTACGTCCCCCCACACAGCATCCCCATAGATGACATATGGAAATTATTTCCCTCGAGACATCCCGCGTGGAACAAATAATATTTTCAGAAAAAGCTTTAAATTATTTCTATCCACCCAACACATAAAAAAAGCAAATAAAAGTATAAAACTAAATCAGTGATATAAATAAAACTTAATTAGTTTTTTAAAAAAATCAGACCAAAATAACACATTTTATAAACACACCGAACAAAATCAAGGCACGAAAAAAACACACTGCCACAACAAATAAAGCTGCGTGTCCGAAATAAGAAAAAAAAATTGCCAGAGCGCCACAAAGTTGTTTTGTCACGCAAGGGGCTCCAATAAAGCAGACGGACTAAAGACCAATTTTGTTATTAGCCATACCACTTAGCAACCACCCAATTCTAGCATCAACGATAAGACTTAAAATCGATCAAATCTTCGGGTGATATTTTCACTCTGAGAAAACGAAGATTTAACCGAAGAAATTCATTTCTTCGATTAAATTTACGCTAAATCGCTAAAGTCTGCATTTATTACTAACAATGCTTGGTGTTTTTAATACTTCGTTGTTTCATTTGCAAAGCCAACGCCTTTTGACTACTATTATAAAAATACGTTAATTGCTATGGGTTGCCTTTTTTTTAATAGTTTGTATTCAACAAATGTCTAGACACTCCGATAAAATGAGAGATACATTATTAAATACTTGATTTTTATCTACAGCAACGATAACAGTCTTAGGGCCAGTTTTCAGTTTTTAATAACGCATATTTAGGCTACGGCCCGATTTCGCAGTTTTATAAAAGTTCGTCAGATCACCAGTCGTTTGACAGCTGGCAGTTGTTGCCCGACGATCGCTTATTTGAATCTGTGCATTATTTTAAAGTGATGACGAACAAATGGAATTCAAGACAAAAAAGGAAGGATAACTGTTCGTTAACGAAACGGTTCGTTACGTAACAGAAATTTGATGCATCGTTTATAAAACTGGCCCATAGTGTAAAAATAAAAGTAAGCATAATATATAAAACTGCTTACTATAGCAATATATGGCACAGGCACACCGCTAATAGCACCGTTTAAACCTCTCCCTCCTTATCACGATTCGTGTTACAGATAAAGCGGTTGGTAACTCTCAGCGGCAGTGCAATACAATAAATGGTTAAAGAAACCGTTCGAATGAATAACTGTAAATGTGTAAAATGTATCCAGGTATAAGCTAACATTAAATAATACGTAGGTATAAATTTATTCTGAAGTGTATGGTAAGCCTACTAATGAATTACCTCAAATGTGACTTTGTGTTGTTATGTTCCATTAACATTTAACAAAAATAAAATTGTTATAAAAAATGTGTAGTATGAGGTTAGCGTGCGAACGAATTACAGTAAATCCATAATTACCCGGCGGTCCAGCGGCCGCCTGCCCGCCCGCAAGCTGGATGGCCACCCCGAAGCCGCCCAGCTTGACGGGGGCGGAGTTCTCCCGGCTGGCCAGCAGTACGCAGTGCGGCTTCACGTCGCGGTGGATTATGTCGTTCTCGTGGCAGTAGCGCAGCGCCTCCAGTATCTGACGCATATAGTGGCTGGAAATATACCATATAATAATTAGACATGATTGAAAGCCACTGTGCTGCCAGGCTTTCCTCTCCCTCGGAACACGTCAGAAGATTAACTAACGCCGGACACGGCGCATACATGATGGACAAATGGGGCCGAAAGAATTCAAAAATTGTGTGAACGTGGACAAATACAAACCACAGAACATACGAGTATCGTGGAAGAATTTCCTGTACGCCAGTTTCGTGGAAGCAATTTTTTGCAGAATGAAGTGAATCCCGATGCCGTCAGCTGGCTGAATAACCTCAGTAACCCACTTGACTTCTACTAACTGTCCCCCAAAATACAAACACAGGTGTTGGTGACGTTGACATATGGCTACAACTTGAGATCATCCGTAAGATCGATTAAACTGAACTACAGGTGTCAGCGACTTTGATTAACATACACAGAAACTCATAGAAAACCTTGTCATCGCGCACATAATGATAATGGAATTGACCATATGGCTCTTTAATGGATAGAAAGCTACTTAATAGACAGACTCCAAATGGTAAAATTTAACCAAACATTAAGTAAATCACTTACAAGTAAATTTGGAATCCCTCAAGGCATGGTACTCGGACTATTATTATTTCTAATATATGTAAATGACATTTTCCAGAAAAAAATTAATGGTGAACTAATCTCTTGTGCAGATGATACTGTATTATTAATAATATCTCCAACATGGGAAATAGTTAACAAATTTGCAAATAATGATATTTATATATATGTTAAAAATCTGATTTTATAACAACCTACTCACACTTAACACAAAAAAAGCTTTATTCTCGTTATATAAAGTGTCTAAGCAAAACGTCATAATCCATGGTAACATATATGACAATGAAAACTGTAAACAAACTGATAAGTGTACTATAATCAACTCTTCTTCCGAAATTGAATACCTTGGTGTCATCATCGATCAAAACTTAAAATGGAATAGACACACGACAGAGAAATGAATATATATATTCGTTGGGATAAGAAATATGTAAAATGTGAAAATAATCAAAAATGTGTACTATGCCCCTGTTCACTATTTGCCTATCTATGGCATTATTGGTTGGGGAGGATCTTATAAAAATAATTTAAATGCAGTAAAAGTTTCACAAAGAATCACCATAAAAGTAGTACTTAAAAAAAATCCACCTTCTCAATGAAATCACCTTTCACACAATTTCTAGTACCAAATGTTGAATATACATTTAAACAAGTTTCTAATATAAAAATGTGTGAAGAGAAAAAGCTTAAAGAAAATCAGCAATACTACAAACTTATGAGAAATGGAAATCAATTCATAACACCTAATCTTAAAACAACTCAAATGCAAAACCATTATATTTATCACGCCATAAAAAACTACAACAACCTTCCCATTGAAATACGCCGTATTAATGACCAATCAGAACATAGCGACTGTAAAAACAACATTAATCAAACAGGAGGATTAACTGGAACACAGGTGTGGACTGTCACCTAGGATACCTCGACGCAGTGGTGGATTACGACGATCAATGATCTAGGGGCGGATATAGTGGTCTAAAAAATCACGATATATCATTCAGGATTTAACCGGAATTCAGACGTTGGCGGCTTTTTTTGATGAGTGGTGCATAAGGTGACCGGCCATATCACAATACACGTATGAATCGGCACACTTTAAAAGAGATATAAAGCCATCAATAGTATGAAGAAAAAAACTACCCTTAAAAACTAATCTAACCTAAGCCAGTTGACTTTTTTATATAAATAAATTAATAATATAATAATAATAATAAAGAAGTTTAACTAGGTTAGGTTAGATTAGGTATTTAGGCAAGTTTTTTTTTCACACTCTTAATGAATCTCGTATATCACTTTTACAAAGTGTGCCAAATTGACGTGTGTTGAATTATCAACGAACCGGTTCATAATGTGTGGTATTAAACCTTGTACACGGAATACCTTGTAGATTCTGAGACTTTCTCTATGCATTAATAATAATAATAATAATTGGATTACATTATTATTATTAAAAAATAGCTCCGTTTTTGTGAAAAATCACCTCAAGGGTTCTGTACAAATATTACTTCCTATTATTTATCTAATTATGTACAAACAGATAAAAACATTAAAACATATTTACCTGGTACGTCGCTTCAGATAAACATAGTTTTATTAGAAAATTTAAGAATAGAGATGATATTTTTACAGTTACTATTTTATTCTCCTTTTCTATTGAAGTTACATTTATTAGAAGATTGGTGTCACAAGAAATATTTATAATTTTTAGGACTGAAGAATATTTATCAAATGACCTTAAAAAGCGTAAGAAGTTTTCAGTCCACTTTAAAAGTTATTTCTTTCCTATTATAATATACTTTGAGGTTATGTTATCAGAACTCCGTTTTTGAATGCTAGCCTGGTATTATTGCATTTTTTATGAGCGACTACTGCAATTGATTTCAAGCCTTCAAATTGTATAAGAATGCTCTACACTCCGTTAGTTAGAAGTCAAGTAGAGTATAATTTACCTATTCGTCACCTTTGTATAAAGTACATTTTAACAACATACTCGTATAACGGGTTCAGCACAAATTTCTTTAATATATAAATTTAAAACTCAAAATTCCAATTAAAAACAATAATTATATAAGTTTCATGAATCGATTGCATCTCATTACGCTGTCTGACAGGAGAAATATGGATATAGTTGTATTATATAGAATCATTAACAACCTAATTGACAGCCCTGCCATCCTTGCCACTATTGAATTAAATGTACCGACGAGGAACACAAACAGCAACACATTTCTGCAACACTTACACAACAAACTATCAGTCTCATTCATTAACCAATAGGAGTCATGATCTGGGAATCGGGTTTAGAGGTGTCCTCGATGTATTTGCTGACGCCATTTATACAGTAAAGCATCATCTATACCAGCACTTTGATGAATCCTACAATATGTAATGATGATGTAGCGTTAATGATTTGTGTTATAATATTGTTTTGGTTTTATAATTTATGTCACTTTAAACATGTGAAAAGATTGTTCATTACTTTATAGTTTAGAATCTCTATCTACTTGTAATTTTCGATAGTTCTTTATATTATGTTCTAAAATCCATGTAAAAGCCCAGATGGGCGTATAATCAAATAAATAATCCGACCATCATTAATTAAATTTTCTCCATTCCTCTTGCATTAGCATTCTTTTCAATCACACAAGTAGGCATAAAACCATTCAATTGCCCTAAGTCACCTTAGTAATTGTGGACCTTTTTGCGAACCTTGTGGTATTCCACATTATTATTATTAACTATTTTTTTTAGAATTTTACCGTATATCCTCATTTCACATAAAGGCAAGTATGGCAAGAAATAAGAATCCACACGCAACCAGAAGTTCCTTGCGATATCAAAGGCGTTTTCCAAATATCCAAGATAAAACTCATGTTGTAGGTCTGTATCGTTCGATAAGAAATCAAGATAATGATCAAATAACCAAAAAGTAAGATTAAAGGCTTTTTCCGAAAAATCGAGATAAGATACGTATTACATTATGTCATGTATGATACAGGTATGTATGCTTTGATGTCAGATTAATATAATGATGAAATCACTCACGTAAGGCAACATTCACGTATGTACCTTTCAATTACCCAACAAGTATCAACGAAAAAGAACGACCTCAGAATTAGAAACAAGAGATGAAAAAAAGCATATATTTCAAGGAACAGGAATCAATTTCTTAAAAACTGTAATAAATAAATAAAAAATCGTTGGAAAGGATATCTGACGAAATCAGAATGAAGTCCTTTGGATTGTACTTTGGACCAAGATGATGATATACGCAGGGGTGACAGATGTGATAAAACATGTATTATATCAGAAGGCAGAGTGAGAAATGCTCTATGAGTATAGGATAGTTCATAATATAAACCCAGTTCAAAAATAAATTCAATGATTAATCAAAACAAATAAGACCACTCTAGAATACTATTTAATAAGACTTTCCTTTCGAAAGAAAAAAAAATTGCAGACTTCATTACTATATAGAGCCATGAAGATCTTCCAAGAAATACCGGCCAATATAAAAGAAGAGGAAAATGTTTTGAAATTTAAGAAGGCAGTGACGACATACGTAAAGTGAAATTTTTAAAGTCGTAATTTGTAATTCTTAATTGTATATTGTGACTTAATTATTTTGTGTGTAAGACATATTATGTGCATATTAGAATGCATGTAACCATTATATATAAATGTGTTGTATTTTAAGTTAAATAAATAAGTAAGTATAATGATAAAAACAGAAAAAAAACCACTTTGGGAGGTGGATATGGGTACGCGGCGTTAATCAATAAATGGTTCTAGGGACGGCACGCCGGCGAATTATTTATTGGATAACAAACGTTTGATAACTTAGCAGGGGAGCCCGGTTTGTGAGATTTGTCCAGATCTTGGCGAACAACAGCGTGATGGGCAGGATCGGGACAGATCGGTTGAGCCATGCACCGCAGTGAGAGTGATGAATTAATACGTCCGATACTCCTGGACACACTGACACCCAGATTTCTACCTACCCCCCATACCTTTTTTCCTTCCCGGAAATGCCTCTAATCAAATTCCTTAAAAATACCATCCATACAGCATCCCCAAAAATGCCATAGGCCGTGAGTGAAATTATTTTCCTCGAGACATCCTGTGTGTAAAAAAAAAATAACAGCACAAATTAGTTCATAAGGTGTATAGTGGTTTAAGTAATATCTTTAGTATCGCAGTTTGTAAGTTTTAATAATTCCTATGGTACTAATATATTTATGAATTATCGTCATAGAAGAGTGATTTCCAAGATACATATCTGGGCAATTGGTATTATTGCGAAGAAAAATAACATTCCAGATGCATACGTGATTAATTTTCTTAGGCAATTATAAATGTTGAGGACAAAAAATATTAAGATAGTTTAAAACAGTTCGAATAAAATAATGAAAAAAAAATGTTTATAGGATATACTTCACGATCACCCTGTACTTTGCTTCAGATTCGATCGCTCGGCCAACCATGTGGCATGACATAACAAACAACAAGTTCGGAGACGAGGACAAACTGTTAGTAAGGATCTCATAAACTCTGCTACTGTTTGTGGAGAAGAAGCGTCAAACGTGTACCGTGTTAATGATCTTTTAGAAACATGGCGCTAAATAATAAACGATTTGCCTAATAAATGTAATGATTACGTGTTTGGTTGTGATATTGGGATGACGGAATAATAATCAATATACTGTAATTAACACAATGAATTATCTCGGATAACAAGTGATGACAATGCAAATGATGTGATGATACATGTATTTTCAAACCAAAATACCAAGAATGGCGAAACACTGCAAACATAAAGATTGTGATACATTTTCGAATTAAATCACTACCATCAGAAGGAATTTATAATTACATATACCTTCCAAAAAAGCCCTCCATTGATATGCCTGGTGTAATCTTAAGTGACCAGCTCAGGTATGGGACTCCATCGAAGCCAAAGTAAAGTTAGCCTCTCGGAAGCTGAGCGTACTGTACAGAGCCCGTAGATACTTTAATAGTACACAACAGTGACCCTATACAAATCGCAAGTGCGCCCCACTGTAGAATTTGACAGCCACCTCTGGTCGGGAGCCCCAAAATATCTGAAAAAACCCTTGACTCTGTTCAGAAACGGGAGGTCTGTATGATAGATTCGCCTATCTTAATAAAGGGACTGCAAATCTTTGTAGCACAGATGTCAGGTGGTAATGCTGTCCTTGTTTTACCGGTATTTTAATGGAAGATGCTCTGAGGAACTAGCGTCATTGATCCCTTCGGCATCAGTTCATAGTCGGGAAATACGCCAAACGCGCGCCCAACATTTGCATACGGTTGACATTTGTCACATGAGAACGGGTCGCTTCTACGACTTGTTCTTGTGTTCAACAGCTCGGCTGTGGAATTATCTTCGGCCTCTGTGTTTCCTCCATCCTACGACATGGGTCTCTTCAAGGCCCAAGTTCACTCCTACCTATCCTCTAAAAGACCCTCCACACAGCATCCCCAAACAAGATATAGGCCTTGAGGAATATTATTTCTCTCAGGTCCTCCCGGAGGCCTATTAATTCTGGTACTTTTTAAGGAAAAATCCTTATCCTTTCCATAGGCTTAAAGACTTATTGGTTAACTGCGGTTTCGGTTTTCTTAGATGACACCTGTCATTCAGCGAATGACATTCTTTAAATATACCGATATTTACGTAGTTTTAACAAAATAAAAACTAAACATTATCGTAAGTCTTGACTTTAAACATTATTAGAGAGTTATTTGTGACGTAATAATGCTATTAAATGAACCGATCTAACGAAATTGCGATTTTTGTAAAGTACATATGCCAAAAGCCCGAAATCTTTTTCTTCTATCTTCTATCTATTATATTAAGAAGAATGTACTGGGAGGGCGGTGTGTGTTTTTTTTGTATACAATCGAATTTTATTAAAATAATGAAATTTTGCACACTTGACCAACAAAACAAGAGGAAAGTCACTGTCTACATGAGTTTTCGAAAAACCACCCCCGTACCCCTCTGGACAAAATTTTGTCCCCGTTCAATTTTGGTACTCCTTGGTGAATTTTTTTGAAAATTACTGGGTAGGGGTAGCGAGTAGGAGATCGGGTAGGAGTAGGGGTAAGATTAGGGATTTAAAAAACATTATTCCGAACTATTAATAACTCCGTACAACGCCGGGTATTACAGATATTGTAAACAAACACTGAAAAACTAATTTAAATTTTAAAAATTAAAATAAACTACATGTGTAAAGTAAATAATAATAAACTACATGTTTAATACACCTACAATTTCTAATAATACTCTTTTCAAAACGTATTGTCATGGACATTTAATCGGAACCGCAGTTAAGCAAGAAGTCTTTAAGCCTAAGGAAAAGGATAAGGATTTTTTCTTGAAAAGAACCAGAATAGGCCCCATGATGATTTCCCTCCTTACTTAAAACAACTTTACAATTATTATATTATATACCTTTGTATTAACTATATATATATATATTTATAAACATTTAATATTGTTCCTCTTTGTGTTAATGGACTAATTTGTATCTTAACTTAGCGATACACAGCAAGTATTATAATGAATTGTGTGCTCACCATAACCATGTTGAAAATGTATCATTACTGTGATAATTATGTGATGTATTTTCTGTTGGAGAGTTTAAATAAATAAAAATGACGAAAGGAGACTAGTCAACTTTTTACGCTCTTATACATTATATTTCATACCCACATTGTTGTTACTTTTTCATGTCTCTCTCATTTAAAACATCAGTGGCACGTTCATTAAAGCATTGTACAAAAATAACTCTCACGATACAATAGCACTTCTATTCATTTTAAATACGACATAAAAAAAACCATGTAGGTACTAAAGAAAATAATGTAGAAAAAAAATGATTTCTTCTATACAGCTTTCTTTCAAAATCCGTGTGAATAGCTTTCAAAGTTCGCTCCATACAGCTTAGGCTGCTGCCGTTCCTCACAATCTTATTTATGGTCAAAACAATTCCTTCATCAATCTCTCAACCGGCGACAAAATAGTTAACACTATCTGAGAGTAGGCAGCGGGTCGAGAAACGCCCCGTCACTTGTACTTCACCAGTCACAGTCACTTGGCTTGAGACACCTTTATTATTATGCTCTCCTGGTATTTTAATTTCTACTAGCTTTCATTTTTATTTTAAATTGTTATTTGTTGATGAATAATAGAAACAGATATTTATTAGGAACAAAATACACACATACAGTAGTTTAAAAAATGCTTTGACTGTACAACTAGGATTTCCCGTTTTAGGATAGTGAAAATTGAACGTAAATAATAGAGTAGATGCAAATATGGGTTTCATTGATGCAGTAAAAACCATTTCAGCATACCAACAATAAAAAAGAAATTAAATAAAATGTGAATACAAAAGAAACAACAATAATAAGCAGTATAAAAAATATAGATAAATTACTAAACCCCTCTGTTATTCTTGTTCCCTTTGGGTAGCTACCCAAAACTTACTGGATAACGAACACATCTACCATAGGTCACCCTAAGTGATTCGTTACGTTTGGTGACTTGGCAAGGGTGCCCGGGTTCATGGGGTGAAGTTTACCCTAGTCTTGGCGGAGAATGCGTCTACCCAACAGCTACGTGTCGGGTTGAATCTGGAGTGGTCCCATGACCTCTCCAGCCGGATTCTCTCGATCCATCGCCTTGCAGCGCAGTGGAAATGATGGATTAATACGTCCATCACTCCTGGACACACTGACACTCAGATTCATACCCACCCCTCTCATATCTTTTTCCACCTCAGGACTTTTTCTCTTTCCTTTCCTTAAGAATACCCTCCGCGTAACATCCCCAAAGATGAGTTGAGGGAAATTATTTTCGTCGGGGTCTTCTGTGTAGAGATAAGGTAAAAAAAAGTGATTCCTTCATATTCTGAAGACCACCACGTTTCACCACTACCACTACTAAATCTCTGCATCCACACAACGCCCGCAGATTGACAGACATCTTTTGACCAGTCCACATACTGCTTTAGATATTGTACATCTGTGGGGTATAACAATCTGTAATTATTTTACTTACGTAATATGTAATTTGAGTTGTACATTTGTTGAAATTTAAGATTACACAATATGTCATTTACAGTAAATAATTACGTTATGTAATAACCACACGTCTTTATGAATTATTAGCTTACCAACCTTCCTCGTCTCTATCTCCTCCCCTCCCCAGCCGTTGCGTGTTGTATTGTAGTTATTGAAATCTATAATACGTTTTTGATGACCCCCGTAGTGTAGTGAAAGACGCTCGGCTACCAATTCAGAGGTTGCGGGTTCAAATCCAGGTGTAGACAAATATATTTTTTTTATTTATTGTGTTATTTTACACAATGCAAAATAATATGGAGTATATTTGTGCTGCATTCCCACAGGAGTGGTAGATGCTCTCAATATCGCCCTGGTGAAAGAACACCGTCCAAAATCGAAACGTTCCTTGAAATATCTAAGCTATGTTTGGTGACCATTTCTGAATCGCCGGGTAATTCCCTACCTTCCTCCCTCCGCGAATCCTTCAGCCTCACAAATAGCCCAAATGGGGATGCCATAATCCCACTGAGTCAATGGGAGCAGTTGGGACTCGGACAGCGGTATTTACATTAAAAAAATTAGAAAAAAAAGTTTTAAAGAAAAATTCAACTTTCCAACAGCCTGTATCTTAGATCAGCCGTTCGTACATTACTGCGAAAACTAATATGGCGGCAAGAGAACAGCTGTTTTAATACATATTCCCAGTTTTCACATTTACGAGACCAAAAATTAACTTGATTTTTATCGTTATTTTTATTATGAATACTCGATTTTTACCCAAAAACCATCAAAATATCATTCGAAAGCTTCTTTTATCTCGTATATTATGTTAAATATAATAAGTTATTTTATGAAATCGTATAACTAAAAAAAATGTTTGAATTAGAACAAGGAAAAAAAGGCAGTGTATGCGTAAATTTACAGATTTTACGTATTTATTTACTTATTTGAATTGTGATTTACAGTCATTCTAAATATATTTCTTAGCTATTAATTAATAAAAAAAATATTTGTTAAATGTATTCATAACTATGTAATAAATTTCTAAGCTTCACTTGAGTGCGCGAAGTTATTGGTGAAAACGAAAAATATTTCCAAAGCCACTGTATTTATTTACAGGAAGGCCTCGCATGATTTATTTTTATTATAAAGAACACTGACTTAACTTTATTGAAAATATCATAAAACTTCAAGAATATTTTGGCATTTAATTTTTTTTTAATATCATTAGAGGGAGTACAAGTAGCCTTTCTGGGAAAACTACTAATGATAGATTTTTTTTTAAATATATACATACATTATTTGGTAAGACGAAACAATTTACAAAAATATCTTTAGCAAAGACAGGTTAGTTACTACGAAAATAGATTCAAACTCACACCGCGCTCAAATTTATCCTCGGCACACCACGGAATCATTTGACAATAGAAACTCGACGTTCCAAAGGTTTTATTTATTAACATAAACATAATTCAATCAAGTTTTATTCTTCAAGCAGCACATCCTTCGCGATCGCCTGCCGAACTCATACTGAACCGCTAATGGCGCCAATGTGTGGAGGCTGGTTCGTGCGAGTTCGCCAACTTGTTTGAAGGTTGGGCCAACCTAGTTCACCACCGGAGCGATCTCGGGCCAACTCGCCGAAATCGAGCCAACGTTGGCCCAATGGGCACGAACTACCACTCTACACGATCGCCCAAACGTTCGGAGTTGGAAGGTTCGGCGATCGTGTGGTCTTGGCATTAGATTAGTTTTTATTCAAATCTGTGTAGATCATGTATCTTGTGATTATCTTTGTGAGTGGGTCAAATATTCAAAAGGGGATCTATTTAAATATTATTTTTATACATAACAAAAATAATAAATGCTCATTTATGGTACCAGAAAGAAAGCGATTATTTTAAATAAATTATTGAGTATCAAAAATAATTTCCAATCGTTTATTAATTAATAACCGTAATCTCGATTAGGCAGAAAAACATGAAAACCCGAAAGCATTCATCGGTGTAAAATTAATTCATTAATCGATAACGTTACGTTAGATTAAAATTAATCTATGGTAAACATGCACCTAATTCAATTTTTAAACGCATAAATAAATAATAAGAGCAACATCCCAGATTTGTTTTATATCGGCGCTTTTTGCTGTGAAGAGAGAATATTGTCATTATTTGTAAAACAAAAATTTTACAGTGATAAATTAATGTGTTAGGGGAAGAAAATTTTCCCTACGTCAATGTTCCATCGAATCTATTTTCACATAAATGACGAGCGACTGCTTAAACGAATCTCTCAAAATACAGATAATTTTCCACGAAAGCCGAAAGGTCGAAATAAAATGGTAAATGGGAGTTGAATTTTTAAAAGGTTCTTTACTTCCGACTTTTAAATATATTATGTTTTAAGAGTTTTTTTATTCTCAACTGACTTTGAAATCATATATTTCACCAACGAGAAAATTCAGAGAAAAATACAACGAGAATATTAAGAATGTAGATGACGTCAATAAAAAAATGTTACAGGGAGCAAAACTAAGAGTCCATAATAGAGTTCTGATTTTAACTCTGATATATAGAAACAAATTTTAACAAAAGTAGACTGAGTGCGATAGCAAACAGGATGTTGAGACGCGAGTGTGTTAAAACCACGTAAAACCATATTGCGAAATTAAAGATTAGAGAAGTATGCAACGCCTATGCAATCGAGTGTCAGAAGAGTAATATATGACACGGACGTAATTGTAAGAAGTCTGGTACGGCCAAAGAAGACTGATACTTTGCACGATGAAATAGCAGAGAATGAGTCAGATCATGTCAAGGGTCGGAATGGCAGAAGAGTATGTAAGTAACGTTGTATACCATAAATATGATTGAAGCAAGAAATAACTGTTAAGACAGAGGCGTGCGACTTTCCACCTTTGACGGCCTCCATGATCGAGGGGTAATGCTCTTGACTACGAATCCAGAGATTGCGGATTCAAATCCCGGCGTGCGCAAGTAAATTTTATTTAATTAATTTGTGCTGTTTCACAATTAATTAATTAAAAAATAATATATAGTGTATTTGCGCACGTTTCAGAGTGGAAGATACTCTCAGTATCGCCCTGGTGAAATACCACCATTCAGAATTGAAACGTTGTTTGAAAATTTTAGCCGTGTTTGGTGACCAGATCTGAATAGCCAGGTATTTCCCCACTTTCCTCTTCCCCTTCTCCTTCCCATCCCCAATACCTTCAGCCTCGCAACATTCCCCAATTGGGAATGCCATAGTCTCACTGGCTCCAGACAGTTGGGAGCAGTTGGCACTCTTGTGCGGTATTCATATAAAAAAAGATCCCTCTGTCCAGTGTGCACCACTGTAGATAAATGGAATGATGGTTAGTTAGTTGCAATCAATGCAAACCTCCAACCAATCTGAAACCAAACTAAGCATATCTCATCCCCAACTGTATTTCCTCCAATAATACAATCTGTCAATGTAGCGTATTTGCTCTGACATAATATATCACTTAAAATGTAACGCAATCCAATATTCACGAGCTTTCTACCGGAGTCAGTGAACGACGTCACAGAGTAGCTTACTCTTACACGTGTTTAATTTATGTTACCAACCCATAACGTTCGGAAAAGTAGTTCAACAAGAGAATTTTTGCAACCTTATGATACATTTTGTATATAGTACGACCGCAATAAAACTACAATCTCTGTCAGTCGGACGTAAACTTTCGAATGTATTCCTTTTGTACAAAATTATACATGCATCAATTGATACACCAAACATTTTATCACAAATAAACATTAATCCACCAACAAGAAAATCAACAAGGAGGATAAAAGATATTTTTTTTAAATATTAAAGCTATCATACAAATACGGGATATTTATCGCCTTTACCGCGGATATTAAGAAATTACAGTAATACACTGCTCTAATAATGAAATAGACTTTTTTAATGACACAATTAATCATTTTTTTTTTATTTCAAGTGTAATTAAGTTTTGTGTATGTCTCCTATTTTTTTTGTGACTTAAAAATAATGTATTTGTATGTAAAAGCCATCTGGGTGTTGAAATAATAAAACAAATAATTTTTTTTTTTAAATCTTTACCATTAATATAAAACTGATGTGACGATGCCCTTTATTAAGTATCAAAACAGTGTGCCATCAGCACAAAAGTGAGAAAAATGAATTAGTTTATACCATACACTTACTTTATAATATGTTTTTGACCTTTCACTTCTTTTCCATTCTTATTATCATTTTTGCGAGATGATGTTTGTTGTTGTTTACTGTACTTATTGAATATTATTGCTATGTAAACATGCATGTGTATGTAAGTTTTGGGCATATTGCCTGTTTTGTGTACTAAAATATAAATAAATTTTAAATTACATCGCTAGATACATAGTACAAAAAAAAAATTAAAAAAAACATAAATCGATGTGTCTTATTTATAGGACTGATATATAAAACTAGGTTTTATAAGACTCCAGAAGAGACAACTGGTAATTAACTTTTCAATTAATGTAAGTATTTGTATTGTTCGTGTTAGCGGAGGTGCTGGGACAATTCGTATATTTTCAATTAACTCTACATTCTAAAACCACGTTCGCTCGCAATAAACAATGGCGGTGGCTTTTAGCTGACAAAACCTGAAAACGTATTAGCAATTAAATATTCAAAGAGATATTACATTGAGTACATTGGAAGAAATATGATGGGTCTAAAGGTTTTTGCGATAGCTCGTAGCAGCCACTAATATAATTGTAATAATCAATAATGTTTCAATACAAGTTATAAAAAAATAAAGCACTCTTATTAGGACTGTCTATTTTAATTCCAAAACCCGAAAACACAGGGACAACATGTGTCAATATTTTGTTAAATAAGCACCGATCTTTGTGTTTTTTTTTTTTTTTTTTTTGTTGTATAATATTAATTATATACAGTGGGAACTTATACCCGCTAAGCCACTGCAAGTAGCTTGTCAGCAGGAGTTTATTTCAACAATATAATATAATACAACAATAAATTACAATCATCATACAAATGTAGGGCAAAAATTATTATATTTAGGCGCATGCATCTTGTCCTGTACATAAGTTGAGAAAAAAAAATTAAAGAGAAAAAATAATGGTAAAAGCATTACAGATTTGTTATTGAGATACTAGAGTCCAATCTTATAACACTGATTTAAATAATATTATAAAAATGTCAATATCATAAAAAATATCAAAATTATAAAAGTACCAATATTATAAAAGTATCAATATTATAAAAATATCAATATTATAAAAACATCAATACTTTTAAAAATATCAACATTATAAAAACATTCATATTACAAAAATATAACTATTACGTAAATATCAGAAATATCAAAGTATCTGTAAGTATTAAATAGATTAAGAAATAAAAATTTAAAAGATATATACATAAAACAGCAGTACAGGTTGGTTACAATGAGGATAGACTTAAATATAATAGTAACACTGTAACAGTAAGTACACCAGATATCTAGGAGCTATACAACCATGGAGACCGTCATATTTGTTACCATCAATACACAAGGTTACTTTCCAAAAGCCAACACTTTAACATCAGTGAGAATTTCATCATAGGACAATTGTTTTTAAATGCGTACGGCAATTTGTTAAATATAAATGGTACAATGTATTCAAGGGTTCGTTGACCATATTTATTTTGAAATATTGGCACTATCATTCCTATATTTTGTGTGAAACGTGTATTGTGTACATGATCCACCACTGCCTTATACGGACTTTCAGATATATGTTGCAGTAGAATTTTATGCCACAAAATACCACGAACAGGTAATACATTAATTGATTTGTACATAATATCAATGTCTCGCCTTTGGTTAAAAACTGTTTTACTTACTAACAATTTTACCATGGCGTTTTGAATCAGCTGTAAATGTTTTATGTTGGTCTTACAGGAGTGTCCCCAAGAAGTTATACCATACCTTATAGTCGATTCTGCTAGAGACAAATAAATTAGTTTCATAGTTTTTATAGGCACGTATAATTTTATCTTGTGGAGTCTTCCTACAATGGCTCGAAGTCGCTTACAGAGGTTGGAAATTTGTACGTCCCATTTCATATTACAATCCACCGTAACACCTAGATACACGTACTGGTTGACTAATTCGATACTTGTACACGCGCAGGGCTGTTTGGTATTATTGTGAATGCAATTAAATGAATGGGATATGATTACAGGTGCCTCTCTGTACCTTGCATGCGGGGATCTTATATGCATCAATTTCGTTTTTTAGCATTGATTATTAGACCAGAGTCATGTGACCATTTTAATAAAGAAATAAAGTCTACCTGTAACAATTTTATTGCAGTATCCAAATTTTCATGGGATATTATAAGTGCTGTATCATCAGCATATACATAATGTTTAACAAACGAGAATATTTTGTTCATAAGTGATACAAAGATAATATAGAGCGTTGGACCTAAAATTGACCCTTGTGGAACTCCTGTTTTGACATTTCTTCTTTTACTAAATTTGTCTGATATTTTTACCTGGATTTGGCGGTTGGTTAGGAAGTTTTTGAATAGTTTGAGAAAGTTTCCTCTTACCCCTATTGCCTCCAAAATATTTAACAATTTCATCGGGTCTATAGTATCAAATGCCTTTGAATTGTCTATAAACAGTACCAAAACATGTCTTTTATTATTCAGTTCATTATTTATATAGTTAGAGAAATCCTGAAGTAACATTTCAGTACTTTTTTTTTTTTTGAAAACCAAATTGATTAGGATCTATTAAAGAAAAGCACTCCAAGTATTTGGTTAGTTTTAAAGATATGTATTTTTCAAGAATCTTTTCTAGAGCGGGTAATATACTAATCGGTCTATAGTTTTCTATATCAGTATGTTTCCCATTTTTGTAAATAGGTCTGATAATACTACATTTGAGTTCATCTGGTATCACAGCTTGTGTTAAAATTGTGTTGATCAGATGGGTTAATATAGGACCCAAAATATCTATGTGTCTTTTTATGTCAAACATTCGGATATTATCTATGCCAGGGGACTTTGAATTTTTGAGAAGTTTGACTATACTCAGTATGTCTGCGAGTGATGCTCGTGGTATATACAAACTTTGCGGTGACTCTATCGGGACAATATTTGACGCCTTAAAATCACATTTATGAACCATTGAGGCTATGTTATCTGAAAAATAATTAACAACAATAAAACACAATAACTATATAAAAATCATATTATTAAAACTAACACGCCAAATACTAGAGAAGTTCAACAAGTTTGTAGAACTCAATATACAGACAATGGAAAACACGGGGACAACATGTGTCAATATTTTGTTAAATAAGCACCGATCTTTGTGTTTAAACACAATAACTATATAAACATCATATTATTAAAACTAACACGCCAAATACTAGAGAAGTTCAACAAGTTTGTAGAACTCAATATAAAGACAATGGAAAACACAGGGACAACATGTGTCAATATTTTGTTAAATAAGCACTGATCTTTGTGTTTAAACACAATAACTATATAAAAATCATATTATTAAAACTAACACGCCAAATACTAGAGAAGTTCAACAAGTTTGTAGAACTCAATATAAAGATAATGGTTAGGCAAGTAATTTTATTTCTTAAAATAACCCCTTTCAAGATCAACGCATTTCATTCAACGATGTTCGAGTGTCATTATGGCGGTTTTAAGTACGATTCCCAAAACTCTTAAATAAAATACCTCTTTTTCGCATATAAAGTTCTCATTTAACTGAAATCTCATCTCGGCAAGTAATATTTTCAATTGTGGTAGCAGATAAATTTCGGACGAGGTCTGGTCAGTTGAATTTGAGGCATGGGAAGCCGATTGGATATCAATAAAATGGATTTTGAAGGCTGTTTACTGTTTATAATATGTGCATACATACGGTGAATGAGCCGGTGCATTATCGTGACGGAAGAGATTTTTTACGTTGTGTTCTGGGTTGTTTTTTTATTCTACGTTTCATAGAAAAACCCAAACACATCCCATTCCCACTCCTGTCAAAACTGATATATTTCGCTCAAGATTTTTCGCAGGACGCTAATTAAGGTTGGCATTACAAAACACAATTACTTTTAACTCCATAGAGCATCGCCTTTAGCCCAGTTCTGGGAACATATTGAACTCCCTACGCATTTTCAGTATGTTTAAAAAAGCGATCACGTTCACAGAGTTCTTCTGTTTCATTAAAAAGTATCATCCTGTTATCCGTATCCATTTTCTCTCCTTGGGGTTTTTGGTATCCAGTTTTTTTTTCTATAAGAAATACTGTAAAAGAGAAACAATATTAGTAATATTGTAACTATATGGCGTATAATGCTGAAATTTTAGTTAGATGAAAAAAAAGGTTACAATATGTATGATCCAGGGTAGGTAACACAGAGACAAACGAAGTAATTCATAAGTCAAAAAGCAACTTTAAGAAATTGTTTAAAAGCTATTCGTGGCCATTGACGCAGCGACCCTTAAAAAACAGAAAACAGGA
Source organism: Halesus radiatus (assembly GCA_022606495.2). Lineage (NCBI taxonomy): Eukaryota > Metazoa > Arthropoda > Insecta > Trichoptera > Limnephilidae > Halesus > Halesus radiatus. The sequence continues at coordinate 83,348 of JAHDVE020002809.1, forward strand.
TCGGATTTCGGCAGGCTTTGAGCATTTCTCAGAGAATTACAAAATAAACGATTTCCCAGGAAAAACAGACAGCAACTTTTACGTGGGGAGAGGCACAAAGGTAAAAGAAAGTTAGCGAATGGCAAAAACAAGAACAACGACGAAGGTAAAAAATTATACACGGCCTGAGGGTCAAAAGGCGGAAAATTGAAGGGTGGCTTTCAGAATTTAAAAATTCACAGTCAATACGGGGCATGTTGAACGCGATAAAGATTATTCTGTTGTTTTATTATTAATATGCTCGTTATATAGTAAGAAATGGAATGAGCTTAAACCTTTTCCTGTAAACCTTTATTTTCAAAATGTTGATTGCGATTGCATTGTCCCCCTATAGGCGATTTTTACAAAAACGGCGCAAGACAAATCATCCAAATATTATTATAATTACCATGGAACCTTTCCAGAAGCACCTATGGCTTATCGTTTATCCTGCAGACCCTTATGCAAAAGTTTCAATTATTACCATTGCACAACATCCATGTACTCGTATAAAGTTTAATTCACATCTACCAGCACCGCGCAGTGCAGACACGTGAAGTGGGAGGCATGGCTAAATTATTTGCTTATATCTATATTATATATAGATGAACACATTCACGCAGGGTGTAATGTGAATAATCTTTTCTGAGCTGTGTCACTTTACGTGTCTGCACTGCGCGGTGTCGGTAGATGTGAATAGACCTTATAGGTTAGATCATTTATTTAATTCAATTCGTACGAGAACATGTAATTAATAATAATAAAAAAAATTACATTAATTCTACACAGCAGGCCTTGAGGGAAATAATTTCCCTCGGGAACTATGTCATCTTTGAGGATGTTGTGTGGAGGGTCTTTTTGGTGAAAAGAAGAAGTGAAGAGACCCACGTTGTAGGAGGGATGAAACATAAACGCTAGCAAATCATTCCAGAGTCAAGCTGTTGAACACAACAACGAGTCGTAGAAGTGACCAGCTCTCATGTGAAAAATGTCAACCATGTACAAATTTTAAACGTGTTTTAAGAATTATTCTACACCTGCAATTAATGATTTTCGAAAAAAGTCACCACGTAATGGGTCAACTGAAGTGCTGATTCCAGTTTGGGTGTACTATAATACAGTTCCACCTAAACCAATTCCTAATGTAAAGCAAATCAGCATTGCAAACATAGTAGATTTAATGCGTCAGCAACGTAATATAACCTCGAGAACTTCCGTGCGGTCTACCACAGTTACCAAAATCTACCGTACACCAAAACTTTTTCAAGTTTCCCTTCAGATTTTTCAACCCTCACCAGCCTTTTGAGCCTTTTTTAATGTAAGTCATTTATAATGGGTTTGATACAAAGCGTGGGTCATTAAAATGAATAACATAGCACCATTGTATTTGACTGATCATCATTATGAAGATAAATTAAGACTGTCGGATAGCATCCAACCATAAAAGCCACGGCAGACCACTGTTCAGTTAAAATAGGCTCTATGATACTTTTTATAAAGTTAACTTTTTTTTATAAAGGTTACTTTTTCATAAAGTTGGTAGGTACCGAAATATCCTGTTTAACCGCACGCTAAGTAATCTACGTCCCGGAACACTGCTGAAAAGTGTAGGTAAGGTTAGGTTTCATGTCTACTTTTATCATAAAAATGGTTTATCTTAGAGTAAATGACGAGATGAAAAAAGGAGTGTGAGTTAATGGAAGGAATTATGGACAATGCAGAAAGACCATTAAGTGAATCAAATACTAGAGTAAGAGTCATGTAAAGAGTCGTAATAACCGAATATTATGTATGAAGCGATGTAATAATATGAATTAAGCGAAATAATGTGTATGGAGACAGAGTTGTTTGTTTTTCTGTATCTGTTTGTACATAATTAGTTAAGAAATATTTGTACAGTGCCCTTGAGGTGATTTTTCACAAAAACGGCGCTATACAAATCATCCAACTATTTGGTATGACATCATATCTGCCTATCCCTCCTGAAAATGGTTAGTTAGAAAGAAATGTTCAGTGGCGTGCAGTCCATAAAGTTTGAAAAGGTTATCTCCCATAAGAAAAATGAACCATAAAAAGAAGAAAAAAAAACTTAAAAAACTGCGACAATTTCCGTAGAAAATGTATTTTTCTATAAATATGTAAGCATTTATTATATCTCATTCGTTCTACATAGATAAATTATTTTTATTAAATTAAATGAAACACTCAAACGTTGTTTTAACCACATTTATTTTATACGCATACCGGTTTCAGAACAACCGTTCCATCGTCAGGGCAAGTGTATACTACAAAATTTTACAAAATTATGGAAGAACATACATAATAAGTCGCCCAGTGGGGGTGGGGACGTGATAGTGGGGGAAGAGATAGAAATAGAGGGAGGGGTGAAAGGAAACATATTAAAAATTGGACTGTAAGATAATAGACTCATTATTATTGAGGGATTTCTTAATTTCCAAGGCTTCCAAATTATCTAAGCGTTTACCTTTACTATTAATGTGAAGCATATTGATCCCTGTATTTTTAACAACACTATGATTGCTTGAAATAATATGATCAGCGAATTCAGAATTTATATGTTAAGTTGTAACCTGATTTAAATAACGTAAAGTCACGCATTCCCAAACCGCTTGTACCAAAAACTGTATAAAATAGAAATACTACACTGCTAGTAATCTTTACATAATTAAAAGGTTTACTTTTTAAATTCATGGACATAATGTAACTCATACACTAAACTTGCCCTCTTGCCAAACATCAGTTTCCAACCCTTCTTCTTCAGTCGCATCCTCATTTCTTGAGGATCGTGACCCACACTTCAATCTCCCTGGTGTACAAGGCTCTTCCACTCCTCGCGATTTTGTGCTGCGTGGAGAGCTGCGGACACCGACGTTCCGGAAACCTGAGAAATTAGGTCATTCCAACGCATCGGTGACCTTCCTCTGCTTCTCCTGCCTTCCACTTTGCCAGTGACCATGACCTTCTCCAGGTTGGAGTTCTCGGTTTGGCGAGTAACATGTCCAAAGAATCTGACGATATGCTGTAGGCAGACAGTTGATAGTCTATTGTGGATGCCAAGCTCTCCCAGAAATGATGTGTTTATGCGCCTGGCTGTTAAAGGAATCCTGAGCATTTTCCGCCCCATATTTCGAGAGCGTCTATCTGCTTCCTTTCGCTGGCTCTGGATGTCCATGTTTTCACACCGTAATAAAGATGGAGAGAATCAGCTCCCGGACAAGTCTTATCTTGGTGGTCGTTGTTATGCCTTTGTCACTACATATCTTTTGTATTTTCCTCGTGGCTCCTTTTGTCATGCAAATCGTTCTTTCCACTTCTGTTTCACAACCTCTTTCGTCACTTATAGACGAGCTTGGTATATGAAGTTATTCGCCATTTCTAAGTCTATGAGAGCATTTGTTCTTAAAGAAGAGGTGTATGCCCTGTCGATCACTATTCGTTTTGTTTTGGCTTTGTTGATCAGTAGACCTAAATTACGGCCTTTTTCTTCATTTTAGTAAGGAGGTGATTCCTTTCTACTTCAAAAGAAGCTATAAGGGTAGTGTCATTTGCATATCTGAGATTGGAGATTTTTGGGCCACCAATGTTAATTCCACCTTTCCAACCATCAAAAACATTACTTATTATGTATTCCCCATATATATTAAACAACATTGGTGAGAGAATGCATCCCTGGCGCACCACTTTTTTTCACTTTAAATATGCCCGAAGTCGGGTGTCAATCTTGATGCATGCGTTTCCTTCGGTATACAGGTTTCTGATGATAAATATGAGGTGTTTAGGAACTCTCATCACCTTAAGTACTTCCCACAGATGGTTCCACTGTACGCAGTCAAATACTTTGAAGCAGTCAATGAAGAAGAGCATAGCGAGCAAGTTAAACTGGCATTTCTCGATAAGTCGTCGGATATTGAGTACTTGCTCTCGAGTTCCTCTACCATTGACAAATCCTGCCTGTTCCAACACTACTGCTAGGTTAAAGACTAAAATGAACAATGCTTTTTGCGTCACCGAGATCTGTGAAGGAAAAAATGAATTAACAAATGTTTAACTGAAAATACCTATTATCGCGAATTAACATTTTTATTATTAAACTATTCGTTTCCTATCGTTTTAACAATTTATTGTTTTTTATGAGTACGTATACTAAAAATACGTCCGCACGCGAAAAATGCATCAAATATCAAAAGTGCAACGAGATACGAAGCTATTGCATAAGGTAATTACATTATCAGCAAAACAAGCAAAACTTGACTGAATTAAATATTGCTCTCGCCGTTGGCTGCTGAATCCGAACACTTTATAGATTTCATTTCCGTTGACGCTTAAAATTCTCCCGCAGATGAAACTGGGTCATACAAATTTACAGTCAGAACCGTCCAAACTAAAAAAAAATACAATATTCAAATGAATATTTATGGTACAGACTTAAAACCAACGAGCAAACGTGTTGTACCAGCGACTGATTTGCAAAAATTAAAGTATTAGGGAATAATGTAATATAAAGTAATTAAAATGAGGGTAAGGGGGCGAATTTATTGATTGGAATTTTTTTAAAGTTTGTTTGAACATGCTCATCGATGTACGGGTATTTACATAGCACTTATCCTTGTGGGACTAAGAACTGAGTGACGTTAATAATGAGGTCGGACAATCACACAGGACTATGAGACGAGGGTTGGACGTTTATATTCAGTCCAGTTCTATTGCCTGATATTCGCAGGTTTGTCACCTTAACAGTGGAAATAGGCTGTAGTGGTAGAAAGGGTGTCTTATTTATCCACTCGTAGTGCTAGTGACAAACAACAACTTCCGCTTACTGTGATGGTAGTAGGGGATTTTCAAATATTGTCGGGTTATTCGTAACCAGGGAATATCTGTCATTCTTTTTTTTTTAAATGTAATACCTAGCGAAGAAAGATTTTAATTTGTATAGTGATATGAAACCCGTATTTTACCTAGATTAAAATCAAAATTGATAGTTCATCTGAAATTATATTTAGTTTATATCGAAGCATATTTATTTGAATTTATATGATACAAATGCAAAACAACAAATACAGCCTTTTAACCTATAATTTGAATATTTTTATTTATTTAAAATTATTACGTACAACAATATCGCGTTTAATCTACTTCTGTTATGTTTTTTGTTTTTTTTTTTAAATTTAGACTATAATTTAGACTTAAATTTTACTTTTATTGTTTAAAATTATAAATTCATATTATATTACGTACACTGCATATATGTATATGTACATAAAATAAAACATATTTTATCATCACAAAAATAATGTACGGTACTACTTGCAAATAACACGGCCCTAGCGTAGCAGGGAACACCTTTAAAATATCATAATATAATCAAATAAAACTAATACATCGTTGTTAACCACCAATTTATTTTAAATTCATCTAGAACCGGTTTCGCTTATCCCGGGCTTTGTATGTGTATATATAAATAATATTAATATTTGGATGATTTATGTAGCACGATTTTTGTGAAAAATCACCTCAAGGGGCTGTAAACATTTATTTTTACCAATGCTCTATCCTATCACTATAGACAATCTATTATTACTACTTATGGCTAACTAATTGCATTCACCGGTTCATCGATCTGTAATATCAAATTATATGTACAATGCATTTGACCCATGAATGCGACACCACGTTAAAATATACAGATTATTAATCTTATGTACAGGCATATAATATTATACAGGACCATACTTATCTAGCAGGACACTTGAGATAAACACTGTTTATTACCGAAATTTACATACGGTTCTGCACGCAGAAGATATAATTTTGGAAAACACATGTTATTGAAGATATTATTTATTTTGTAGATTACTTATGTTCTTGCTCAATTTATAGACCATTATTTCTGAAAGTAACCTGTAATCTGTACATAATGTAAAATGTTATTGCATATAAATAAATTAATCTATCAAATCTATATTGCAATTAAATTTAACTATAACTAAAAGACACGTATAATATAATAATGTAAGTGTACAGTGGCTTATAAAGTACAATATAAAATAATATAATAACAGTTATATATATAATATATATATAATTTTCAAAATTATTATATAATTTTAAAATACCTATGAATATACACTTATGAAAATTATTATATAATTTTAAAATACCTATGAATATACACTTATGAAAATTATTATATAATTTTAAAATACCTATGAATATACACTTATAATACAAGTTTGTCTTATTTTCTGATATGTTTTGTGATAGTTCACTGTGCAAACGCTTTTTGGAGAAAACTGACACTTATTATGATATTATAAAAAAATGATTTGTCAGATGTTGGGCTTCTTCCGTCCTATAGGTTAATTGCGTGCTCTTCTTTTATAAAATACCCTTTACACAGTATTCTTAAAGAGGACACAGGCCCCGGGGAAAATTTGGGATCGGCTCTGTAAGATTTGAAAAAAAAGATCGGTAAAAAACCGTAGGTACTGCCGCTATTTAAATGATTATTTAGTAAAAAAATATCCAATTAACATACCGATTGATCTTTCAAAAAATTCATCTAAGCTAAGCTCATCTGAAATAATAAAGCAAGGTATTTGAAATTCATCAGAACTTTATGGAAAAGAAAAATATTCACGAAGTTTGCATTAAAACCAATCATCTTTTAAATAAAGAAAATATTCCTCAATGGAACGGTTTATAACCATGGGCGTAGCGCACCGTTTTTCAGACCTCAACTTTATAATAAATATGTATATATTTTTTTTAATAATTAAGTTCTGCGAGTTTTTTAGCTTTTATTATTATAACCGTTGTTTAAGCGTTAAAACTGTTTGATAATGGATTTCAACGGCGAAACAGCTGTCACAATAATAAAAGCTGTAAAAAACTTGCAGAACTAATAACATCATAAAAATTTTAATTTAATAAATTTTTTTTTTCAAATAAATGGAGTTTTACGAATTAAATACTTAATATTTAATGTAAATTTTCATTAAACCACCTACGTAACTTTAACCCTTCTCTTATGGTGCTAAAAAATCCTTCGGGCTCCGGTGCTGTACACTGAGTGTACAGTGTACACAACTAGAAATTTGTAATTTTTAAGTAGGATAAAATTAATAGTTTATATTTATTACGTATATTTATGTAACTTATTATTTTTTTATATAAATCAATTCACATAAGTAAATTATTGTGCAAAATAAGTCTAAGTGATAAGTTATGTGTTAGATAAATTAAGTGCTAAGTTATGTGTTAGTAAATTATTGTGCAAAATAAGTCTAAGTGATAAGTTATGTGTTAGATAAATTAAGTGATAAGTTATGTGTTAGATAAATTAAGTGATAAGTTATGTGTTAGTAAATTATTGTGCAAAATAAGTCTAAGTGATAAGTTATGTGTTAGATAAATTAAGTTGTAAAGGGACCTTGACGTGATTTTCCCACGAAAACGGCGCTAAAGAAGCAATTAATTTATTATTATTTAAAAATGCTGAAAACGGTGAAAAAACATCGACCATGGATAAAATGTTCATTACAGCTGGCAGACCGCCGGGTGCTACTGACGACCACGCATCGTGGTACGGTAAGCGAAACCCCGCACCCCACGTTCGACAAATAATTAGAAATTTTAATTATGTTATCCAATACATAAATGTATTAACTGAGGAACATCTAAAATATGAACTCCGTGTTTAGTATACGAGTATTTACAGAGATATTGAAATAATTAGAGACATATCAAATCAGTTGACAGCACCTTCAAGGAAGGGTTGAAACTCACTGACTGTTGTTAAAAGTTGCAGGTAACGAAGTCATAAAATTAAATTCTAAGGAAACAGCATCTTTTATAATATTTAAAAAAATATATTTATTTACTACTTTACATGAAATCCCTTAACACTCAGATCGATGCGTTTCGGGCCACTGCATTACCTCTCATGCATTATTAAAAATCACCCGACCGGATGCAAGAAAACAAGTTTACTACATCCTTTTCCGGCCACAAAAGTACGGCCTCAGAAACAAGGCTTCGGTGAACGGTTTGTTACAATGAATCAATGAAAGGGGTTAAATAATTTTAAACCGACCCCAGTGGCATAAAGGGACAAATGAATAAGTTAAGACCGTGACGTACAGGGGGTGGATTTTCACAAGGGAATCATTGGACACCGCCGTTGTTTATTCCAAGGTGATATACGAAGGCTGTAAACGAAGCTGACACATGAACACATGTTAAATTCCTTAAACATTTTGAAAACAATGTTTTTTGTTCCTTTGTGTACAGGTGGGTGTGTTTTAATCAACACTTGGTCAAGTAATTTAAAATTTCTGTCATTTATAATAAATTTAGAATACTTTACAATTATTCTTGTCTATTGCGTATACAATCAGTACAGAGCGTGAAACATTAAAAGTGAATTATTAGAAGCAATATCTCACCAGGCGCATAGACTAAAAGTGTATGGGCGGGTATTTTGGAAGCTTCCCCGGGCGGAAATTCGAATATCGACGGCTCTCTGACCGGTTCGCAATATTTTTCCTAAGGTGAAGAAAATAATCCATATAAGATGCAAATAGAATCCCAGTGAAATCATTCAGTATGATATTTGGGTTCCAAGATAAATCAACACACGTATGAATCGTCACACTAAAAATAATATAGAGTCATTAAACATACGAAGAAAAAAATTCACCCCGAAAACCCAATCTCACCTAACCTAATTATTCATTTTTATTTTTTTAATACAAAAAATATATATATATATTGTGGGTTAGGTTAAGGATTGAAAAAACAGATCAACTTTATTTCACTTTAGCCACAAGATGTTTTACCAGACAGAGCAGAATGCGAGAGATTTAATACGTAGGAATTATGAACTGCAATCCAAAGTCACACGAAGTCGAATGACTTTTTTTTTCCTCAATCCGTTTGACATTTCGTTCGCTGCTGACCGCGCAAGCGCGTGCCAATATTGGCGCTTGGCAAAAGTTGGTAATGGATTAATTCAATAATCATAATTTCTACATATATTTCTTTATAATGATTTTATATAGACAAAATAATTATAAATACATTATTAATTGGGTTTAGATTAGATTACGTTTTCCGGCTGTACCTTTAAAGAGTTTGTATCACTGTTAAAAAATGTGCCGATTCATGATTGTTGATATATCCGTGACACCGATATTTGATTACAACTTTCAGCACAGAATCATAACACAAAGAGTTGTGTAAAGAAGGAGGAAGTGTAATAAAAAAACACTCCACAAAATAAAATAAAATATTTTAGTCAAAAATACTTTCAACAATCTAAACGAGCTCGTATAGACGCGACCAGCGTCGAATACTAAAACTGCAAACCTATTAGCTAAACAGCAGAAAACTTTGAAGTTTATATTTTTCTAATTTAGTATTCCGAAAATGTTGTAAATAATTTACCCTACTCAATAGCTCCACAAAAAAAAAAAACGTATTTTCCGCCTTTGGATAAATTACAAGCATAAAAATACTCAAACGCTTAAGATCCCATTTGTAAAAAGTAGTTAAATACCTTCCACTATTTTAAGTCCATAAAGAAGGCGAGGCCCGAACCGCGCGAGGCGAGAACCGCCCCCCTCGAGATTGGTTTACATTAAACTTTATCTCGGGCGCCCCCCGCTCTAACCTTTGATGCGACACGGTGTAAGAATTACGTAAAAGAGCGAAGGAACAGGACGAATGAAGGAAGGCGCTCGAGGGCCTGCCGGGGCGGAAGGAACGAACCAGACTTAAGCAAGATTTCTTACTGTGTTTGCGCTTTATTTTTTTTTAGTTGTGTATAAAGAGTAATGCAACAGCATAACGTAAGCTGACGTAAAATGTTTACAGAGTCTGGGCTCTTATTAAAAGTGTGTGAAAAGTTTTAGTAATATAAATTCTTGTTGAAAAGCAGAGGTTTGGAGAAAGAAATTGGATCACGGAGCGTTGGAGAAATTGGTTATTATCATGAGCTTTAGCAAAGAGCAGGGAACAGATGAACGTTTGCCTGAAACTGGAGCACTGAGCACTCTGAACAGTAGACTAATAGGTTTTTGTCAGGAGCTGAGCAAATAGCAGATACCAAATGAATTTGCCTGAAACTGGACCACTGAGCAATCTGAACAGAAGATTATAAGTTTTTGTAAAGAGCTTGAGCAAAGAGCGGGGAACAGATGAACGTTTGCCTGAAACTGGAGCACCGAGCACGCTAAACAGTAGACTAATAGGTTTTTGTCAGGAGCTGAGCAAGTAGCAGGGAATAATTGAACGTTTGCCTGAAACTGGACCCCTGAGCAGTCTGAACAGAAGATTAATAGGTTTTTGTCAGGAGCTTGAGTAAAGAGCGGGGAACAGATGAACTTTTACCTGAAACTTGAGCACTGAGCACTCTGAACAGTAGACTAATAGGTTTTTGTCAGGAGCTAAGCAAATAGCAGGGAACAAATGAACGTTTGCCTGAAACTGGAGCACTGACCACTCTGAACAGTAGACTAATAGGTTTTTGTCAGGATCTTGAGCAAAGACCGGGAACAGATGAACGTTTGCCTAAAACTGGAGCACCGAGCACTCTAAACAGTAGACTAATAGGTTTTTATCGGGAGCTAAGCAAATAGCAGGAAACAAATGAACGTTTGCCTGAAACTGGAGCACTGAGCACTCTGAACAGTAGACTAATAGGTTTTTGTCAGGAGCTAAGCAAATAGCAGGGAACAAATGAACGTTTGCCTGAAACTGGAGCACTGAGCACTCTGAACAGTAGACTAATAGGTTTTTGTCAGGAGCTAAGCAAATAGCAGGGAACAAATGAACGTTTGCCTGAAACTTGAGCACTGAGCACTCTGAACAGTAGACTAATAGGTTTTTATCAGGAGCTAAGCAAATAGCAGGGAACAAATGAACGTTTGCCTGAAACTGGAGCACTGAGCACTCTGAACAGTAGACTAATAGGTTTTTGTCAGGATCTTGAGCAAAGAGCGGGGAACAGATGAACGTTTGCCTAAAACTGGAGCACCGAGCACTCTAAACAGTAGACTAATAGATTTTTGTCGGGAGCTAAGCAAATAGCAGGAAACAAATGAACGTTTGCCTGAAACTGGAGCACTGAGCACTCTGAGCAGTGGACTAGTGAATTTTGCCATGAGCTGGAGCGGATTGAAAAATTGTGATCGATACCGATTTGAAAGAAAGTTGATATTGCCAGTTTACGTAAGTAAAATTAAAAGTTATTATATTAGTAAAATTGATCTGTTCAAAAAATAATTTCAATATTTGAAAATGTTTGACCAATTGCACCAGAGTAAGGACAAAAGGAGCATTTTTCGTGCACACAGACACACCCACAATACACTTCTATCTGCTTGTCTCTTCACTTGCTTCCCCCATCGATACTCGATTATGTTCCAGAATATTTAAAGCCTACGTATAAAAAAAAATTAAAAAACACACACAATTTGCAAAGAATGAAGTGAAGCAAGAACGAAGGAGCATGCATTTTAATGTCAGACCAAAACTGGACTAAAACAATCTAAAAAACAAGTATTTTCAAATGCATTTATTTCTGTGTACTATTAACTAGTGTGAATCAGTTTGAACCACTATCGATGTGTACAAATACATTTAAAGTGCCCTTTTCAAAATTGCCTGTAACTTCCTATCGGAAAAATAAAACAATTTATAAAATTGTAATATTTGCAATTTTCATACCAAAGTATAAGAAAAACGATATTTAAATTTCGGTGTTCTAAATGCAATTTGAAACTTGTCGTTCAGAAAACGAGAAAATTCACTGCGACCGCTCAGATCGCGCTCTTTCGGAATTGAATTTTGAACGTTGCCAACACTGGTCGATCTGATCGTGGCATAACAAGCAAAAAGATTTGCAAACTTTTCTATGCATGCTGCCAAAGTAAAAACTGACGAACAATTTTTCAAATTAATTCCTGACACATTGAGCGATTATCCTTGTAAAATAAATCAAAACTCAACAATTTTTTCCGCTTCACAATTTTTAATTTAGACTTTTCTGTCGGTTTCTACCGAAAATTAATATGACTTGAAAACTATATTGTATTCATATCGATCAATAAACTCAGGTTTTAAATATGTAAGTTATAGTATGCATGTACCATATAATTAATCATACGAAAAAAAATTATAAATCGTTATTTAAAAGTGAATAAAAAACAATTTCATAAAAACGCCCTGTTTAGTTGGTACCAATTGAACGACGTCACGCAGTTGATCAGGCCTAAATTATTTCTGTGTAAATTCACTCAGTGTGACCGTATGAGGCTTGTGAGACGTCACGCAATCACCGCTCGGATTCCGGCTGTTTTTCTGGGCTTTAAAAAATCAAACTTAATTAGAATTAATTTAACTATGAATACCATATTTATATAAATAAATAAAATACTAGTACTTAAATTAGAAGGTGAAAACAGATTTTTTTTACAATGGTAACTGGATAAAATATAACCGTGACAAGGCGGAACATTATAAAGGAATAGGTTAGGTTAGGCTAGTTTAGGTTAGGTGTATTGTTTGTTTGTTCATTTACTTTTCTTTAATATTCTCTTTTGTCATGGAACCAAAAGTAAATAATTCATTGGAAGAACGGAAATCTATTTTACGTATTATTATGAAGAAACCTTTCAGATATTCGGCCGACGTTCTCTTAAAAGAATTTAATGTACTTGATGGTTCGACCGTGTTATAATAAAAACATAATAATGTATGTCCATAAAGATATAAACTAAATGAAAACAGTCGAGCATAAACATCAGACTAGAAGTAAGGGCAAGAAATAACCTTTCTGTTCCAACGAGCAGCACAGCGATCTGTCAAAAAATATTCTCGTACCTTGAACCGAAAGTTATAAACGATATAATTTCTGATATGATGTGTGTAAGTAATACGTAACAATTTAATTTAAAAAGTTTAAAATATATTATTCTTATTTTCAGTAGATATATAAAGCATTTTACCGCTGTTCTTACAATAGTTGGCGGTGTAATAGTCAGCATGGTTGCTTTCCAAGCAGTTGATCGGGATCGATTCTCGGCCGTGGCAATATTTTTCAAAACGTTAATTGATAGGGGAAGGGGTAGGGGGAGGGGGGGGGGGGTTAGCACATCACAACATCAAAACTTTTCTCCAAACAATTCATAACCCCGGGTACTTCAGCTATTTGTAATTATGTTTTTCTTGTATCAAATGTATGCAAGAAATAAATTAATTAATTAACCGAGTTATCATATTAAAACAAACTCCAAGAATCATAGTTTGACGTAGAAACGAATTTGTTAGATGAAAAAGGATACGTTGACTTAAAAATTTGATTTGCATATGAACATTCTGCACACAATTTAAGTCAACGGATTATTACATTCCCAAGACTGATAAACTGTTATAGAATTATAAATAGCACCAAGACAAATTTTTGGCTACCTAATGAAGAGAGCTTTATTGCACGTTGAAAAGCTTTGTCAAGCTCGGCGCGACGTCTAATATAACGTATCAATTTCAACTCAATTATCTTAGCTAAGCCCAATTAAATGCGCGTAAGGATAATGTAATTTAACTACAAAGATTGACTTAATGGTATCACCCTAATCAATAGAGCTAATTCAAACGCAAACTGTGTCGAATGGAATTCGATATACTAAATAGTTCTGGAAGGCCTTTAAGGACACTTATATCTCACCTTCCGAATTTAAAACACATTAAAAATGTGTAACTACTTTTATAAAAGATCAAATATGGTGAAGCGGTAAGCTCCCTGGCTGTGAAGCTAGAGGTTACGTGTTAGCAATCCGGCGCGCGTGTGAAATTGTACCAATGTGTCATTTGACAAAAAATGGTGTAATATCTTATTAAATAAAACAAATAGTTTGTTTTGAACCACTAATTTACTTTAAATATATCACCAACCGGTTTCGTCTATCCCAAACTTCATTAGGGTAAAATTAAAAAATAAACAAAAATAAATAGTGTGAGCATATATATTATAGGTGAGATGTACAAAATATAACGAGAGGGAGACAAAACAGAAAATCTTATCTATTAAAAAAAAGTATTTATCTATTTAAATTATGAATTTTCCCAGTCCCAACTGTAAATATTTACCTAAAGGAGAAAGGAAGACTTAAGGACGAACGCAGGCAATACAATTAACGGTGGACTGAAAGCTATAGTCACTAATATTCTGTCAAAGAAAGAGAGACTCACAGTCCTAAAGAGAGTTCAGGGAAATCTGCAGAGTTGGCAAAGGAAGGATAAAGGTAGATTTAATGCTGTATAAATAAGAATCCTGAGGTGTAAATGTGGTAAAACAACGTGTCCTCATTACGAAAGCGGAGTTTTGAAAACATTGCGAGCAGTCGAAAAGTAATGAATTATATTCACAGAGAAGGATCGGATATTTTGAAATTATTAACGGTTCTCTGACAATTCAACATACGTATGAATTGGCACAATTTTTTTTTATACGTATGAATTGGCACAAAGTGATATAAAGTCATTAAAAGTACAAATAAAATATCCCGAAAACCTATTCTAACTTAATACAATTAATCTTTTTTTATCGAAGAAAGCAATTACTTTGTGGCTTGACATTATAATTTAAATGATTTTTTTTTAATCTACTTTATTTTATTTATATTAATTCATTATCGACCGGTTTCACATTATCGAACGTACTAATATAACTCAAGTTTATATGTGTACGTTCCCGATGAAGGTTGATTGAGTTCAACCGAAACCGGTCGATAATGCATTGATATAAATAAAATAAAGCGGTTTAAAACAAAAAAAAATTACGTTCATTTAAATTATATTTTTTTTTTTATAAAAAACAAATAAATTATTAATTAGGTTAGGTTACATTAGATTTTCGGGCAAATTTTTTGTAGTTACTAATGATAGACTTTATATCTCTTTTAAAAGTCCCGATTCATACGTGTTACAAATTATCCTGCCACCGCTTTCAAAACGTACCGGTAAATAAAGAACAAAGGTGGACTTAATGCAGATGAGATCCCTGAGGCGAGTTACATATGTAGCAACGTAATACGTCACCTAATTCGGCATACTAATAAGGATATCCTAACATGGCAATGGGACAAAATAGGTGTCATTAATTAAATTCAAAGGGCACGCTCAAATGGTTTGAACAATGATTAAATAATATTGGAATAAATTATTGAATCTTATAAACCTCATTGTAATATATTTTTAATCTGTGAAGATAATATTAACAACTCTCAAAACGAAATATAAAACCGAAAAGACAGAGGAAAGAAAAAGGTAATAGCAGCAGCTGAAACTCGAACCCAGGACCTCATGGTCTACCGAGACCTTGCGCTCTAATCCACTAAGCTACAGCTACCCCAATCCATCCCATCGCTTTTATCGGTATCATACTTCGATTTCTAAGACTGCCTCCATTTTATCATGACTACAAGATTCTACCCGAATTTAATTATAATATTTAAATAGTGTCTCGGATATACCTATCCGATTTTTATTTATGTGCGACATCTGTTGACTTTTACGTGAAGTCTGGGATTAATGATCAATTTGGTAATAACTTATTGAAGCTTATAAACCCTATTGTAATATATTTTTAAATATTGAAGATGAGAGTTGTTAATATAATCTTCAATGATTAAAAATTAAATCTAAATTTACTGCTAGCAATGAGTTTATTTCGAGTCGGATGTGTAGCCGCGTAGTCCTAAGCGTCCGGTTAGAACTGAAGACGTTGCGGGTTCAGTCCTCTGTGATCCAAGTAATCCATCATCATCAACGATTTCAGCTATTAACGATGGTAGTAGGGAGAATTCAAACATAGTTAGGTCATTCGTAACCCGGTGGTTTGTTAATATTTTTCTTTCATAAAAACAAACACATTTAAAAAAATATGATAATAACTGCACCAATTTATCTTGGGGTCTATAAAATATAAAGCACAGTAAAATAAGCAATGGGGTTTCTTTTAACTCTACGCATTGCTTCAGATAATTTATCGTAACTGAATTGAAGTGTTTTCGAGTAAATTAATAATTTATTCATTGAAGATGACATTAACAAACCTGGATGAAATATGAAACAGAAAAAGACACAAAAAAGGTAATAGTCGCAACTGGAACTCTAACCCAGATCCTCTAGTCTTACCGGGATTGGCGTCTCTACCAATTGAGCCACCGAGACCTAATTATTTTCCGTCATTGTTGTCGATTTCATATTTGAATTTAGTAATTATCAATATAATTCCACACTTAGTAATTAATTTATTAGGAACACCTATGGTGTTTCATTAATAACAACTATTCTGAATTTGCAAATCATATTTTAGAAACCAACCATTGTTTTGATATAAATATACGTTTAAAAAATTTATATACAAATACAACTGGTTTACAATTAGACAAATTTGAAATTTTAGAAATCAGAAAAGGGGTTAATAGTGAATTAAATTTAATAAATTAACAAATATTTAAAAGAAATAGCTGTCTCTTGAATTTATTTTCATATTAATATTAATATTAATAATAAAAATAATTTCTTTTTTTAATTTCTAATATAAATTAATTAGTTACCCACCACTTTAATATTTTTTTGTTTATTTTTATAATTTGTCTATTGTTACATTATTGTGTTCTTATTTTTATCATTTGTCTATATTTGAAATAATTTTTTAATATTCATATATTCCGGACAATGAAAGCATCGCTTTCGAAACACGTAGATATCAATGTACATTTATAAAGTGGTGAATACCAAGTGTATTTTTTAAATTCATTTATTAATATGACGCCACAAAGTGAATACCAATCGTTTGAAGAAATTACAATATAATTCAATTCAATTTACTTTATTCGTTTAAATTTTTTAGAAAATTTATATTTTAAGACATTTTTTAAAGAGTTACATTGCTAAATAAAACAGGACAACATCAAATATATATATGTAAAGACGGTAAAAATGTACATAAAATATACTGGTATTAAACAAGTAGCAATAAAACTTTAATTAAGTTTTGCTAAATATGTCGATATTCGAAGTGATTCTATTTATCAGGGAGATTGCCCTCCCCACCGGCATGACCATTGACTGCTTGGTCCTGCAGGTCTGGAGATAAAACAGTATATATGCTGTCGGTGACGGAGATAACCATCGGGAACGCAGACATTAATACTCTCCATGATAGCCGAGTTTTCAAACTATCAGCGAATCAGTCTGAAGAAATGTGTAGAAATGTGTACATCCCTTCTGACCCGCAGATAGTTCATTCCGAGCATACCTAAGAGTAAGTCCGCAGGATAGAGCCACGGGTAGTAGACATACTCCCTCGGGTAGAGAAATCTCAAAAAATTCTTCCGAACTCTCTCCAATATGAGGGAATACTTCACCTGATGCGGGTTTCAAACCACCAATTCACCAATTAATTTTCCTATTTTTGGTTGCTACTTTTTGTATGATTGCACAGTTCTACCGGAATATATTTGTAACCTAGATAGTGTCTCGAATATACCTATACATTTTTTTTGGTAATATCGGAAGATATGTACTATGTAAGAAGGACGGCTGCGCTGCCTGTTTCATTCATAACTTAATTTTGGATTTGAGGCCAAAATACCCAACCAAATCGAATGATACATTTTTTTTTGTTAAATGTTTAGTAAATATCTAGTACGTATATTATTTTATTTATTTTTAATTTAAATTATGATGAATAAAATTTTATTTTTCATAATTTTAGAGGAAACTTAAAAAAATATTTACTGGTTTACAGTAATTAAAAAAAAAAGTTTGTTATATAAATATGATTACGTAAATAAAAAAACAAAACATTTAAAAAAAAAACTTTTTTCGGTCGATATTTTAAATTCTGTACGGCAAATTTTGTGTTCCACCTTAATTCTTTTTTTATTTTTTGTTAAATATTTTATATTCCATTATATTTTCGAATCAGACGGGGTAAAACTTTTTTTTACATCACCTTTAGCCCCAGATAATTGTTAAAGATGCCTCTAAAATCGCGAAAAATCAATTCCTTTAATGGCCTATATTTCATAATGTAAAACAAAAATAAATAAATAATTTATAATCCGTACTGGATATTTACTAAAAATCATTAGCTTTAGGTGAGTATTTTGGCCTCAAATCCAAAATTAAGTTTTGTATGAAACAGGCCACGCAGCCGTTACAAATGACAATGAAACAGAAAGAGACACAAACAATAAAAAATTAACGGTCGCAACTGAAACTCGAGCCCGAATCTTCTAGTCTTACCGGGACTGGCGTCCCTACCAATTAAGCAATTGAGACTTAATTATTTTTCGTCATTTTTATCGATCTAATATTTCAATTTAATAATTATCAATATTATCCACAATTACATCGCATAATTCAGAATTTTCCATGAAAAAAATGCCCGAAGATTGTTTTTTTAACCCTTAGAATATTGATAAAAATAGTTCTAAAAGCTACAGCCATTAATATCATACCAGGAACAAGTATAAAAAATTTAAAATATCTGACTTTCTCTTGAACTTAATTTTGCATGACTTCAAAAAATTCCTGCTCGGTTAATTTATTGATTTTGCTCTCGGATTCTCGGAAAACTTATCTCCTGAATAAAATAAGCGGAGGGCAGAGCAAACTTTGCATTTAATTCCTTTCCCCGTACGTCTTACCATACTGGCGCAGAACATAAACTTTACTCGCGATCGACTCGCACGGTAGCAACTTATGTACGAGGACTGTATTGGTTCTAGCCTCAGAGCATTTATTAGATTCCGTGGCTTATTTAAAGCCAGCAGGTGAGGGATGAATGGTCTAAAGAGGAGAAGACGGTAAGAAGGAAGGAAGAAAATATGGGAGCAATAATGATAGGTAACAAGATAAAGGATCTCCGACGACCTCCGCGACAGAGCGGTATGATTCTCCGGACGCAAGGGGAAAAAAGCTGTGATTAAATTTATATGACTAAATATCGATTATGCATATAGAAGCACACCTATAAGTAACCACAGTATGCTTGCACTTGCTTCCAAATTGCTAATGAGAGACAACCATTCATGACCGCGAAACGTCGTATAGCTTGAAATGATTATAGCCCACTGAAGTCAGAATTAATAGAGTAGCCCTAAGTACAATTTCGACGGCTGGAGGCAAAGGTTACGTGAGACCCATTTTGCCACCAGCTTAGTTCACTATCGTCCACGTTTGTTCAGCGGGATTTTGACTGTGGTAAGCAAAATACAAAACATTTATAAAAAGGGTTAAATTAAATACTCTAACACAATATTTAGTTTTTTGTAAATAAGCCGAACCTTTTTATATAGTTGATGTTTTAGTTAAATTGGCAGCACGCCTAGCTCGCCCTCGCCCCACCTATGTTGGTTTCTCCCCCCTTACGTGTTAGGGCATCTATATGTAATGCATCCTTTGTGTTATAGCCATATTTAATTCATAGATCTGAATAGCAAAGCACTTTCCAAACTTTTACGTCCCCTTTCATTTATTTAATTTATTAACGCCCCATTGGGCTTTTACATGGGATAGTAGGTAGGAAGTAATATTTGTACAGCGCCCTTGAGGTGATTTTTCACAAAAACGGCGTTATAAAAATTATCCAATTATTATTATTATTAGGTAACATTATGTAAGTATAACAGTAATATATAAAGAGGATAATTATAACTAGCGGTAAGTTAAGTGCATTCATATTATTTTTATTTAACATTGAGATGCAAAGCATGGAACAAACAATAAAACGTATACGTACTCGTAGTTGTCGTTAAAATACACAGAGCATTAAATTACTACATTGAACCGCGAAAGTCAAATGATAATATCGAAAGTATGCGGTATAAGGGCCGGTTCGTAACGCTTTAATTAATATTCGGACTACGGCCCGATTTCGCGGTTTTATAAACGTTCGTCAGATTACCATTTGACATTTGACATTTGTCATTTGGTCATTTGACAGCCGTCAGTTGTTGCCTGGTGATCGCTTATTTGAAAACGCGTAATAATTTTATTTAAAATACAATGTATAATTTGCATTGGTGAAATGGATTCCTAATCGAGCAGTGAAAGTGGTGACGAGAGAATGGAAATTATTCAACACAAAAAAGAACAGACCGATAACGGGTATTTTAACTAAACGGTTCGTTACGTAACAGAAATTTGGTAGTTCGTTTATAAAACTGGCCCTTGCAATGTAAGTAAATAGAACAAAATAAAACATGCAAATGCATTATACACGCATAAGCACACAGTTTAGTGTTATACAAATCAGTAAAAAAGGGTACAAACCGATTAAGACACTCCCGGTATAACTTATCATATAAAATAAAATACAAAAAAATAATTATTATCAGATAGGATTGAAATTATTTGACTTTTAAAAATCGCATAGTCAAAGGTCAATACCGAATATATCAACCAGCTCGCATTCTTTATCAACAAGGTAATGAATTCTAGGAATTGGCGAATAAATACAGTATTGTTACAATTAAAGGGGGTTTTGCTCAGAATTTGACTGCCAGGTATAGTAATGCAAATGAGTTCCAACAATTTGGGGTTAACAATTAGAGATTTTAAGATTTTAAATAAAAAATAATTAGTCAGTTAACACTCTTATATCTGAAAATTTAAAAAGTCTAGTTTCGGTGCGTAAGATGCCATAGTTAATAAATTTGATAGGAATTTTCCGTTTAAAATTGACGTACAGGAGAAATTTATTTTGCACCTTTTCTAACGATTGAGAAAGACTACTTCTCACTTCGTTCAGTCTCACAGCATTCCTCAAATTTGGGGATACCAAAGTCCCACTGGTTCCGGACAGTCGTATATATATATATTAGTTTCGTGTCACATAAAAATATATAAGTACCACATAATATCAGTACACTAGAAATAAAATATGAAAACAAAAGTGACGATGCCGTGATGTAGCTATTTGCTAAGGCGAAATAAACGAAATTCAAAATAATATCTCTTGCTTTATTGGCCATTCGGATATTTGATGTGTTAAAGAGATCTTCTTATAGTACTTTATAGCTGATGATTGAAATATTTTATGATACAATGGTTGGGCGCTTGAATCAATAATAATAGATATATCAAGTCTGTTTTATGGATTAAAATGGCCACATTGTTTATTATCTTTCCATACTCCATGCCATAGCAGATTTCGGAGTAACACACCAGGCTGCCCAAGAAGGTTAGTGCCTGTGACAATCACAATAACCAGGGCTGTTCATTTTAACGTGCGTTACCATGACCATTACCCGCGGATTTTGAGAGATCTAAAATGTAGGAACTGTCAAAACATGCGGTTAATAGTCACGGTAACCCGCATTAAACGAGAGATACTTTGGTCCCAGATCTAAATCAGAAAAACTTCTCAGACATTGCATAACATAGTAGCATAAAGGTGCGCTTATTCCCTTTATGTTACTGTGTTAATTTCTTCCATCCAACCCAGATTCTTAGTGGTAATAAGAATTGATGCATCACATTCGCATGTTGTAAATGGTAATAAATGTAAAATAATAAATTTTAAAATAAAACAATAACTTTGTTTACATCACTTTTATTTGTTTTATACTTCTTGCCGACCGGGTTTCGCTACTACCGTATACTACTAAACTATGATACAGATATGTTATAGATTGATAAAAGCGGGGGATTGAATAACCAAGGGTGGGGGGAGCAGGTATCGGACAGGGAAGGGCGTGTACTTGGTTGATTGGGAATATTTTAAGAATCGAAATTTTATTTAAATTTGTTTGATTATTAATGAGTCTACTATTTGTGTTTTTGGCTTTCCTTATCTCGAATACTTCTAAGTTATCTAGTCTAATGCCTATTCCATTTTCATGAAGTAAACTAGTGCCTGTATTTTTGTTTTTTTAATGTGTGATCTGTTTCTAAAAGGTGGTTGGCAAATTCCGAGAAATCATAATTATTGGGACATCTTAAGTGTTCTTTTACCCGGATATTAACCTTACACGATAAAATTATTGCTTTACTTTAAAGTCATAATGTCACATCACAAAGTTACCGTATCATACGACAATATAAAATAATAAATATTATGGAGTGCTCTGCGTTTCGAAATCAAGTAGAAATAATAAAATAAATCAGTCGATCGTTTATTTTCAAACAAAGCGGTAAGAGAATCCCCTATACAACCCATTCTTTAAATCCAACCCGGAATAAAATGATACAAAATTTAAAAAAATGCCACGTGTATCGAAGTAGAACGTACTGTGTCGAAGATAAAATGTACTGTTCCCGTCTATCTTTGGACATAGATTCCTCGTAAATAGTTTAAATAATGAATCCTCGCTTCTGAAACCTGGCTCGGTTCTCCAGTCGCCTTTCTGTGAAGCGAGTACTAGAAATAAAAGATCCTGCAACCTCCCTACGCCATTTTAGCACTAGAATATTTTATAGGGGTTCCTTCAGCGGAGCAGCCAGCCTTACTTTAAGTGACAGATTCGATTTCTTACAGAGCAGCATGCATTATGTACTGGCTGAACTAAAGCGACATGTGTAAAACACTTGACTCCGAATACAATATTTCTCGTAACAATGTTCAGAATAAATTCATTTATTTAATGTTTATTTTGTATAGGTTATATGCGTAGGTTACACGTAGCCAGTATCAAGGACAGTGATAAGTTGTAACTAAATCATTGTCCTGAGAAAAGTAACCTAAATAAAAATGGCGGGTTCAATGTTTTTCATACTAATTTTAAAATGTTATAGCAACAGTTTTACATATTGTATTTCATTCAAACTACTTTCTAAACCTTCCCGGCAATAATAAAAACAAACTGTGCTATCTTCAGCGAAACCGGTCCAGTGATTTTCGAGAACATCTAGGACAAACAAACTTAAATTGATTTATTTATATATATACGAGTATATAGAACAAGAAGATCAAAAAGCTCACTCTTGAAACGTTTTTCTATTCTCATGTAAAATTTTGATTTTGAGAGTTACTGCCTTTTCCCTAAACAAAGTCGATAAAGCAGTATCTAAATTAAAGACAATAAACGGCCGGATTGCCGGCAACGAAATTAAATAAATAGCCAATTCGTGATTATTTTTCTAATGAATATGATTTGATAATTAAAAATACCTACTTAAACATTTAGCAGGAGCGACTAAAAATAACAAAATAAGTGGGAGTAGTAAAAGCAAAACTTGTTGCATAATTAAAAGCCGAGACAACCCGCAGGAGTGAGCCAAAAAAGCTTTTGGAAAACTCGATCGTTCAATAATTCACAACGAACAAAATGGAACATAACAAGCCGGGCTTTGTTCAACCGCGTAATGTCTTGTCTCTCTAATTATAAATGTGTGTTTAGGACACAGTTCGAACGCTGGGGTTTGGTGGGACCACAAATAGACTACTACGCAATGACATTATAAAAATACAAGACACGTTATATTCATACTAATCGAACAAAAAATGTTGCATATTCTTGTTTTCGGTTTTAAAGCTAGCCACGCTTGTGAAAAGGATAATTCTGAGAAGACGTATGAAATAGAAATATTAACCGCCCTCGCTACTGTTATAATCGCACCACCTGACCAACAGAGGCAGAGAGGACGGACCGCCAAACAACTCGATCTAGGCATACACTTCTTACTTCATTCACATTCATACATCGTCTCATACATTCTCTTCTATTATTCCGACTTCTGACATGTCCCTACTCAAGTTCTCAAGTCATATATTCTCCTTACACTACTTTCTTCGTTCATTCGCTCTACATGCTGAAACCATCTAAGCGTCCCTTTCTGAATCTTGCTCATGACGCTTATATTTTCACACGATCATAGACGGTTTTAGCACACATTCGCCTCAGAGATCTTATTTCTACGGCATTCAGTTTACTTTCATTCTTCCTCTGCCAATTCCATGCCTCACTGCCATACATCAGGGTTGGTATCAGCACTCCATTGTGGACTACTAGCTTCGCTTCTTTGGACAAATTTTAGATATTTTTGTTTCATTATAATGAGATGTCAATAATTAATTTCGTTGATTGTGACAAACGAGCAATGTAAATCTCTTCCAAGTCGTAGATATTTTTTTCCGAGCATATCTAAGAGATGCTGATATCAAATCATGACATCGATTACAATATAGGTTATATCGATTATAATAATACACACAATACATTTAAAATTCGTTAAATATCCGATTAAGCCCCCCTTCCCATCGTGCGAGCAGCGAAATAGAATACGACGTACTGTCATTGAGTTGTCCTTCACACACTTATGTGGTTCGCTATCTCATTTTATTTTATTTTGACATTTACTGTTTTCGTTTAGCTAAAAGCTTTGTAAATAATTGCATCTGGCTTTTAGCCGTGTTTGGTGACCAGATCTGAATAGCCAGGTATTTCCCCACCTCACTCTTCCCCTTCTCGTTCCCCTCCCCAATACCTTCAGCTTCACAACATTCCCTAATTGGGAATGCCATAGTCTCACTGGCTCTAGACGGTTGGGAGCAGTTGGGACTCTTGTGCGGTATTCATATATTAAAAAAAAATCTATTGAAATAATAAGGGAAGAAACTCCATGAGATTTTTTTTAGCTCGCGAATGATTTTTGAACCGCTCAAAAGCACAGGGAGGCATTTTTCACGAAAAAGAGCCCAGGGCGATGTGTTTGTGGCAGCTGGTGACAGCTTGTTTGATGAACGAATGTATGTGCGATACTAAAAGCAGTCTAGTCTCAAGTGTGTCCACTGGACTCGGTTCAGTGAAACCGCCGGCGTTGTCTCAGTGTAATTTAACAGTTGAAAAGCCCTCAATGTAAATACAAATTGTCTTATATCGATCAATATTTGCTTAAATATATAAGCAGTGGAGACCGGATAATTCAATACACGTATTAATCGACACACTTTTTAAAATCTATATGAAATCATTAAAAATAAGCAGAAAAAGAACTAATGTCTGAATTACTAGATTTTTGTTAAAAAAATAATATTAAGAATAAACAAATCATCAAACAGATTAGGTTAGTTTGGGTTTTCGGGCTAGTTTTTTTTTTATGTCGTACTTTTGAAAAGTTCGACATACGTGTGTTGAATCGTCATGGAAATATATACAGAATGCACAAAAATTCAACAAAATATTAATAATTTTAAACATGCGCAGATGGAACGGAACGCAATTTTCACCTATACACGAAGGATTCAGGCTAACGTGGCATCTACCACCAGTGAATATTACAATACGTTAACAAATTTGACTGACCATCCTAGAAGCACATCCAAGGCTATATCTAAAGATCGAAATCCTTTGGAACTCTTATACCGAGAACCGTTAAAATGATGATTCTTCTTCTCACCAGGTGGGCAGGATGGAAGTTTAGCAGATAGGCTTTTAAATCCAACGCGTTGTATCTAGAAATAATCCTTGCCATTACTTGAAAATCGTCTTTAATGCGGAGGAATATTTCACAAACGATTAACTAGTCGCTTACAATATGCGAGCATACCAAAAATCCCCGGTTCACATAGTACAGGGATAAATTCCCAGTATAAATATCCTCCTTTGAGAGGAACGGCTCCGCGGCCTGTTTCATACAACATTTAATTTTGGATTTAAGGCCAAAATACTCTTTCATAAAAAAATTAAGTAGATATCTAGTACAGATTAGAAGTAATTTATTTATTTTTGTTTTACATTATGAAATATAGGCCATTAAAGGAATTGATTTTTCGCGATTTTAGTGACACCTATTACAATTATTTGGGGGCTAAAGGTGATTAAAAAAAG
The DNA here is from genome assembly GCA_022606495.2 of Halesus radiatus. Classification (NCBI taxonomy): domain Eukaryota; kingdom Metazoa; phylum Arthropoda; class Insecta; order Trichoptera; family Limnephilidae; genus Halesus; species Halesus radiatus. The sequence goes on from JAHDVE020002809.1 coordinate 109,234, forward strand.
TTTTATCCCGTCAGATTTGAAACTATAATATAAGATAAAAAAATAAATAAAAAACATTAATAATAAAAATAAGCATTATGGTGGACTTTAAATTAAATTTTGCCGAACATAAATTAAAATATCGACCCGAAATAACGTTTCTTTTAAAGGTTTTGTTTTTATTTACGCAATCGTATTTATATAGCAATTATATATATATATAAACATTTTTTTTAATACAATAAACTCGGAAATAATTTTCTAAATTACCTTTAAATTATGAAAATAGTTTTTTTCATGGCATATACTTCATAATTTACAACAAAAATAAATAAAATACTTCTCATCCGTACCAGATATTTACTAAATCTATAATTAAAAAAAAACGTCATTCAGTTTGGATGGGTATTTTGACCTCAAATCCTAAATTGCGCGGCCTGTTTCATACAAAACGTAATTTTGGATTTGAGACCAAAATACTCACCTAAACCTTATGATCATTTTCTTAATAAATAAATTACATACTTTTAATCCATACTAGATATTTACTATACTTTTTGATGAAAAAAAATAGCATTAGGTTTAGGTCAGTATTTTGGCCTCAAATCCAAAATTAAGTTTTGTGTGAAACAGGCAACACAGCCGTTCCTCTTAAGGCAGTCTCTTGGAAGAATGATTATAAAATTCGTCACACTACAGGTACCGAGGTTATAAACCGGTGTTTTTTTCTGTGAATAAAAATGTTCCATGATGTTTACAGGTACGCTAAAAAACGTACTTACCCAAAACGTAACTTGCCGTGAAGATTTTAATATGACAGGTTAATATTCAGGTCGAAAGAAGTTCGTTCCTCTGAAAAACGATCCTTGGAAGGAAAAAAATATGATGAACAATTGAATGTCTCTCCGTAATAAAAACGGAGTTGTGCAAAATTTAATATTTTGGTTATAAAGAAATATGTTTATCTGCTTAAATTAATCTACTCTGTAGACACGTTCGATACAATAATGTTGCCTTTTTAAGGCCAACTCAAAAAAAATACACTGTCTAGTCTGCTGGCGCAAGCAATACTACAAATAACTTACATGTGAATTCTTTACGGAGTCAGGAAAATTTCTACAATTTCCAGAAAAAAAACCGCACAAGAGAAAAATTTTGTTGCGTACGTCGTGATTTGAACCCGCGACCTTTGGATTTGTAGTCGAGAGCCTTACCCCTCGACCACAGAGGCCGTCGAATTGTAATCTTCTTAAATTATAAGCATTTGAATTCTATTTGAAATACACAATAGAATTTTAGGTAAAACGTTCTAAAAGAACTTCGCTGGTTTTCAAATTGCACCTCTTTTAGACATTTTAGTGGAACTTTCATAGAATTTAAAATAAATAGAGTTCAATATTTTTGTTCGCATGACACGTTACATATTTTTCTAACTACCCGTGAAAAATTTACAGATAAATACTTATTATATAAATATAAATAATTGTATTTAACACTGATTGTATTACAAATTGAGTAAGCGGCTTTTAACGCCATTTTGACTGCTGCCTCTTAAAATATATTAGACACCATGTAGGTATCTTATACAAGGAGGGGGTGTATGTCATGTGAGGCCGTCATATGCCAGTGGATTGCTATTAATGTATCTAAACATATCACCCAACGTGAAACAAAAAATCGCAAAATTATTCTTAATTTATATGAAGCAGTCGATTTTCAAATGGAGATTTTCGTTTTTTTTTTTTTTTTTTAATTTTGTTTTTGCGGAATCGATAAAGCAGCACCATGTATATGTATATTTATCTATTTGTACTAAGCGGATGTTTTAAAGGGTCAATTATTTAGATTTTTAATTTTGAAATTTGTCGGAAGAAGCGAAGCTAGCAGTCCACAATGAAGTGCTGATACCAACCCTGATATATGGCATTGATGCATGGAACTGGGAGAAGAAGGATGAAATTAGATTAAATGCTTCAGAAATTAGTGTAATATGTGTGATAAAACTATGTACGACCGTGTACAAAATAAAATGTTGAGATTCGCAAGGAGTGCAGGACCGGTGTGAGCGCAATGATAAAGATTAAGAAAGGGACGATTAGATGGATTGAGCATGTAGAGCGGATGAACAAAGGAAGGAGTGTTAGGAAAATATAAGATGGGAATGTGAATAGAAGAAGAAGCCGAACACGGCCAAGGAAGATATGGCACGATGATGTTACGATAGTTACGAAACGAATTAACATAGAATATTTAAAAACCATATAACCTGCTGAAAAAAAACTATGTATTATTTCACTAATTTGAGACAATTGTCTTAAATGATAATATGCGAGTTGTTGCTGTAAGTTTATACAAATTATCAAATAAAGGGCAAATTTTTAATACAAATTAGAAGAAAAAATATGTTTCCAGGTGCGTAATGTGGGCGCAACTAACGAATTTAAAAAAACTTAAATGCGCCGAAATAATAAATCGCCGTGAAGAAATTGAATCATTTAATTCGCATTTCAAGCCCCGTGTTGACGGGTGGAGGGGGGTGCTTCAAACAGGGTGGCAACGCGTGAATGGGAATAAATTACGAGGATAAATCACTACGAATATCGTATTCACATGAACAACTCATTTAGCCTTACCTTTTTTCATCGAGTTTCTTGCAATTATCGGGACGAATTCGAATACGAACAACGGTAAGAACACTGACATCGGACCGAGAATTTTCACGCTTAGAACATGGCGTAATTCAAATAAAAATATTTAAATCATGTTTTTTTTTGTTTACATATAAAATTGATATCTATAATCATAAATTATTTACAGAATTAAAGTTCTGGGGAGAGCCTACCAATGAGAATCACAACGATTCGAAATTAAAAAGGCGTTTCACTGCGAGAAACAATTTCCAACAAGGTCATGAAATTTTCAGTTTGGAATGCGTAACACAAGGACTTTTCATAATATTGAGTCAATAAAACTCCTTTACTGCTCCCTTGTGAGATCGCAGCTAGAGTATGCATCTCCTTTATAGTCTTCTACTTATACTTGTAACATACACCGCTCGGAGAGAGTACAAAGGAGGTTTCTTAGATATTTTCAGTATAAGTTGAAATAAGTTTGATGCAGATATATCTGCAACAATAAAAATTATGTATAATCTAAAACTACCGATACTTTCTACCCGGAGAACAATTGATATTCTTATACTTTTTAAATTAGCGAATAACTTCGTAGACTACGCTCCATTGCTAAATGCTATGAACGGCCGTGTCCCTGCAAGATTTATTCGACTCCACCGTCTTTTTCACTGCAACAATAATAGCACGAACTATTCATATAACTCATCACTAGCGCGTCTTCACCGAACTACCAACGTATCAGGTCAATTAATCTAAATCACAAATGATTAGTCCCAACTACTCCCCGCTGTCACGAGCCAGAGGGACTATGGCATCCAAGGTCTTTGTCATCTTTGGGGATTCTGTATGGGGGATCTTTTAGAGGATAGTAAGGAGTGAAGGAGGTGGTTTGGAGAAATCTACAGGTGGTTTAATATACCTGTGATCCTGTACACCGACTCTTTCAAAGTTAAATTTAGATTTTTTGACTTTCCGACATATTCCAAACCTCTCCGTCCTGCACCAAAGCAAAAATAATCAGTTCTGTATGTATCTGATATGAATTTCTGTAAAATTAAGTCACGACTATTATTTTTGTTATGTTTGACTAACTAATGTACCTACTCATATTATTACTCTATTATACGACATGTATTATGTTTGTAAAAGGCCTACAGATCCTATTCGTTGCTTTAAATAGCTCTAACAGTTTTTCAGTAGCGTGCAGTGACCTTTTTTCCCATTATTGTGATTTTCCAGATCAAAAAGTTTGTAATTATCTCTTTGGCTATAAATATGACAACAAAAAACTTTTGTAACATTTATTTTTAATAGGCAGTTATTTTTAAGTGATCAAAACTAACTTATTTTGTTATTTAAAAAATAAAAAATCTTAGAACTCGACAAAATCATCCTAAAGCTGACTGCACGCGACTGAATGGTCAAAAAACAAATCTGAATAGGTAAACTACCTCATGACGTGCGTTCTTAACCATTCATTACAACAACATCCTTAAATGTCTTTCAAACTTACCCAAAATGGGGATGCAAAAGTCACAGAAAGTGTGAGTTTATTATATTGTGCACAAGTATTTTTCCCGTTTTCCCTAAGGTGATAGACCGCAAAAAAACTAGGTCTTGGTACACACTCCTTCCTTCAGTCACATTCATATATTGCCTAATACATTCCCTTCTGTTATTCAGACTCTTGACATGACCCGACTCAAGTATTTGATTAATTTGATTGTGCCATGTCTTCCCCGGGGTGACCGGATAATTCAACAGACGTATGAATCGAAACACTTTTTAAGAGTGCTATAAAGTCATTAAAAGTACAAAAGGAAGAAAAAAAACTAGGCTGAAAACCTAATCTAACCGAACCTAAATAACTTTTTTTATATGGTTAAGTCAGGATATAATAGGTTTTCAGGCTAGTTTTTTTTTTTAATTTTTAATCACTTTTAAAAGGTGAGCCGATTCGTACGTGTTGTAATATGCAAGCAAGTACCAGCCTTAAATTTATTGGAATAATATTCCTTCTCGCTCAAATGGTAACACTGCGTGAAAGCCTAACGATGGGCTAGGTTCCGTGGTTCTCGGAGCGTCCTGATCATTCGCTTCCTTGCCTTACCTCGAGTCGGACATATCGTTCGAGCAGCGTCTATTGCATTTACATAGCTTCACATTGCTCGATTTTTAACCTTCCAAATATCTAAAGTTGTACGCGTGGTTTAATAAAATTATCAAATGGAGATCCTTCTTTTCTTAAGATACCCTCGCGACAACATTGACGTAAGACGGTGGGTAAGTATATAAACTTCACTAGACTACACCGCATTAAATTGCCGTCTCAACATATAAACGTTAAAGTGTGTTGAATTGTCATGGAAACCTTCCCCGACTTCTTCTGCCATTTACATTCACGTCATATATACTCAAATTAAATATAAAATCCTACAATCCGTCGGTCCAAAAAGTTCATACATTCACCAAAGTATGATTCGAGATTTAATTTAGTAAATATTGAGAATTAAAATGACTACCAGAAAAGCATTTAAAATACTCATGAAACCTCGTTACTCCTAGATCCAAAATTAAATTGAGACGACCTTGAGGTGAATTTATAACGAGTGCACTCTTTCAGGGCACGTCTCCGCCACCGCATGGGAAGCTTATGGTGCAGAGTACGACAATCCAAGAATACCATCATTAGTGCCACGGCTGCGTGTATGGAGTCCCTGATGACCCTTTGGAGATGAGAGACCGTCAAATATTCAACATGAATCTTTTTAATTTTTTTTGTATTTAATTTTTATGTTATTTCTTTGTATGTGTTATTATTATAACCTGTGGAACGTATTGCATTGCACTGCAACTGCGGGCCCTCTGGAATGAAGGATTATAATTATCATATTATAACTAAAAAACGTTATTGAAATTATTCATATTATTTATAATTTGAGCTCCCAAATTTCAACGAAAATATCTGAAAATATTTATAAGTAATACATTTCTAAGGTAGCATTTTCGCATATTCCGTTAAATATCTCTATCTCTTTCGACTTGGTATTTTATATAACTTCGAGTCTTGTCATTCCTCCTTTATACGTGTATCCGTACGGGAAGGTGGGTGGGTGGAAATAAAGTTGAAGGAGTCGCAGAAAAACATGTGGCGAATAAGTTTGAAAGAGCCCAAAGAAAGGCTACACCGTATGAGTATCCTAGGCCCTAAATTTCACACGGATAAGGAAAAGGCAGTGGCCATAATTTTCCAAATTTAGTGGAGTCTGTCCAAACTTGGCTAACACAATTCTGAAAAAGTAACGTCACATAGGAATACCATGATATCACTCCTTTTTTTCATGGTGAGTTAACCCAACGCTAGAGTTTGGAAAACGTGTAAACATTATCTAATTGGTATTTTGACGAGAAAATGTAGCGGCGAAATAAAAAATCAAAACACATTTAATCGAATTTAGTTTAATCCCCGGACCTATCGCATACTTTTCAACAAATTATTAACGGTGCATAAAAATATTTCCCTAGCGGAAAAGATTCATTTTGCTTTATTCTTATTTAAATCTGTCTCCGTCCGCAGCTTCTCTATCCCTTTAACTTTTTTTACTACGTACTTAATTTAGCTACCTGTGCATAATAAAACTGTACTTTCTAAAAATACTTATTTCAAGTTTGAAACAAACATGACGATAACCTGTAAAGCTGATCAATACGTTATTACAGATCGTCATAATATAGTACGCATTCATATTTACCGCATGTTCACAAACCCACTGTTACTTTTTATATACCTACGAGCTACCTGCTTGAAAACAGCATTTTTATTTATTACTAGCTAAAGTACCCGGCGTTGCCTGAGGTTATGAGTGGTTTGGAGTAAAGTATTGTGGTTGCGATGTGTTTACCCCTACCTCACTAATTTACCCTCTTATTTTGAGAGTCAAGTGTGCAAAATACCATCAAGAAGTAATAAAATGCTGCTTTAAGGTTAAGAAAGGGGTATGGGGGTGGTTTTTCGAAATTGCATGTAGACAGCGACCCCCCTCTTGTTTTATAGGTTAAGTGTGAAAAATTTCATCAAGCTCAGAAAAAAATTGTAGACATTTTAAACAAAACAAACAAACACCGCCCGGCCGCGACATTCTTCTTTATATATTAGAAGAAGGAGATATCTCATCTCTAATTTTGACATGTTAAAATAAACATTCATATGTTTTTATTTATTTGAAATTATTATTTTAACATTTTTATTACAGACATTAATTCATCCATAATAGTGTAAGATACATTCATTTATAATATGCTACATTGTAAAACGTAAGTAAATTAAAATATGATTTTATCAGTCCTCCTCACTAGGAATTCCTGTTCGGAGACTGTAGGTTGTTGTGCTGGTGAACGGATACTTATGTTGTCTTCATAATTTTTAAGATTTCCTTATATTCACGTTGACTTAGTCATATTTTGTTGTTTTTTTAAAACTTTTGTATCTCCGTGGTATTTTTAATATCACTTGAAAGAGTATTATACAATTTCGTAGCTCGGAATTTACGCTTTTTTCTGGCCAAAGGGTATATTTAATCTTGGAATGTTCATTAGATTATTCACTATGTTCAAATCGAAAATGAGGGGACTCTGTGTAAAATAATGTTGTGTACTATTTGGATTTTATTCAATAATAATTATGTACCACAAAGCTGTAAGTCTGGAAGTCGCATTTGCAAAAATATTGAGTAGAAGAGTTTGAAGGTTTACTTTGCTCTTAAGTGTTACTGGACTATCGATGTTTTAGGCTAGGTTATTTTAGAAGTGGTACATGGGATGAATTGTGTGTTCAGCGTTAAAAGTACGAGTTTATATATTTAAATTGACATTATTACAGCAATTTCGTAAAAAATGTGACTTCTGGACTTTCAGCTGTAAGGAACAGAATTAATTCCTTACTTTCTATATAACTTACGATACATTAAAAAAAATCAATCCACAAAGACAAAGAATTGTCACAGAAAGTAAAATAAAACAATTTTTTTTAATTACGAAACGTTTGTAACTTTTTTCCAATTATTTATTTTCGACCGGACCGGTTTCAGGTCAAAAACTGATATAAAATTCATTTTAGTACAGAAGACGGAAATCACAGGGAAAAAAATAAACCAAAAACAACAATCTGTTCAAATAAAATCTGACATTAGATAATTTTTTAAAAACCCATAGTTTTAGTAAACAAACACAATGTAATCCGTCTTCCAGGGAGTAATAAATCAACCCGAAAGTAGTTTTAAAAACATAATAGTAAACAGCACCGTCAGCATTAAAACAAAATTTAAATAATAAATAAAAACAATATTAGAAAGCAATTGGACTCACTTCTGACATCGATGCTATTTATACCATAGATTTAGTTTTAATTGTGTTAGTCTGCCGATGCCCGTTATAGGGTGAAACCAGTTCGGTCGAAAATAAATAAATGTAAAAGTGATACAAAGGTTTTTAACAAAAAAAATCAATTTAAAATGGAATTCCACCATGAATTGACAGTTTCAAAATTAGAAATAATAAGAAATAAAATACGCCTTTGTTCCTGAATTCAATTAATATCTTCGAGGAAACGATTTCAGCAAAACCGACAAAAGACTCAACTGGGAGTACACATCCTTCATGAGAGGAGCACAATAAGCTATTTATATTTGCAGTTGCAGAGTGCAATACCTATCTATTGTTAGATTGTTCTTTTCGTCACGTCTCCAGAACTATTAATATCACTCTAGCTCTCGAGGGGGCGTCTCCAATAAGTGTACACTCAGAGCTACAAATTCCATCCCATCTTCTGGAAAAGTAAGACAAATTGCGAAATCGAAAGGATATCTTCCTACAGAATCCGTTTCTCTCTCATGAGGGGTGTAATCTTTCACCTAAGAAACAAAACACAAACTCTAAATAATTCTATAGTATTATTTATTAAACCTAATAAGATTTTTCCGTATTAAAAAGCTTTTTAAATTTCTTCGACTTGATTATTTCCGACCGAACCGGTTTCACCTTACAAAGGGTATCTTCAGAATGTTATAAAGGTTTAAAATAATCATATTAAAATGGAAATCCACTATGAAACAGTTTCAAATTTAGAAATAATACATATACCTATGTTTTATCATGTTGTTTCCCATCTATATATGAAAATGAATATTTGTCTGTCTGTCCTCGATTTTCTCGAAAATTACTTGACCGGTTTCGCTAAAAATTGCACAGTTTGTTCTAATTAGTGCCGGGAATGTTTAGAGAGTAGTTTGAATGAAAACTGTTGCTATATAACGTTTTAAAATTAATATGAAAAACATTGAACCCGCCATGTTGTATAGAGGTTAGCCCATAGATATACCATTCGGGTTAGCCACAGAATACACATTCAAAAGAAGAAGATTTGTTTGGGTAGAGTATTTTCAAAATGGAAAACAAAAGTAAGTACCTAGTTAAGAACTTTATTATTTAGATATATTTTGAAAACATAAATGTTTGGAATAAATTAAATTTTTAAATGAATGTCTCTTTGTTTCTTTGTTTAGAGATTGTAATAGTCGTTATAATTATGGCACCCAAACGACAAGCACGAATTTACAACTTCATAACTAGGGCGGGTACACATCAGCTAGTCATATATATATATATACATACATACATAAGACAGCACTATAGGGTGTTGAGAGACTTGACTGACTGAGACTGACTTACCAGTGATTTCTGAGGTTATTTGGAGTAAGAAATGTACATGGCATTTTGGTCTCCGGGTTTTTTTTTCTCAACAAAATCATTTTCTTCAATTTTACATACGTGTTAATTGTTATTGTGTTTAATTCGTACAAATCCATTAAAAAAAATTTAAATTAAAATAAAATTAATAAAGATAGTATTAAATTTCAGGTTTACTATTGTTTCGTAACAGCTGTTACAACTATAAAAAACTAAAAAGAAAATAATAATGACATTAGTAAAATTGATTTGTTTTAAAAATTAGGTAAGTGATTTTAAATTTCCTAAGCGATGATTACGGATAGATTAGGAACATTTTATAAGATAATCACACATGAAATAACATTCCGGACATTTGTCAATGAACCAAATGATACTGTTAGTAGTAGTATGAATATAATTATTATTGTAACGCCTTTCGTGATTGCACACATTCACTTCCCCTCGGTTTGCGTTAATTTCACTCAAGTGGTGATTTGTCTCTCACCTTGTGATGAATTCGAGTCTTAGCAGGAAAATATTTTTTTTTTATACTTTAAAATAATTCATGTAAATTTAGAGTCTCGAAGGATAAGGGAGCGTTGCACATCTTAGAACGATTTCGAGGTGGCTGAAAGGAAAGTACCAGAGCTTCATAGAACTCATAGAAGGAGAATTTATTGTAAAAACATTCCTTAATAATGAATTATGACTTGTGACTTGTGAATCCTAAACAAACATATCGAAAGCGACGATAACGGGATTATACAAAAACGAACACTTGAAAAGAATACATGTGAATGTTACAGACTGGGTTACAAGGTTAAGGACCCAGAAATATTCCAGTGACGGCGGGTGGCATAAACTCGGCGATGGAAAAGTATCCGAAATAATCGTTGATTGGATTGGAGAGTTGTGCAATTTCGGCGTGAATTACGTATTTGGAAAGGGGGAAGCAGATAGGAACATTGTCTAGATTACCATTTTGGGTAAATATAATGATTTACAAGCATATTAATTGAGATACTAAATAGAATCAACACGGTGTAGTTGATGTTAAAAATTAACTAGTTGCTATGGTTCGAAGCCGCAAACTGGTGCCTCACCTAAAATACCTAAAACAAATTAAATAAGGATTTTTCAACGACCCGAGTATAAGTCTTGGAGACGCCACTGTAATCGGAGAGTCAAAATGAATCTGCGACGCGTTGAACGATGGACGCGGTTTGTTTCGGGCTAAGACATAATGTTAGAGAATCTCAAGGGTTTTGGATGGATAATAGTGACACTCTACCCTAGGCTGCAGGTAGTAAATTATCAAAGTTATGATGGTATGAAGGCGAGAATTCTTCTTTTATGGGAGGGTGATAAATTAGGTACCAACGTTTAAAGCAAGGTGTTGAAATAATGAAGTTACCGAGGCACGTTGAAGAATTAAATAATGCGACATCTCTAAGAAACAGGAATTAATTATTGATTTTAGAAATGAGTTGGGACATTCTACCTATCCTTAGGACTGAAGATAATAAATTATCAAGTTAGTGACGAAATTGTTATGAATAATATATCCAGATGCGCATTGAGAGACCAGTGTGCCTGCTTTGTTAATATTTTGTATGCGACGAAATAAATAAAAACTTATATGAGTAAGTAGTTCGATCTTGAATGCGATTCGGTGTCCAGCGCAACTGGGAAGCTGCATTTTATTCTACATTCAGATTTACGGTTTTGTGAGGAATGGGGTAGGAGATAGGTATAGTCTTGATGACTTCGATTGTGAAATTGAGCTTACCTAGGTTTAAGTCACTAGCTGCAGGTCCAAGTTGTCGTTATCTATATAACTCTTAGATTTAAATCACTAATTATTAGCCAGAATTAGGAAATTTCTAAGCTGTAAGCCATTAGTAATAAAACTAATATGTAAATTATTAGATATAGTCTAAGCGATAGGGTATATATGGTGGAAGTGGCCCATTTGTTATTGTTATTATTGTTGCCTGAGTGGATTTCTTGGCACGCGTGAGTGCCAAATGTACCGTGATACTAGCAGGAACAGTACCTATTTTGGTTCGATAGTGGGATCAAACAGTAAGTAAATATCTTACTCAGAATAGTTGGTTTATAGGAGATAATTTAAAAGAATT